>CM040990.1:9739582-9758378 GCA_022985145.1 Pangasius djambal | reverse complement strand
TATTTGTTTAATCACACTGATCGTATATTTAAATGTTCACATTCTTAATAAAATGTGAAATGAAGTTGTACATAATATCATGGTTTAGTATATTTACCTTATTAGTAAGTGGAAGAAGGTGGTTGGAGTTGATCATTGATGCAGTGATTGTACCATGAACCATGGCTGTGGTTCTTCTGTTAGCTCTCTGTGAGGAGAAGATCTGAGCTGTGCTGAGCTCTCTCTCACTCCCTCCTCTATTTATACTCTCTAATCTCCATATGAATGTGTGAGTCCTGGGTTTGCTGGAGGTTCTCACAGTCTGCAGCCAATGGGGGAGCTCGGATGGGACTAAGGAACAGCAAGCTGCCACATACTCAATAATTACTTAGAAAACAATGAATCTTTCTCAAGGGAGCAGGTGAAGGGTCTTAAGATGACAGGCAGTGAAACGCTTAGTGGTGTGTGAATGTGGGAAACCAGTGACCTTGTAGATTTTTAAGCAGCTGCTTGATAGCAGGGTGTCCAATTCTTACATTAAAACAATTGACTGCAAGTATACTAAAACATAGTCTATCTATCTATCTATCTATCTATCTATTGATTATCGATTACATAATAGTTTACATTACATGATCACATACAAAAAATTAATCATAAGAAAATACTTATTTTATCCTTTTGCATTTCATCCCCTCTATCTAAAATTTTTAACATTATTTTTTCATATAGCAAGAGCAAAGCTTTTGGGTGAGAGTGTGCTCTATGCCTTTCAATTTTAAATGATCACATTTGAACACTTTTCCTCTTTCAGCACAATCACACTTACCGGCCCCCTAAAACACACACACAGCTGGCTGGCCTGCTGTCTATCTCTCGTTCACATGCTCTTGTTTCAACAGCGGGAATGTGGGAGCCGTGCTGCAACAAGGCTTCCCACACTTCTAGATTCATGACATTGAAACAGAACACAAAGAAAGCGTGGCCCATTAGACAAAGCTAAAGCGGTAAGCCCCCCTGTTCCAGGCCTCCAGGCCAGCCATCTGGAGTGGTTCATTCGGTTACCACCCAGAGACTACACAATCTGCGCTCAGTGTGCAGGACTCAGATATCTTCAAACATCAGCCTGTGCTAATGAGAACTGGTTTGCAGTAGGCAGTTTTATATTCAATGATGACTACTATTACAGTGGTGTGAAAAATATTTCTTAAACATTTGTAATGCCATTGAAAGCTCTTTAAGGCTTGCTTTCAGTTGAGTCACCTGTGATCATTTTGCTTATATTGGAACACACCCATTATGCATTATATATCTTGATGTTAGTAGCTCACTGTAACTTTGGGCAGATGTTTGGCTTGCTCAGACACTTTCCCACAGCACCTCAGTGACAACATGAATCACCTCTGTGTTGATTCACAACACTCAGAGCTGCTTTGTCAACTTTAACACTTGATTGACACCGAGGGATGAAAAATAACCCCTCCCACCTGCTTATTAATTCACAGCTATTGTGTACCAATTATTCCAGCAATTCATCCTTGTACCATTTTTTCATTCAAACTTGCCGATTGGCTCAAAAGTGTGAGAACTTGCATTTCATTAAATGCCCTTGGTTTTTGTATAAATGCAGACTCGAAAGCAGCCAAGAGTCAGACCTCTCTACATCACTGACTCACTCTTGAACACCAGCCAGCCATCCATCATGAAAGATCTGCAAAAAAGGTATGTTCAAAAGCATATTAATTAAAAATAATGTACTACATATAAAATCTATAGACCTATTATGAGCAGTCAGTTTTCTGAAATCTGTGGAGATATTTTGTGTATATCCTGATGAAGCCTAGCACTCACAGTCACGTGCTTTGTTTTGCCAGATGCAAGCTCATGGCCTTGGAGAGGAGATGCACTGATGGGGTGGAGCGCCTCAAGTCTGTCTTGGAGGCCCAGCTGCACAGTGGCATCTCTCACACAGACCTCTGGGACAAGACAGTCTCACTTTTCACCCCAAAGAAGACGCCGATCTTCCATGATGGTTATTCCAAGTACTCGAGAGAGACCCTGCGGCTCTTCCCTGCTCCAGATGAAGATGTGATCCCTCTCTGTTTTCAGCAGTGATACACTTCACAACTGAAAAACAACAACAACAACAACAACAACAACAACAACAGAAAACTCAGGCACTGACTGTGGATGCTTCAACTGAAAATGAATCTTCTTTTTAATTTTTTATTTTTTTTGCTCTGAAATGGCAAAGAATTTCTAACTTAGCTGCATGTAAAGTCTTTTGTAAAGACAAAGTAATTTTGTAATTTTTTTTTGCACACAGCTCTGTAGGGCTTTTATTTTGTCCACAAATGGACCATAGCCACTGTTATTTAGCAGCAGAGAGCTTTAGTATTCTATGCAAAGAAAATGGTTAACAAGTACATGGAACCCATGTAAATGTTGAGCAGAAGATTTGAATGAAAGCCATATTCCTTTGACAAAGGAACCATTAGTATGCGATTACTGCAACACCTAAGCTATAAATGTGTGTTTCTGTGTTTTATATTACTTAGGTTGACAAATATTTGCATGAATGTGTTAGATTACTTTATGAGTCTTTTTAATAAAACCACAATATCTCTTTATAATCATGTCTCCTTAATGTTTTGCATCTTTTCCTTTTTAATATACATTTTATCTCATATTTTAAGTATTGATAATTAGTTGATGAATTAAAAACAACTGTCAACAAAAGTCAGAGAGATGGATACACACAGGACTGTTCATACAGATACACCAAGCTTCCTCAAGTAGGCTTTAGAAATCATTTTAAAAATGACCAAGTGAAGTGAAGTGACTTGTGGCCAAGTATGGTGACCCATACTCGGAATTTGTGCTCTGCACTTAACCCATCCAAGTGCACACACACAGTAGTGAACACACACACACACACACACACACACACACACACACACACCGTGAACACACACCCGGAGCAGTGGGCAGCCTTTTTTGCTGCGGCGCCCGGGGAGCAGTTGGGGGTTCGGTGCCTTGCTCAAGGGTCTCACCTCAGTCGTGGTATTGAGGGTGGAGCACAAGTGTCGAGGTTATAGGATTGAAGCATTAATCTGTACTGCCATCTAGAGGGTTAATTAAACAAAACAAAAACAGAAAGAAAGGATTCTACCTCACCCTTTCACTCAGCATCTAGACGGACTAGACTATACTTCACATATACTCTTAGAAAAAAGGTTTTCCAGGAGTTCATTATATTATTAATGGTTGTTAGCTTGCAAAACGAGTTCTACTTGGAGGACTTTCTGAAAGGTAAACACTGTGTTGTAGGGCTCTCCAGAGAACCTAAAGGGTTTCCCTAGTATGACAACCAAGGAACCCTTAAGGGTTCAAAAATTTTCTAAAACCTTCAATGATATATTTCTATTATGGGATTGGTTTTGCTTTGCTGAAGCGTCAGTTGTGACATCTCAATTCATTAACTATATATATTTATATATCATTATGCTTGCCACTGTATACTGAGAACACCCCACAAGACCTACCATTTTGGAAACGATGCACAAACACAATGTGGCCCTTGTCAAAGTCGCTCAGATCTTTACGCTTGCCCATTTTTCTGCTTCCAAAACATCAACTTTGAGAACTGAGTGTTCACTTGCTGCCTAATATATCCCACCCCTTGACAGGTGCCACTGTAATGAGATAATCAAAGTTATTCACGTTACCTGTCAGTGGTATAGTACAGTATATGTGTGTGTGTGTGTGTGTGTGTGTGTAGTTGGGCATTGTTTGCACCAGATGAAGCACTTTTTTGCTGAAACATATTCTTAAGTGGGTGCATATGTGTTGGGCACTGCATGACGCGCAGATATGATAATAATATAAATAACAGCGGATCTGCTTGGCTCTTTGAGCTTCATCCTTGTTTTCCAGTTTTCCAGGAAAGAAACAAATTTTCAAGTAAGTAAAATCTCTTTTGTAGTTTGTTAAATATCACGACATATCACTGTTAAAACTGACCTCACACTATCAACCATCTTGAAATCTGATATGCTATCTAACCAAGTGATAGTTTGGACAGTGATACATACTGGTCAGTTTCATTTGCATACAAAATGAACACATAATTTAACATGTTCTCCAGATAAGGATAATTACTTTCATACCTCAAATCGGTTTTAGCTGTGATCGAGTTGCTGCTCTTTTACAGGCAGGCAGAGGATACTGCTGAGCATGTGCAGAGTGATGGATAGTGTTGACCCTGTTACAACTGCCCTTCGTTACAACTTACCCCTCTCTTCCCTTTGCAGTTATCTGTATGTACACTTGACCCCATGATAGGACTTGCTTATAGCAAATCCCATCCAGGATTGCGTTAAATGTTACACTGCCTGGTGGAATTGGGGCTATAAGCCTTGATGTAATCGCCTACTTTAAAGGAGAATTAATCATGTTACTGTTTCCAGAGACAAGGCTCAAAAAGCATTAAACATGATAGAAAATAAACAAAGCAGTCTTTGTATGGGAAACAGAACAAACATTTAAGAAACTGAAAATGACTCATAAAATAGTTTATTATTTCACTTATATGTGACCACATTGTAATTAAGCATTAAATTATACAGCATCTGTGAACGTTACATAACACATATTAGCCTACTATATTTAATAAAATTCAGCTTCATAAGTGTTGATGATTATTCATCACGATTAGCGACATTAATATGACCAAAAGTATGTGGTTCTTCCCCAAATTGTTGCCACAAAGTTGGAAGCACATAGTTGTATAGGATGTCTTTGTATGCTGTGTCATTATAATTTCCCTTCACTTCAACTAAGGGGCCCAAAAATGTTCCAGCATGACAATGCCCCTGTCCATAAAGACATGGTTTGCCAAGGTTGATGTGGATGAACTCGAGTGGCCTGCACAGAGCCCTGACCTCAACCCCACTGAACAACTTTGTGATGAACTGGAACGTCGACCGCATGCCAGGTCTCCTCGCCCAACATCAGTGCCCAACTTCACTAATGCTCTTGTGGCTGAATGAGCACAAATCCCCACAGCCACACTACAAAATCTAGTGGAAAGCCTTCCAGAAGCCTTCCAGCAAAGGGGGACTAAATCTGGAATGGGATGTTCAACAAGCACATATGGGTGTGGTTGGTCAAGTGTCCACAAACTTTTGGCCATATAGTGTAGATTCAGATTATCAATATGAAGCTGTGGGTTTCTACTGCAGGATTTACTAAAACCTTTTTGTTAATTCTTTATACATAAAACATGTGGTTAAGCAGCTGCACATTACATCCCTGAAGTGAGTGGCATGCTTTTAAAATCCTTTGGCTTAGATCAGTTCTTTAGCACCATGTCGAAGAGGCTTACAAGAGGACCATTATACAGATGGGCTTGCACAAGATTGAGCTTATATACCTGATTGAACGTCAAATAAGAAAAACAAAATGACCAATTTTCCTGAGGCAATGGGTAGATACATTAAGCCTCTAAGAAAAGCTTACAGCGTGTTCTCTCTGTAGTGAAAATCAAATCTGGGTGTGCTGCTGCAGAGCCTTTATAACATTTTTTTTCTAATGCACATAGTGTATAAAGAAGGAATATTTTACCCTGACATGGATAAAAGATCTAATTTTGGTTGGACAGTTCGGATTACAACATTTCAACTAAGACATATTATAATCTTAGTCTCATATTGTGCCAGAGGCACTGAAAGCTTTTAGATAAGATGAGAGCAGATGATTTTGGTGAAAGTAAACAAATCATCAGCACACACAAGAGTGTATTTTGTGTGTGTGTGTGTGTGTGTGTGTGTGTGTGTGTGTGTGCACCTCAGGAGTTTTACTGCTTGCCTCTTTCCCTCTGTTCCATTTAGAAGCATCAAAACCAGCATCTCTCCAATCTTATGTAACCCTAGGGATACATTAAAAAGTCACTTATGTAGTCTTGCAGTTGTAGTTTTGCATTTGTTCCTTTCATTTTTCCTTAAGCAATGGTGTTGTGCAAGCAAAGGCAAATTGTATCATGTATGAAGTACGGCTGGAAAATAAAAAAATTTTTTTATGGTGAGTGTGCGCGAAAGACTCAATAGCTCCAGAGCGCTTCAAAGAGATTAGAGTGCAGTTGAAGCATAATATAAACTCACTGATATGCTTCAAAGAACTGTTCAAAAATGTAATATAAATGTGAAATAAAGAAGCATAGACATGAGTGTGCATTATGTTAATTCATAAATGTGAATGAAAATCGGCATATGAAAAAGGCATAATTTTGGTCAACTTTCTCATTTTTCAGACTTTAATGGAATGTGCTCCCACAAATGTAATACCTGCTCTTCAGTTGTATTCATTTTTCATGTGTGTGCAATAAGGCCACCCTGTATTTTGCACCTTTCAATAAAAATGGACAGCACCCACTGTCACCAAATAGACCTTTTTTTTGCATGTTTTTTCAAGTTTGCATGGGATGCTATACAAGCAAAGCTTTAGTATATCAGAAACAGGGTTTTTCTTAATCAAAGCTATTATTTCTGAATGGCAATGGCAATAATTCCTGAGCTGACTGTATATTCTAACATTTGCACACATCTGTCTTTGTAAAAAATTTATGGACTAATTTCTGAATGGATTAATGTGTTTCTTGGGTTTTGCATTTTACATATTTATCAAAACTGTCTTTTTTTAACTGTTGGATGCTAGCATTCATAAGAAAATAAGGATATAAACAAGATATGATAATATCATTATAATCAATATAATAAATACACAGCCTCATTTACTACACTGGAGAAAATGACAGATATCCACAAGAACATCATGTGGGATTTACTCTCCAGCCTATTTATTCATCTGGCTATACATAAAGGAATGTCTTATATTAAAAAAAAAAATTAAAATACGTTTATTAGTAAAGTAGAATATATGAAAAATCGATCTCGAATGAGAACGACATCAAATCTCGCCTTCTGAACTTACTGAGTGCGAAGAGTCTCGCGAGATTTCGCGTGAGCCTTCCCTGTTTTCAACATGGCAGGCAGTAAGTTGGTGCTGGAAGGGAGGATAAGTATTACAAGCTTTCTTTTAGGTCTTGGCGTGCTTGTAATACCCCTGTTTGTAAAGTTTGGCTCCCATGTTGACTGGATATTCGATTACCTCACCGGTGTAAACGGGAAAATAGCCATTGCGCTTTATATTACAGTTATCAACGGCTTCCTGCTAATCATTTACAAGGGACCTCTGTACAAGGTAAGAGTGAGAGCTAAACAAGCTAAGTGTTATATTTACTCTCAGTATAATCGGAACAATATCGTCACGGCGATGAAGCTGTTTTGTTCTTTTAGAATGTTTTTATTTTCTAGGAAATAAAATCACTTAGTGAGGATCAGCAGATTAACCTGAACTGTCCTGCTGGCAGTGTGTTTAAGTGCACATAATCCACTTTAATTGGATTGGTTAGCTAGCGAGTCAGGAAGACACACAGATGTGTTGTTCAGCATGTACTCTCTGTGCACAGCTTTTATTCAGATATCTATATATATATATATATATATATATATATATATATATATATATATATATATATATATATATATATATATATATATATATCTCTCTCTCTCTCTCTCTCTCTCTATATATATATATATATATATATACACATACAAACACACACACATTTTATATATTTATATAATTATTTTCCTTTGTTTTTCCCCATTAGGTCGCTGTGCGAGCTTGCTTTCTAGGATTTGTCTTCGGCTGTGGCTTGATCATAAGTTTTGCAGACACGACATGGACACACTTTGGCTGGTATATAACCTATTCAATTCAGTTTTATTTTATTTGTATAGTGCTTTTAACAATGGGCATTGTAACAAAACAGCTTTACTGAAAAATATAAATTTAGGATATAAATTTTAAATGTATAAATTTATCCCTAATGAGCAAGCCAGAGGCGACGGTGGCACGGAAAAACTCCCTGAAACGATATGAGGAAGAAACCTTGAGAGGAACCAGACTCGAAAAGGGAACGCATCTTCATTTGGATGACACCAGATAGTGCAATTATAGATAAATCCCTTCTATAACTGTGTGCTATATGGTCAAAAAATGCAATTGTGTAAACAGGAAAGTTTGTTAGTTTTCACATGAACTCTGTTTTAGTGAAGTTATCAAATTGTTCACTGATGGAGACTTGAGTGCAATTCGTGGCAATTGCAGTCCTAAAGATGTCAAAGCAATTGTAGTCCTAAGCCATCGTAGCAAAACTGTTCATATCAGTTGCATTCCAAAGCCATCTTCATGGTTTCTAAGTGGTACCATCCACAGTTATCTCATGTAACTTTAGGCTGTTCGTGTGGGGACCATCCTTATTCAAGTTTCTGCATCTCACTGTTAAATGAGGATCAAATCAAAATTTATTTTATCTTTTATCATGCGTGGTGAATGATGTGACTGTCCATAAACCATGTCTAAACTGTAGTGTTGCCTTTCTGCAGGTACTTGTGTTCACTGTCATTCTTCCACTACTCTGAATACCTGGTCACAGCCATCATCAACCCTCGCAGTCTGTCTCTAGACTCTTTCCTTCTCAACCACAGTGTTGAATACACCGTAGCAGCAATCTCTTCCTGGATGGAGTTTATTGTGGAAAAGCTGCTAGTTCCAGGTCTGTTTTGTCTGAAAGACTTGCTATAGTGTATGTGTGTGTGTATATATGTATATGTATGTGTGTGTGTGTGTGTGTGTGTGTGTGTGTATATATGTATATATATATATATATACACACACCCACACCTTCCCCTATTATCTCGCTATTATTTATGTATGTATATGAAGTGTTTGCATATTGCATATTTGATTTGGTGCAGTTTTTGCACCAGTTGCCCTTCCTGACACAACCCTCCCCACTTTTATCCAGGCTTGGGAGTGCACTGTCTTGTGCACCCCCAGTGGCTGGGGTTAGTTCCCTGGCCGGGAATTGAACCTGGGCCATGGCGGTGAGAGCACCATGACATAACCAGTAGTTCTCCATGGACCCATTGGGCCACTGCAGAATAACTGTCTTTAAAAAAGCTGCAACCATATAACAGAATTCATATGTGACATTAAGCTTTTAATGTGAGATCGTCTTAATCTCAAGTGTATTGCAGTGATTATGGCGTTATTTAGGGTTGCGATCGCCTCTCCTGCTAAGGGCAATACCAGTTAAAGTCTCGTGAAACTCCAGTAAAACTCTCATGATCTCACTGGAAAAATGTGGTTTTGCAGCATAGTTGAACTGAAAATGTCAGTCACTTTTGCTCATGAAGAAGTCAGTACTCTGGTTACATTTCGGTTAAATTAAATACCATCGTGTATTTCTAATCAAAATACTAAAAAAAAAAAAAATCTGGCAAGAGAAATCACAAACCTGTAATAATAATTAACACACAGTTTTAGTTTTTATCTTATAGCTTTCAGTTTAATTTAGGTACAGATTTGCAAAGCTGACGATGATCTGTCTTAATTAGCAAACTGTAATGCAGAGTCTGTAATGCAAACTGGCTGCAGTATTTATTCCAAGCAAATAGGAATAATAGTCATTTCAGGATCAAGTTCAAGTGGAATTAGGTGTAGCTGCTGCTTAGCTGGACTGAACACTTTCAGCCACACCGGCACATTGCGGAAATGATTGAAGGCCTCTGCCGTAGAGTAACCTCTGTTTTTGTGTACATGTGAAGGAAATCATGAGAACAATTTGCGTGATGTAAAATTTAAGATATTCCCAGCTCATCTGCTACTGTACCCATTTGACAAAATGTCTATTCTGTATATTCTGTATCTTCATATTGTGATTAATCCTCTGTAACGTGTCCCTGGGCAGAGCTGAAGCAGCTGAACTGGGTCTGTTTTGTGGGATTAATAATGGTGTTATGTGGAGAAGGTCTGCGCAAGTCTGCCATGCTGACAGCAGGATCCAACTTCAACCACATAGTGCAGAACGAGAAGGCTCAGAGCCACGTGCTAGTCACCAACGGCGTCTATTCATTTTTCAGACACCCCTCGTATGTGGGCTGGTTCTACTGGAGCATCGGTACTCAGGTATGAGGAGGCCAAATAAAGCTTAGAAAATGGCTGTTGGGCCCAAATTCCCATTGAGTAAATAATGAAATATAGTGTAGTTGTAAGTAAAAAATGATGTTTACTATGTTGCTGTAGGGGCGGACAAATCATGAATTTATTATCTAGCCTGCTGGACAAGTGGAAGCTCCAGTGTACTTCCTAGTCCCATCTTTTCCCCAGAAACCTAATCAGCTAGGCTAAAAATATTATAGCTAACATTATTATTATAGTGTGGCAGGATAGTTAGCTAGTTAAGTGCAGTAATACTGATTAAGGGAAAGAAAAAAGTTAATGATTATTATCCTTTCGTGACAAAGTTTCTAATGCAGCACATTATGTTTGTGCAGAAAAAACATCAGCCAAGTTGTTGGCGAATGTTTGCGGTGTTCTGTCCTTGCATTGCACGTAAGATATTATTCAAGTCTGGCTAGCATCTTTATTTTCTCTCAGTACGTTTAACCACGAGGTGACTTTTACTAGCAGGAAAGTTGTATAACACTGCCCTTAACTTTACGCTGCACTTTGTTTTGCTTGGATTTGTCAGTGTTTCTCCAAACGTCGTCTGTCATACATGCACGCTACTTAATCCGCATCGAAAAAACTATTTACAGTCAGCCAGATCACATCTCAGCCAATGTGTGTAAACATAGCTGCATATCATTATTCAAATATTGCAAAAGTCAGTAAAGGAGTAAGTTTTTCTTCTTTTTTTTTTATTTATTTGTTGAACTGGGCAACTACGAATTAAAAGCCAATAGCCCAGATACAAAAATCTGCTTGGCCCGGGCTACTGATTTATCCACCCTTACATCAATATATACTCACCGTCCACTTTAATAGGAACACCTGTACACCTGCTCATTTATGCACTTATCTAATAATTCAATCATGTGGCTGCAGTGCAGTGCATAAAATCATGCAGATACAGGTCAAGAGCTTTAGTTTAGATAGCTGCATAAATGAGAAGGTGTACAGGTGTTCCTATTAAAGAGGACAGTGAGTGTATTTTTAAATATTTGGTTCAAATATTACTTCTCTCTCTGTAGATAATGCTGTGCAACCCGTTATGCCTCTTGGCCTATACGTTGGCTAGCTGGCGGTTCTTCAAGGAGCGTGTCGAGGAAGAGGAGATCTCTCTCATCCATTTCTTTGGAGAGGATTACATCGAGTACAAAAAGAAAGTCCCCACTGGTTTACCCTTTATCTCAGGCATCAGGATAAACTCATAAGACTGGGACAAAGAGAGAAACGCAGAAACGTCTAGTGCACTCCTGGACTCTTCCTGGACTGGCACTGTGAGTGAACTGGTCACCCGCTGACCTTCTGGCTCACGTTAACGCCAAGGGAAATGAGTTGACACGGTACAGAGAGACTGGCCTGTTGATCTGCTCTGAGACACAACGGCTCACTCTGAGCAGGGTGGAGCCTCTACCTCGACGCAATTCAGACCGAAAATTCACACACGGCTATAAAGTCTCTCATCACTCCCCCGCGTTATCAATATTCACTTTGGCTTTTCTCTCATACATCATATAATACTTTTACATCTTCATATACATGTAGACCTGTTTTTGCATCTCTACTTCATGATATAGAGCTGTTTTAACACATCCATACATTTCATGTGTCATTTCATGTCAGTTCCTTATTAGTTTCAGGGTCTTAATTCCTTGTGTGTTTTTTTTTTATTTTTTTTTTTTTTTTTTTTTTTTTTTTTTTTTTTTTTTTTTTTTTTTTTTTTTTTTTTTTTTTTTTTTTTTTTTTTTTTTTTTTTTTTTTTTTTTTTTTTTTTTTTTTTTTTTTTTTTTTTTTTTAAACTTGTTGTAGAACAGGATTTAGAAATTAAAGGTCATGAAACTGCAGCGAGGTTGTACTGTATGTTAACTAGGAAAAGTATACTGCAACTCAATATACATTCAACCTGACTTATACCAAATATACCAGATACTTAGACCAGATATTATTTATTTTACAGGAAAGCTTGAGCACTCTCCTAGTAAACACATTAGTATTTTACATATGGTATTTCTTATTAGGTAAAAAACCCAGATACGAATTGTTCAGTAATGTTTTAGAGTTTTTACCTGGATAAGATCCAACAGTACAGTTGTTCAGTTTGCAGACCTGCCAACCTTAGGAGCACACAGCTATGAGCTATCACTCAGAAATATGCAAATAGTGCAGTCTTTTTTTTTTTTTTTTTTTTTACCTAATAAAAATGGTAGACACACCAATCAGCACGCGAATCTAGAAAAAAATGAACAGTTTTGTAGGTGTTTGAACTCTGATATTAACGAAGCCACTGAAAGCCCCGCCCCCTTCCCTATCTCATATTAGTATTCTCGAATTTTTTCAACTGAAAGATAGCACCTTGCTAAAAGTACTGATAAAATCTAGCAGTATTTGTTTGACTTTGCTAACATTATACAAGTAAATAGTTAACATCAGTTAACTATATTTATTAGGGATGCCACTAGAGCTGAAAAAAGGTAATTTTTTTGTAATGGTAATTAGAATGTGATTAAAACACTGCTTGGTTTCCAGCACTGGTCATGGCCGACGTGTGCAAACAGTGCGGTTAAGCTCGTCGCAGTAGAAACCGGAGTGTATCTGGGGTTGTACGCGAATCACCAGGCACGTGGGGGGCTGCAGCTTTTCTGTTTTAAGATACAGACACTAGTTTACATGCACACTTTCTTATTAATTGCTGTACATTGCATTTTTTTCCTAGAATTGGAAAAAAAAAAGAAAGTAAACTTTTCTATTGGAAAATTTTGTACTTTCCTGCATGTAAACATTTATGCTGTCTATATCACTAAAACAGGCAAGTGGTATCTTTGCCCAGCAAAGCACTGGGTGTAAAATCCATTAATTAAAAAAAAAAAAAAAAAGGATATACATACACTCCAGTTTGTCTCTTGGAGAAGTGATTTGTGAATGGATTATGTTGAAGATGTTCTGCACCAAGACTACACGTTAGTCCTCTTCAGACTTTGATTACATTTGTAATGTTCCTCTAGGACTTTCACATGTTATGATATTTCTAAACTTTGTTTTTGTTGATTTCTCCTAACACTGTTCGGGCAGTTTTGGGCACATGCAGATCTCAATGCTGAATGCTGACAATCTGTAATAAACACTTTTCCTAAATATTGTGCCATCTTAATGGTGATAAACTTGGCACTGCAGGCAAAATTCAACCATAAGTTGAGTGGGCAGAAGTGTCTGCTAGCTAATTGGATTCTGCATGAAGGGGCCAACTGTGACAGATGTATTTATTGGCACACTGGATACACAAAGTCTGTCAGCAAGAGAACCTTATTAGTTCCAACACACATGGACAAATTTGTGATGTTCTGCAACTTCCATGCATTGCATGTACTTTGGTTTTCTTCTGGTTCTGCTCTCATTTTATCATGATGTTAATATTTTCACCAGCCCTTCCAGTCCATTTAACGAAATCAAATAATGTTTGATTATATACATTCAGCCATGTCCAGGGCCATTTATTCATCTTTACATCCTTCATTTTCGACATGACCTAGCTTCATTGGACGACAGGAAGTAGGATTTGTTGCACTTTTCAATGAATGGCCACCGTAACAGTTTCTATTAATTGTCAAACATAAAAGTTTCGCTCATGTACAGCAGGATGGCAAGTTGCAGTATATAAGTATTACAGTGAGACAAATGGGAAGGAAACTGAACTGTACAATTATTCATGATTATGACACTGAGCATACAAAACTACTACAAACCTCTGAAATAAACACTTAATATAAAGACAGTGTATGAATAATATATTTCATATTTTACTTTTTTTTATTTTTTTTTATGTTGTTTTAATTAGTGCACCCCAAAGCAAATCAGTTGCATTTTAAACATCAGCAATGCCTTATCTATTGTCTTGTATTCACAAGTACTACAAATAATCAAGGGAGTTGTCGGTCTGCTTAATCAGCTGAGTTGTGGTTTAACAGGGACACAGTGGCTCGTCTCAGTGGTGCATTTCTGCTTGTTCAGCCTGAACAGGTCCTTGCTTTTGAGATTGGAGTCATCGGACAGGCTCAGGGTGTGATAGTCTTCATGGGCACATGTTAGTTCATTGCTGTTGAGATAAACCAAATGAACAGTTACTCACTACATCACAGTAATAACATTACAGGCTTTTCCTATACTTTATCAATACATTATGTGAGTATGACTGAAAATGAATACTGGTACTCTTACACAGTTAGATTTCCTTGAAAACTAATGTTTATTTTCTTACATTTTCATCATGCAGACCCTTGGTTCTCAAAGTGGGGTCTGTGAAGCATAGCCAAGGGCTTTTTTTTGTTTTGTTACAGTGGAAGAAATCATACCCCACTATTGTCAAAATGAATTGCATTGAGTGTGAATAATTGGATTTTGTTCATAAAAATGATCTATAAGAGGGAGTTCGTGGATTTTTTTCTTTACAGTTATACAGGTCCTGGACTACAAAAAGCTTTTTAAAATTTAGAAAATATACACCATTATAAATCAGAAAAAATGCTTGACTCAAATATATATTTGATTTGCCTGACTACCAATCCACTGCATTTATGCGCAACATTATATGCATTTTAACTTAGCCTATATTTTGAAACATCCAGTTTATAGGAACCACACCACATCATCTTTACTGCTTTTTGTCTTCACATGATATAGTTACTATAAAGAAAAAATGACCTGCTCTCACTTTCACATGAACCAGGACTGTGGTTGGATTTCATCTGATTTTGTATGAAAGAAGTCAGAAGAAAAGCTACAAACCCTAACGTAAACTTTTTAATGGATTTTCAAGCGTGAGACCATGTTGGGAAAAATTGTCTATCTGTTGTCTATCTATCTATTGTCAGTTCAAAACATTTCCTTATTATACCTAAGTACATTTGAGAATGCTTTTTGCCTCTTCTAGCAACTTCCTCTGTTAATTGAGTAAAATTGTGACAGGAACTTTTTTTTCCCCCCACCCTTTTTCCTCCCAATTTCTTAATTTGCAAATTCCCACCCACTATAGCTAGCTCTTCCCTATCACATGACCGCTACCAAACCACATGGAACACAGGAAGCCAGCCACTGGTTCTTTTCAAACTGCTGCTCATGCTACACTATATGGCCAAAAGTATGTGGACACCTGACCATCACACCCATATGTGGTTCTTCCTCAAACTGTTGCCAAAGTTTGAAGCACACAGCTGTATCAAATGTCTTGGTATGCTGTAGCATTACAGTTTCCCTTCACTGGAACTAAGGGACCTGAACCTGTTTCACCATGACAGTGCCCCTGTGCACAAAGCAAGGTCCATGAAGACATGATTTGACAAGGTTGGAGGATGAACTGGAACGGTGAGTGTGCGCCAGGCCTCCTCGGCCGACATCAGTGCCTGACCTCACCAATGCTCTTGTGGCTGTTCAGGTTATTATGACAGCAAAAGTGGGACTAAATCTGGAAAGGGATATTCAACAAGCACATGTGTGTGATGGTCAGGTATCCACAAACCTTTGGTCATATAGTGTACGTAACAGCGCAACTGAACACACTCAGAGGAAAGTGCTAACTGCCCTCTTCCACATACATGAGCTCACAGATGCCTATGACTAATGATTAATGTTGCTCTGATTGACAAGGGAGGCAGCACTGCCATCCTTCACACCAGAAGGATCAACAGGGCAGAAATTTTTATGTAATTCTTCAAACTTACATAGACATAAATGGTCGTTTCTTTATGTTATAGTAGTTACACCATATACTCCTCTTCCATAGAGACAATACAGAAAAAAGTTGATTAGTTGTGATGAGAGCTTGCCTGTGCTGGGTATCAGCTGCCATACTGCTGTCCTCATAGATTTTCAGCATAGTCTCAGTTCGGTCATCTTTAAGCTCCTTGGGCTCCTTGAGCCTGCTTAAAATCATATCAGGGAAGTTGCATGACAGATTATATGGACTGCAGTAGATTTGAAGGGAATGATGTGACGGAAAAAGCGCTGACCTGGGTTCTAGGCGTTCCTTCACCTTTGCTATGGATCGGATGTAAGGACCTATTTGCCGAGCAATAGTTGTCAGGTAGGAATTCTCTTGCTTTAACTGAACTAAGTCATGAAGTTGTGCTAGGAATGAAAAAAAAAAAGAGTCAGGCCATCAACTAGAGGCTAGAAATATAAATAACACTGTATATTGATTTACCTTCATAAATTTCTTGCTCATTTGCCACCCTTTGGTATGTCTCCTCCCAGATCTAAGAGGAAAATGTCATAGAATCTTCAGTTTTCTCTATTTAAATTGAAGCTAATCCACAAACAATGATCAGCATTTATGGTGATTACCTCCTCAAACATGGCCCTCATCATCTCAACTGATGTGTATTCTGATGAGATCTCACCGTCCATCTCCAGAGACCTGTCCAGGATCTCACTCATGGTGTCTGTCTTTATGAGGGAATGATGTTTAGTCAGGTCTCTGTGAATCTCCTGCACCTGGTCCTTAAGCTTCTGGATTTCCGTCTGCAAATTCTACACAGAGGAACGAGGAGCATGAGGCTACATGGGCAACAGGGCAAACAAAGATGGAGTCACAAGCTGTATCACTATCCTGTTAGCATCCTGTGTGCACCTTGTAGCTGTTCTCATAATTTCTGCAGTGCTCCATGAAGGGACTCTCCCCACCCTCAGCCAGGAGGACTTTAGTGCTGATGTAGCGGTGAGAAGTGGGCTTTCGGACCACTGAGGAATCTAGCGTCATATGTCCGCCTGTTGGGGAGTGACAGCTCACAGATGGCAGTCTGCAGGGAGCGAAAAAATCTGCTATGTGGAAATTCAGCGTTGACTCAACATTTTTCTGTTTCTTCAACAAGCTCAAGGGTCTATGAAGCACAGCAAGGACATCTGTGATTTTTCTTTTCATTTTTGTTACAGTGGTGGAAATCGCAACTCATCATTATCAAACTTATTATATTTATTATTGAGATTATTAGTTATTAGTGTATTTGACTGGTCAGTTAAATTGAATCGGTTTAATCAAAATCTCAATAACTCAGAAACAAGTCAGCCTACAAATAATGTCACATGGACGTAATGTGTTCTGTCAGGGGAAATTTCAGGAATAAAATGCTGTATGGCTAAGGGGGTCCTGGACTGCAAAAAGTTTGAGAACCTCTGCTCTACACATTACAGAGACACTAACAGTCCACCGCTATTGCCCAGTCCTGAGACGCCGCCTGCCGTGGACACTGAGCGTCGCTGACCCAGAAGTAACAGGGGCTCCAGACAGCGGGCGAATTCAGACCGATACTCTGTGTTTATCTGTGTAAAAAGACACTCCATGAGAAAGGCGATGACTGTAAAGAGCACACGCTAAATGTGCAGCCTGCTTTTACCTTACTGCTCTGGGATGGCCTCAGTCTGTGAGGCAGCTTTACAATCTTCTTCAGCCTCTCCATCAGTTGCTATGTGAGGTGGGAAAACCATAAAGGAAGACTTGAATACGAGATCCTCAACACCAAACACATTTTAATAAGGCACTTTTTAGTGCTTGAGTACTTTTAACTTTAGTAATGGCACTGTGTGTCTATACATAAGTATCATTTTAGGGAATTTGAAAATATGTACTCTTACTGAATTGATTGTTATTATTATTATTATTATTATTATTATTATTATTATTATTATTATTATTATTATTATTATTAATTTGGACCTTGCAAGTGCACTGCAAAAAATGACATCTTAGAAAGTAAAATGAATGTAGTCATATTTATCTAGTATTTATTAGATTGTAATAAACAAAACATAAGATTAATCAATCTATTTCTAGACATTTTCTACTAATTCAAGCTTGAAATAGTCTTGTTTTATTGCCAGATAATTGCCAAAGTTATCTGCCACTAAAACATGAAAATGTAAAGCTTGGAATGAGTAAAATCATTAAAAGAAAACAGAAATATTAGATCAATTTGCTCATATTCAAGATATTTTCACTTGCTAAGATATGATTTTTTGCAGTGTACTTATAAATCTCAGAGCTCATGACTCATATATTTTTTCTTTTGCCTGGCTACCAATTATTAATTACCAATAAATTACCAATAAATTTAAACTTATTGATTAACTATTTTTGAAACGTCCAATCAAATCCAAACCAATTTGTGTCATAAAACTAACATCTTTGCACAAAGACTGCCTATTGGTCTCACCTGGCCTTCATTATAAATAACATTCTTAAAAGGTATAAACATGAATGCTGCCTCGAACCCGAACCTGAACATTTGTAGCCTTTCAAACAAATTGAGTTGCAAGAAATGAAATCAGTTACATTTAAACAGTTGAGTAGCACATGTAGGTATGGACATTTTATTTTATTTTTTATTTTTATTTTTTTATTCTACCTTTAACTCATATAACTTTTAGTTCCTACAACATAGCATATATATATATATATATATATATATATATATATATATATATATATATATATATACACACACACACACACATTTTGTACTTTTAACCATGCAGTGAGTTTCCTGAAGAAAAAAAATGTGTACTTACATAGCCCATGTCTAGAAACTCAAACTTATTTGCTGAACTAAGGAAAGCAGAGCATGTAACCAGATGGACCTGCAGAAGAAACAGGAAGTACTGTATCAGATAGACTTAATCAGATAGACAGACAGGC
>CM040990.1:9701060-9739482 GCA_022985145.1 Pangasius djambal | reverse complement strand
ACACACACACACACACATTTTGTACTTTTAACCATGCAGTGAGTTTCCTGAAGAAAAAAAATGTGTACTTACATAGCCCATGTCTAGAAACTCAAACTTATTTGCTGAACTAAGGAAAGCAGAGCATGTAACCAGATGGACCTGCAGAAGAAACAGGAAGTACTGTATCAGATAGACTTAATCAGATAGACAGACAGGCAGAGACACAGCAGGAAAAGCTCTGACCTGGAGAGTCGGCAGCAGTGCAGCCAGATGTGACAGCTGCTCTTTAAAAGCTCGTTCCTTCTCCTCATGCTGGCTGCAAAATGATTCATTCATGATTCAAAATTATGATTCGTCAGTAGATGTTAAAGTTCTAGAATAGCATGGCTCAGACAGTAATTCTGACTGCAAATCACAGGTCTATATTAATGCACTCATTCTAATAGGTTATTGTTTCTATAGCAACAAGTCATTCACAAAGACTTGAATGGTGAATGCTCCACATAAACAGATTTTTAAAAAAAAAAAAAAAAAAAGAAAAGTGCAATTGTTGATACGGGGACATTTGTTTAGCATTTTGGAAAGAGATTCCAGTGTCAGTGTCGCTTTGTAACTTCTCAGATAAGAGGAAGACTTCAGGATGCAAGGTTTCATGGTAACATGAAAAGCACCATTTTTGTGTCATTAACTTGAAGGACGAGAAAGAAATTGCTCAGTAATAGAGGAATAAAACACTTTAAGACTACTGAAATTCAAGGTGTCCAATTTAGAAACACAGAAGCAAAGTACTATAATTATCTCTTGAATAGAAGCGGAGTGACATGTCAGGCAGATTTGCAGCAATATCACTGAGATATTTTTAGTTGTGTAATAAGAGCCATAACATCTTGCTACTGCCTCAAAGCTCTCTCTGGATTTTATTGTGCTTTATATAGCTGATGCAGACATGATGTGTTCCTCAGAACAAAAGAACATTACATTTGATTATATTATATAACATTAGGTTAAAAGACACTAACCTTTGAGCTGCTTTAAGTAGAATCTTCTTTCTCTCTGCTAGTTTTTCCTGAAAGACACAAGTGCAGAGTGCCATTTATAAAATCTAGATTTTACAACACCAAATTGTAGCTATATGATTTAGTGGTTATAACGATCTGTTAACACTTTACATTAAGATACACTAAACTAACACTATTTACTGCATAATTAACATAAAACAAACAAAATAAAAAACCATAAACGTAAGCTTTAATAATCCAGAGGCAATGCTAACAAAAGTAAGTTAACACATATTAATTGATCTTTGTTTAAATTGTACAAAAATACACCTGCACTGACTAACGTTTATTTAAACCAGGACTAAAAATAAGTCCACGTAAATGAGATAAAGAATAAAAGACAGTTAGGTGTGCTGTTGACAGCTGATTATTTTCTCGACAGCACGTCCCGAAGTGTTTTCTTCCTCTTATACCAGAGCAATTTGCCAAGGATTCCAATTTTTTATTAATTACAAAATGACTTTCAATCAGTTTATAGTTACAATGTAATGTTGTGTAATCAAGTTATGAACATTGCTAATCTCTTTCGTGAAGTTAATAAAAACAAACAAACAAACAATCGCAGCTTGTCATGTTACCAAGAAACCAAGAAAGTGCAAAATCTGAAGGCGGAAGATTTACTGACTATTACTGTTAAATGCTAACACTGGAGACTCCTTCCAGAAACATTATATACAGTAAATGTCTCCTTACTCCTTTCCTTGTTTTTTAAATACCAACGTGTATTTTATCAGTTTGTTTGACTATTAGTTTTAAATTATGTGGCACATCCGCCATACGAGTTCGTATGAATTATCTATTACTACTGAAACAATGACTAACTTAGAATAAGTGCATTGATATAAAAGCTTGTGATTTGCGTTACAGTCAGCATTACTGTCAGAGCCGTGTTCTTATAAAAAAATTAATCAACACCCTCTGACCAATCAGAATCAAGAATTCAGCAGTGCTGTGGTATAACATAAATATTGGCACCCACCATTCAGTCTCACTACAAACATTAATAACAGCATTAGTTCATCTTGGTAGTTGTGGACTTGGTTTTGTTCAGTGTTAGAATAAATATTGGTTAATGCTAGTATTCATCATTTGGCTTATTTGGTTCTATTTTTAAAAAAAAGTACAAGTGCAGATTACTTTATTTATGGTTCATTCCTGTTAAGTACTGCAGCAAATATTGTTCTTTTAGTGTGCTTTAATATGAATGTCTCAGCAATGTCTCAGGTGCAGTTTAAAGCATGACAAGTGCTGCGCTCATGTTTTGTTTTGAGTTGATTCCATGTGCTTTTGTTTACACTGCCATGTGCTTGTATATTCGTCTGGTATTCTGCCCTTGTCCCATCAGTGGTCTGTTACCTAATGTGTACACCTGTTCTGAGATGATCTCTTGATTAGTTGGTGTTTATGTTCCTTCATGTTCCTTTGTCTTGTCGCAAAGTCTCGTAGGTAGGTGTGTAAGTGTGTTACCCAGTCTTATTCTGTGACTCTGGGTTTCTTAGTTTTGACCTTGCTTATGTTTTTGTTTTTGAATTATGGATTATCCTTGTTTGTTGCTTCCTGCTTGTGATTTGACCCCCCCTCTATGGTTTATGACACTGATTTCTGGATTAGCCCTAATAAACGGCATGCAGAATTTAGGCACTTTAATCGCCGCACGTTACAATGAAACATTACTAACAAGTTATATTGATGCAAAACTTAGCCATATATTACCTGCATGCTGTTAAAAAGGGTACAGATTGCACCCTCCTCCTCATCCACATTGGCCCTGACTTCTCCAATCATAGCTTTCAGTAGAACGATGGCTTCTCGTGCTGACGTCTGGAGCTCCTTCACAGCCTTAAACAAGAGATGACAGGTCTTTGTACAGTATGTGTCACTTTACCATGTCTGAATACTATGTGTAGAGTAAAGAGTTCAGGCTCCTTACTAAAACGGCTTGGTCCAGTTTTTCACAGCCTTGCATATAGGCTGTCTCAATATCAATGCAGTGCGCTCTACTCTCCCTGTAGAAAATCACCACAAAACAGTTTCATAAAAAGAAAAAATCTTGATCAAACTCCTGTAAGTGAGAGAAGCTGCACTCACACTGGCATGTCTCTGAAACAGTTGATGCAAAGCATAGACTTCTTCTCCGTAGAGAACATGATGTATAGTTCTTCATGGAGGGCTGTATACACACAGAGAGCCTCAGGAGTAACACAATTGATAGTGATGTCAAGACAAACAATTTCACCAGCGTTTCTTTCTCTGGATTTGCTAAACATTAAGTCAGAGCACAATGCGTACCACACTTTTTGTGGGCTTCCTTGGTGCGCTTGGCCAGGGAAACAATTTCATGGCGTGAGAACATCTTGGCCTTGTGGGTGGCTTCTCTGCAGTTTCCACACAGGGGCTGGTTGCAAGTGTTGCAATAATACATTGCATCCACATCCTGGCAATATATATATTACTCTGAGGATGGATTTGAAATTTAATGATGCTGTGAAAACGAATATCAAAATACAGAGATAAAAAAAAACAAAAAAAAAAACAAAAAAACACAGAAAACATTAGCCAATCAGTTATCTTGCTCCGTTGATTTTTTGTAGAATGGCCACAATTAAATAAAAACTAAATAGCATGTTAGTATGCCAGTAGTGTCATTGGGGACACAGGCTTGAATTACCATTGAATGTGTATTGACTTGCACAGATTGGAGCACAACCCTAAAGATGATTACACTAAATATCCACCTGATTAGCATTAAGGAAATGTTCTTTCACAAGTAACATTTTTTTTTAATCCAAAGAGGGCTTCAAATCCCTAAATCCCCAAATCTTACCTTCAGAAACCTAAAGTTACGGAGGTTAATTCACTGGAGATTACAAAACTTTTTTACTGATGCAATTTCAATCAACTTAAAGCCATTGTATCAACAGGAATCTTAATTCTTGTGCCTGATCAAAAGATGGTATAAGACCTGTTTCATGCACTCCCAGTCACAGTTGGCACACTGCACGGTTTCCTCGCTGTCCGCAGAATTATCCACCAAGAACTTCAGCAGACGGTCCTCTGGAGGCAGTGCATTCACCCCTTTCACAACAGACTGGTGCCTGAAAGGCACAGGGGAAAGGAAAGCACATCTCACATACCATTTTTGTCCATTTTAGAGTGAGGGACTTTTTTTATTCTACATTGTTCATACATCTCCTATATACAGTATCTACCACTCCCTTTCTCTTGCCATCATAGTAACAAGGATAGAAATAGCATTGTTCTGAGGTCCTGGATAAAACAGTGCTTGTAAAGATAGATACAGAAAATAGTCATGAGTGTATGCTGCAGTGGAAACCCTGATTTCCTTGGTCTCTGAACAATTATTAGTTAAGGTTCTTGAAAACGTATAGACAAACTCGCTTATACTTAATTTTATACATATATAACAATTGAATATTGTAGTTCTGAATATAAACCAGTGTAGTTAATATTTCTGCTGCAATTTAGTAGCAATGTATGCAAGATATGCAAGCACTTTTAAACTCATACTTACATAAACATGTTAATTTAACCATGATGGTTTCCCTTTTTTGATGTATTTCCTTATATTTGATATCCATAAATATTCTATAGAAGTTAGCTGTCGCATGACTTGCTATTCCACACAAGGAGAAAGGACAGAACAGAGAAGGTGTAGCTGCCTCTAATCATACACAGCACGAGATAAGGGTACATGCCCAGTGTTTGTCTGACGCCGTAGTGGCCTTACTGGAGTATGCCATGTGTATTTCTATCCAGGCTAAAACAAGGGCAGGATTTACACTGCAGCTGTTGATTGCTGCCTCTGCTATGCCCTGGCATTGGGGAACTGAATGAATGCATGTCATTCTGAGCTGTGAACACAATGCCAAGCTGTTCAAATGTAACATACTACACATTACAATTGAATTTAGCTAATTTATCATTCTTGCTATTTATAGCCCTGCACCAAAAGTCATGTTATTACAACACAGATTATGTAAGGAATAAAACACTGCCACATATGCTGTTATAGGATAATAATCAATAACATGAAACAGTTGCTGTAGTATACTTATATCACAGCAGTTTGCCAAGGATTATACATGTTTTTTATTAATTAAAAAATGGCATATTGTACTTTTTATTAGATTATGTTTAATGGTGTGTCCTTGAATAATTTTTAGTTCCTGCTATCACTTACATTATATTAGCTAAAAAGAGTTGTTTAAGACAAAAAAAAATCCAACTTGATCAAGAAAAGGCAAAGGCATCCATCCTGAAGACTTTCCCGTGTCATTTACAGCTTCATCTTTGAATGTTACAAAGCACTGACACTGGAGACTCCTTCCAGAAATGCTAATAATCACATCCTCACAGAAAACGTCACCATATCAACAATTACACATTTTTTCAAATTCATTCCTGTGAAGTGTCTGCCATATAAGTCCCTGTGTAAGTTGTTTCTATAGGAATGATCATGTATTACTGTATAACCAGTGCATTAATATAACCTTTGCAGCTGGAACTTTTGTCAGATTTGGCTGTTGTTAAAAAAAATAAATAAATAATCGACACCTTTCGACCAATCAGATTCAAGCATTCAGCAGCGCTGTGGTGTTACGCAAAATAAGGGTGTTAAGGTTCTTTTGTTTGCAGTTGCATTATCAGGTTCTTACCCACAGAGGGGGCATGTGAGCCGGCTGTCCACAGCTCTACCACGCAGGCAGCTGGCACAGAAAGTGTGGTAACAGTCCAGTAGGCACGGATGCTCATACTGCTCACGGCACAAGTGGCACACCAAGGGGTGGCAGTTTGCACTGTCTGGGTCGAAAAGTTTATCCAAAGGAGAGAAGATTCCTCCAGACATCTGCAAAGGCAGGCAAGTTCTTCATCTCTTCAGAGAACCTCAGGAAGGAATTGATGTTTCATATACTAAAACAGTGCGTAGACTCATCAAATTAGAAAAAAAAAAAAAGATCACTGATTCTTGACCCATGAATGGACTAAGACACACTCTTAGAAAATACTCAAGGGTTCTTTGGATGGTTAACAGTTCTAGCTTTTGAAAGAGGATCTACCTGGAATGTTTTCTGAAAGGACAACCCTTGTTTGTAAGCTCCTACATAGAACCTATAGGGTTCCCCAACAAAGAACCCTCTAGAGTGCTAAATGGAAGCTTTTATTCTAAGAGTGTAGTAACAAAACAATAGAAACATACTAAACATGACAGGTAAAATGTCACATGAAAACTGGCACATGTAGCAATCAGAAATAAAACCAACGCAGAGACATTCATTCACCTTGCTGGTGTCCTAGCTGCTGTCTGTGGCTGGAATGAAAGCCATGCAGAGGGTTTGTCAGCCTGCCTAGACAGAGGGCTGGCCTTGACGTCAGGAGAACCAGGGATCCACATCGCACAGCAGCTGAATGAGGGGGTGGTGAGTTCGTGCCCAAATATCACACCCAGGATACCAGATACCCTTTGTTTATCGGTGAGTGACAAAAATAGCATGTCTTTTATTATATTGGCTCTTTAAATCTGGGCCAGGGAACAATGCAATGATAAAAGTGGCCTAAAATAAGACATTGACAGATTGCAAATGTAGATATCTGATTTAAACACTTTTAAGTATTCTAAAGCTAGATGATGGACTAAAGTAAACCCAAAGTAAAGCAGGTTTAATATACCATGTTTCTACATACTAAGTACATCGAAGTGTCCAAATATATTCGTTTTACTTATGTAGACCCATTAGGAATTATAAACAGTATGCAGGTGACTGCTGCACTGAACACTCTCTGAGGAACTAGACCTAACCTAAGTGTTACAGTATGTGAATAAAAGATATTAGTAACAATGATCCAAGTTCAAAACTGAAGATTTGACTTTGACATTTTGTGTTAAAAAATGTTTATAATGAAATCAGACATAGTCAATTTGCTATACATTACCACAATGATTATAAGCAATAGTACCAGTCCTGGTAGTCCTGGTAGTACTACTTTTACATATAGCCAAGTGCAAAAACTAAATGAGATATAAATATAAATGAGATAAGATAAGATAAACTTTATTAATCCCTTTATTAATAAATTCAGGTAATAATATACAGTATATAAATATGCACTTTTATTTTTATTCTACTTTCTTTTAGTCTTATTATTGTTTTTAGTCATTTATTTTTTTTTATTTTAAATATTTTTAAAATATGTAAATATATATATTTTAAAATTTATTATTATTATTATTATTATTATTATTATTATTATTATTATTATTATTATTATTATCATAAAAAGATTGCAGACCCTGAAAGGAAAATGAATATGATTAGAAGACATTTAGTATCAGTAAGATTTTTCACAAAAGTTAATCCATTATCATCAGTAACAGTATAATGGTGTGTGTTAAGGTATTAATAATGGAAACAAAAATAATATCAATAGTGATATAAATATTGTCTGTCGATTTTAACTTTGTATTGTTGCCCTTTTTTGCACGATACACTCACATTTCATTTTTAACTTTATATATACACATGTCATGGATGCAAGGGGGTGCAAACTTTTGCTCTCACGCTGCTCGGTCGATGCATCGATTGCGTCTGCGCTCGATTAGGTCTCTACAGCGCGCATGCGCAGTCGCTGTTCTTCCTCTCGCACAACTTTTTCGTCATGGCTCCGCTGGTGAGTGATCATATGGTTGGATTTAGTTGAAATGTACATGTCTCATCTCCGCTCTGTGCTGTCCTATTAGCACTGACTGCTCTGTTGGAGATGTCTCTGTCATATTATAAACCGAAATGACATTCTCTAGAGCCAGTTTTGCTTTCATTTGGTCGTTTGTGGGTCCGTAGTGAATGAAGCTAAGCTAACCGCTTAACACAAGCTAGGTAGCTAAGAGCTAAATCTCTTTAGATGTTGCTAATCAGCAACGACTTTTTTAATCAGACGTCATAATAATTATAGTAAAATGTAATTGTTGTTAAGGGGAAATGATTTAGATTGAAGAGTCTTATGTCATTCAGGGACTATATAGAAATAGAGCAGTATCAGCTTGCATCCATTGGCAGCTTTTACTCTCTCTCTCTCTCTCTCTCTCTCTCTCTCTCTTTCTCTCTTTCTCACACACACTGTGTGCAGAGGAGGCAAGCTGTGCCCAGCAAAGGGGGCAAGAAAAAGAAGCAAGTGTTGATGTTCACTCTGGACTGTACACACCCGGTTGAGGATGGAATCATGGATGCAGCCAACTTTGTAAGTTTTTTTTTTTCTTTTTTTCTTTTTTTTAAAAAATATTTTCCCCCCTTCCTCCAGGGTTTTAGCTCATGTGTAGAAGTGTTAAAGTTTGAAATCTTGAAAGCTTCACATCAAGCTTCATGGAATGGGTTTCCATGGCCGAGCAGCTGCATCCAAGCCTTACATCACCAAGTGCAATGCAACGCGTCGGATGCAGTGGTGTAAAACACGCCGCCACTGGACTCTAGAGCAGTGAGACGTGTTCTCTGGAGTGACTAATCACACTTCTCTGTCGGTTGCCAGGAGAACGGTACTTGCCTGACTGCATTGTGCCAAGTGTAAAGTTTGGTGGAGGGGGCATTATGGTGTGGGGTTGGGTTTGGCCCCTTAGTTCCAGTGAAAGGAACTCTTAATGCTTCAGCATACCAAGACATTTTGGACAATTTCATGCTCCCAACTTTGTGGGAACAGTTTGGGGATGGCCCCTTCCTGTTCCAACATGACTGCGCACCAGTGCACAAAGCAAGGTCCATAAAGACAAGTAAAGGAAACAAAAACATCAAAATCTCAACTCACCTACTAATACTATGTACTGTATACTTTTGTGGAGAAAAAGTACATACTTTTGAGTGTGTCGCAAAAGAGTATGAAAGTATTGGGACATACTAACACGTCACGTCACGTTGTTCCCTAGTTACACACACTGTGTCACAGTAAACAAACTCCTCCTGACATTTCAGCTTTTCTTCCTTCATTATTCCTTATACAAGTTATACTATATAATTTACCACTGATTTATTTTCCCACATTTCATTTACATCTCTGTAAAATGCATCCTTGAATTCGGTGAAGGATTCATGCAAGGAGCTGTGGGCAATATTAGCTGAAAAAGTGTCCACGAATCCACATGTCGAAAATCTACCAGACCATCTGGGTACCTTTGGGATACTCCTTTCAAAATACGACGATTTGGGACACATTAATTTCGGATAGGATTTAGGTTGGATAGTAGGTGAATTGAGACGCAGCATATGTCTTTATGGACCTCGCTTTGTGCACAGGTGCATTGTCATGCTGGAACGTTTAGGTCTCTGTTCCAGTGAAGGGAAATTGTAACGCGACAGCATACAGAGACATCCTATACAGTTGTGTGCTTCCAACTTCGTGATAACAGTTTGCGGAAAAAACACGTACGGGTGTGATGGTCAGATGTCCGCAAACCTTTGGCCATATAGCGTAGATTGTTGTTTCATGTAGTTATGGTCAGGTGTGTCATGTTCTCCTGTTTGTTTGATAACGGTAGTGTATGATAAAGTTAGGAACGTAAGGAATGGTAGCAGACGTAGCAGTGTAATGTGTCCCCAAAGAGTTGACAGTACAGTAGCATCCCCTGTACTGAGAAACAGAGGCTGTAGTATGATTTAACCCCGGTCAAGCCAGCCATTTAAAATGTAGCTTTTTTTTTTATTATTTTATAAATCAGCCTCAACATTGAAGACATATCACTATTAATCTCAGAACATTCTCTGTCTTTCTTTCTTTTTCTTTTTCTGCATTTTCTTTTTCATACACCATTCATACACCGCGTGGTGTAAAGCACAAGGTGTATTCGAAAACGAATACTGCTGACATTATCCTCTCCAGGTCATGCCTCACAATGAATGATTCATTATGCACACATGCCTACAATGTGAGGTGTTAAAACAACATGCAGAAGTAACTGCAGGCACACAGCTCCTGTTAACATCTAAATCTAAAGTCGTCTAAATCGGTCCTTTAATCCACCTAGCAGCAAGGTCTGTGAAGCACCTTAAATAATAATAATGCCACTCGTACAGAAGCCAACTTTGTACCATTATTCTAGCATCAGAAGCTTCCCCAGTTGCCTTTGCATTCAAGAATTGAACACACACTCTCTAATAGGAGCAAGGGCCATAAACTGGCCAGTTCCAGAGCGCCAGAGGGTGTTGATTAATGTGCTATAGCAGCAGCTTTGACGACATCTACAAAGCAAGCCACAGGTTGTATTAATGAGCTTGTTCTCATAATTCATCGTATCTGTTGTACCCTCGTACACAGGAGTGTGTGTGGTGGCTGTTCCACATAAACCGATTAAAAATGTGTGTAATTGTTCAGGATTTCAGAGAGTAGACATTTATTTAGCATTTATGGAAGAAGACTCCAGTGTCAGCGCTTTGTAAACTCAAAGGTAAAGCTCTTCCTTAAAGTTTTAAAAGCTAAAGGAAGTTTAAAACTTCACCTTCATTTTGGTGCTTTCATTGGCCTGCATACTCACCCATCTTTCACACACTGATCATTTGGGTCGGTGCTCAAGATTGTTGCACTCATGTGGCTGAACGAATACCACTGCTAGCTGGGTTAGATTTTTTTTTTTTAATGTATTTGTGCAAAATGTTTTTCTCTTGTGATATGCCCTGGAAAATAATTAAAACTCCAGCATCATAAAACATGGACCCAGGCTCTACATGATCGCCCCTGTCCAAGACCATTCTTCATTCACAAAACCCACGCTTTAGTAAATTTGGATTTTCCTATGGTTAAAGTTTGAAGTCGTTGTTGTGTGTGTGTGTGTGTGTTCTCACAGGAGCAGTTCCTTCAAGAGCGCATCAAAGTGAACGGCAAAGCAGGAAACCTTGGTGGTGGAGTCATAACTATTGAGAGGAGCAAAAGCAAGATCACAGTTTCTTCTGAGGTTCCCTTCTCCAAAAGGTTTGCTGTTTTTTTGTAATCTGTCTGAATATTCCTTGATGATTGCATCTCTGTGCATGATTTAATTCTCCACTGTATCATAATACTTTTTTTTGTTTTTTTTTCTCTTCAGGTACCTGAAGTATCTTACCAAGAAGTATTTGAAGAAGAACAACCTCAGAGACTGGCTGCGTGTTGTGGCTAATACGAAGGAGAGCTATGAACTTCGCTACTTCCAGATCAACCAGGACGAGGAGGACGAAGAGGATGAAGATTAAACTGTTTCTTTTTGTACGTTTAAATAAATTCATTTAATGATTTTCAGCTTTTCAGAGACTTTTTTTCCCCCCTTGGATTGTCTTTCAATAATTAAACAGCATGCACTGGTTTGCCCAGAATTAAAAAAAAAAAACAAAAAAAAAACCAATAAAACATACTTTCAGATTATTCTCAGGGTCCAGAATAGGGCTGCACAATACTGAAGAAAAATGCAATATACGATAACTTGCTAAAAAAAATGCGATCTGGTACGATAATGCTATATATATATATATTATATATATATAGACTGAAAATAACATAACCAACGTTTTTTGTTTTTGTGAGAAGAAAGCATTCTCTGCTATCTGCGTTGCCATAAAACTTTGACTTTTCGTAACTTTTCTGAATTTTGAAGTATTAAAATCATTTGGTTATCACAGGGCCCTTGCGATATGCATATTGTGATATTTACAGTGGTGATATTTCAATAATTTCGATATATATTGTGCTGCCTTAAGCCGGAACAACGATCCTGACGCTCAGACCCTGTGATCCCACAGAATTTGTCGTAAACAAATGAGTGTAGATCAAAATGAGCATGGCAGTTCAGCTGTCATTGGTTATCATTTTCTGTATCACAGTGCAGTCGAGTTCCTGAAAATAAGTGGCAGAAGGTGATTGATTAATTTTCTGTAACGGCAGCTCTGACAGTAGTGCTTCAGTAGTAATGACTAATTCATAGGGACTTGTATGATGGATGCTCCACATAACCGAAGGCAAAAAATAAAGGGATGAAAACATGTTAAATTGTGTAGTCAGTCATTGCTGGTGAGGTTTTCTGGAAGGAGGTTTATTTTATGGAAGGAGTCTCCAGTGCCCGCACTTTGTAACAGTACGTTTTGTGTGCAAAGCAGAGACTTCTCGACAGATGACTTTGTGCTTTTCAGTTAACATATGATGAATAAAATGCAGCTTAACTTCAAGAGAGAGGAGAGACTGGGGCAGGACTGATTATAGCTGCTATACCTTTCTATACAAGTTATAAAAGGATTCAGCCAGTTTCAGTAGTTCCACAACTTAATATTAAAAATCCTTATTTAATACATAAATTATTAGTGTTGGCAAATTGCTGCAGCATAAAAAAACAAAACAGAATAATAAAAAAAACACTTTGCCACTTTGTGCCAGGCTTCATCGCACCACCCTGTTGTGTTTTATTCCTTATATATTTGTATACAGACCTATTCGTAGATATCTGTAATAAATTCTATAATGTCATTTGAGAACTCTTGATATCCAAAAATGAATGTGCAGCTAAGAAAGCAGTTACCAACATAAACATGAACCTTTATTTAAAATTATGAAAACATTTGGGCATACTAATGGACCTACATTTTCTGAACAAAAATGTTTTTGGGCATTACACAAAAATTTCTCCTGCAGAATCTGTTACTTTGACATCTTGTAGTCAGACAACTTAAATACAGGTAGTTTACTAGAATAAGAAACATGGGAATGACATCAACAATTAAGCACAGGTGAACACACAAAAAACAAAAACAAACAAACAAAAAAAAAAACGGCACAGTACATAAAACATTACCTTAAGTGACTGCAAACAAAATACACACTGCCATGGTCCCAGATTACATAGTGACGGAAGATCTTTGGGACAACAAAGCATCCACAGCCTGAATTCGATCACTTAAAAAGGCACAAGCATGGAGTGTTGGTCTTTTCAGTGATGCCAGCTAATGTATCATCAGCTGAAACGGTCTGCCTCAAAATGATTTAGCACCAATTATTTGGAGAGAGCAGACACACAACAGTTCTTCCCAGCCAACTTAATGGAAAAAGAAAAATACAAAAAACATTTTAAACTTCCTTTAGGAATGTATAAGTGAGGAGTAGAAGAAATCCGAATGGAGTTTAAGTGCTTGGAGAGAGCCATATGAGGGCTCCCTCTCAGCTCCAGACACTAAGTATTAAAACAGGTGCATGAAGCCACTGTGAAGGACTTCCAGCTCAGATGAATCACTTATTACAAGCCCCAAGGTTCAAATTGATTTTAATACATATCTTGCAACTCGTAATGTGAAGTCCTAAAAAAAAAAAAAAAAAAAAAAAAAAAAAAAAAAAAAAAAAAAAAAAAAAAAAAAAAAAAAAAAAAAAAAAAAAAAAAAAAAAAAAAAAAAAAAAAAAAAAAAAAAAAAAAAAATTAATAATTGCATCCCAACCAAACTGACTACACCGGTGACCTAGTGAGCAGAGAGGGTCTGTGTGGAAAATCAGAAGCCTCTGCGGAATATGACGCTGATGAAAGGACCTGGTTGAATCACAGTGTGCGTGGATTGTACTCTGGCAGCTTCTTGAGTTTCTCCTTTTCCTGATCCGTTTCCTGACGGGCGATAACCAGCGAGTGCGAGTAACCCATTGCCACCTGAAACAACAAAAACACCTCAAATTGTTAGTGCAGTCGAAACAAATATATTCATCTAACTGCAGTCCTGCGGTGAAACGCACACTGATTAATACAAATTCTCTGTACACTTCCGACGACTAATTAGGTATGGGCGTCTAATAAAAGTGGCCAGTATGAATAGTGTTTGAAAAGAAATCCCAGCATCACTACGGCATCTGATTTAGAGTGTAGATACAAGTGGTATACCTAATAAAGTGGCATCTACGTGCACATCACATTAAAGGAGACATTTGTTAAGTGAGTAGTAAAACACAATGTGGCACGGCGTTATAGAGAAATAATCAACGATGAGGTGGTGTGCTGTGGGCTGTTACCACCCAGAAATTGATCGTTTTCCTATAACAGCATGTCCTGAAGTGTTTTATTCCTCTCACGCAACATCCAATTACCAAAAATTACATTTTTTTAGCTTTTTTATTCAATTCAATTAAATAATGACACGCCATACATTTTATTCATTTATAGTTACATTTAATGTTGTGGAATGTCTGCAAGACAAGTTAGTTCCTGTTAGCACTTACAATAGCCATAAACAGTCTTTCCCTCACCACCCTCTTTTTTTCTTTCTTGAAGTTAAAAAGACAGCTAAATATGCACAAAGCACAACAAAGCACAAAAGTCCTCTGTCTGAAGACTTTCCTCATGTCTCAAAACTCGAGTGTGAAAAAGAGCAGATCCCAAAGTGTTAAATAAACATTACCTCACACAAAACTTTACCACATCAACAATCTGGACGTGTGGAGCATCTGCCATAAAAGTCACTGAGAGTTGTTACTATAGAAACATAGACAATGGGTGCATTCAGAACTACCTTGTGGCCATTCAGAATCGCTGCGGTATAAACTGCCTATGAACTGTTCAGAAAGGTAATAGATTGAGCAAATATTCATACTCGGGACTTGATTCTGCATCTTAACCTACGTGGTATGAGATCTTGAGTCAGTTATATTACAAATGTTAAAACAAGGACTTCTGACCCAAGCCTTGTGTGTGAATCTAGGTGCAGACTTTCCACATACGTTTTCTGTACAACCCAGGCTGTTCTCAGTATTTCCAACTAGAGGTTCTTGAATTTGAGATCAAGATACCTTGCTTGTGACTGTTAACATACTTCCAACATATCTAAAAGTACCTATAGTTTGAAATCATGGACATTTCCAAACAGTGCACTAATTTTCTCTCACCTGTTCTGAATACACTCCATCCAGAGTTTTGACCTCCTGAGCTGTAGTGGATGATTTGGGCTTGTTGTCTCCATATCCCTATAAAATGATACAAGATATAAAAAAGACTTGTACAGTGGACTGTAATGCATTGAGAAAGGTAAGAAAGAGACAGAGCTAAATATGCGTTTTTGATCAGCTGTATTACTTCCATCAGCTGCTATGGGATTTGCAAGTCTTAGAACACAAACTAAGCCCTGCCCTTCTTACACCGATGAAATACAAGATAAGATGTTGTACTGTAGGTTAGGTCTACTGATCAAGATCATTCCAAAGTGGTTTATTTGGTTCTCTGAATGCCTGTGAGAGCTGGATCAGAATAGCTGGACGGATTGAAGTGTGAGAACTGCACAAGCCCACACTGATTAGAAAGGGCATTCACATTGAGACTCGAAATCATGAATGGCATGTCAATGACTGGTTTAGAAGAGTGATACTGATGTCTGAAGGGGCCACCAAAATATTTTTCTATTGTGCCTGTAGTAATATGCACATGCACAAACCTGTGAAAATGTGATGTCTGTGCACAATTTACTTACTTATTTCTCAAGTTCATAAAATTATGCTCACATTTTGGTTCAAATTAAATGGTTATAGTTCATAAAATTATGGTTCGGCCTACTTTTGGTCATAGTTCAATCTCTACTTTAGCTAAATAGAAAATTTCAAAATGTGTGTTAAATGCTCCATGTCACATCCCCATGCCAGAGTACAAAAATGCTTCTTCGGTTTATGCATTATTGTGGGTTTTCGAAAGAAGGGAGCTCAAAACGAGGACACAACTTTATTCATTTGAGGACTCACAATAGCAAATTCTCACAAGAGCATGAAATGGTAATGTGTGCACATGTTATGATTTTAAGACATTAAGTATCTTGTGGCAACTAAACTGCATGCACAATTTGCTGTGTAATCTATCCTGGGTTATGGTGAATACTCTTGCTTCTTAGCAGGTTTAAGATTACAGACTTGGCAGAAAACCATACATTTCAAGAATGTAAACCTCTGGGATCATGTTAAATCATCAACGAATGATTCCTATTCAATAATCCCCTCAATAAATCGTGAATTATTGCTGTAAGCCGAACATACCAATTCTCCAAATGTAGGCGATGGTCCCCAGCTTATGGTGCTCTCATCAGCAGCAATGATAATACTGCTCTTCCTAAGAAGCCAAACAGGACAAGGGTTACACTAGTGCATACACTGTACGTTAAAACAAATGTTATCTATAGCATTTGCTTGGCATGACACTAGTGAGGATAAGTGAAGAAATCTAAAAGTAGGCCGAACTCTCACCCGCAGGCCAGACTGCGGATTTTCCAGCCACATAGGTCCTGCACAGCTTTTGGGTACATGGTGGACTCACGAGATGTATTTGTCACACCCCAGAAAAACAGACCACCTTTTAAAAAAACAACACAAAAAAAAAACAACATGCTTAAACCATTTACTGACAGACAAAACCATTCCTTCTGAGTGATCTATCATTTACAGCCTTCTTACCCATTTCACTGACAGCAAAGGAACACTGGTATCCGCAGTATATCTGGGTGGCTCCACGGCCAGGGAAATCAAAGAGCTTGACCAAACGAGGGACCATCTCATCCTTCTGTTCGGTGTGGCCCAGACGTCCATAGCCCCCAAAACCCCAGGAGAAAACGCGCTTCTGCGAGTCCAGTACCAGCTAATAACAAGCAACCCAGTGATCATCAGTTAGATGAACTCTCCTGAATGTAAGGTTCCTCATTTTATTTCTAGGTCAGCTTTGCATAACAGCTTGTATAATATTTGTGGTTGGAATGAGGCAGCCAAGGACATGTTTAGACTGGAAACAACCACCCGCCACCCCTTTAATCCAATACATCTTATGTTTCAAAAGTCTAAACATTTAAGGCAATCCCTTTCATCTGTCCTTGTCCATTTTGAACCATGTTCATGTCAACGTTATTTTACGTAAAAACATGGCAAACTCTTGTTTAAACAAACCATCAAGTTTATCTAAAAACGTATGAGTATTGGAAGCAACACAACTCAAAAAAGTCAAGTTTAAAAAAAAAAAAAGACAGTCTGGTTACTCACAGTGTGATTGGCACCACACACAACATCCCGCACCACGACGTTGGGTACAGGCATCACCTGGCCGTCCTTAGTCTTCTCGATGAAAATGGCCACTCGTCGTGGGATAAGCTCACAGTCAAACTCGATACGCTGGGCTCGAGCTATGAACTTCCCATCCGAGTTATGTCCTGTTGGAAGCGAAAAAAAACAAAAGTCATTCAAAAATTCTGACTAAAATGATAGAACCAACAGTCCTTTAAATATTATGACAGATTACCTAGCTGGCCATACTCTGGACACCCGAAAGAGTAAATATTGCCCTTACAGTCCACCACCATACTGAACTCAGCACCACATGCCGCTTTAACTATAGGCTGTCCATTGTACAAGATCTGCAGGCAAAATAAGGCAAATCAGACAGAGTTTATGCTTCAGACAGGCATAAAACACACCAATACCACTCACTAGTCCATTACAGAATTTAGCACAATGGATCAATAAAACTATTAACTTTGCTTCTAATACAAGAATTGTGCTGCTGCCGCCTTGTGAATTTGATGTGAAAGAAATTAAATATTTCAGACAGAAGAAGTTTCTTACTGTAGCTGGGCTCAGGACTGCATCCGTCTGATTACCCTGACCAAGCTGCCCAAGTTTGTTCTCTCCAAATGAGTAGACAGTACCATTTTCTGCAGGGAAAAAAAAACACTGGTTAGGCCAAACTATTCAAACAGCAACATCCTGCTCTAGAAGGTGTGCGCTGAGACTGGGATCTCAGTCAATAAAAAAATTAGGACGTTTTCGCTCTCATGCAGCAACGAACAAGAGAAATGTGGGTCACTAAACAGGAAATAATACATAGACTCATTGCATATTTAAAAAAAAAAAAAAAAAAAACAACCACAGCCCATCTGGTTGTTTTCTAATGGCTCGTGCTTTCAATGTTTGCAGACTAGCTAGTTTAAAGTTTACTTGTGGGGTTAAACATGAACTCCTAGCAAACATAAATGACCTGCCACAGAAATCGGAGAGGATATGGAAATATGAAAAATATTTACGATAACATTTTTTTTTGCTGGGCAAGTTGTGTGTGAAGTCTGTGTCTGCTCCTGCATTGTTAGAGACTAAAACATTGCATGTGAAATCAATTACATTCCTTACTTAGGAAAAACCCTGAAGTGTTTCGGGGTACTGGATTAACAGATTGTTAGAAAATATTTAGAGCGGGAACATAGTAAAATCACTGCAGAAGCTGGTGAGTGGGTGTAGAATAGCTGTGAGATTAAGCTTATGCTGTTTCCTGAACTGTCAGCCTACCTGTTAAAGCGAGGGTGTGGTTCCGACCGCAGGCAGCAGACACTATCACCTCCTCCCCCAAACCCTCCACCAGCTTTGGAGCGTCCAGCCGCTTGGTGTCTCCGTGGCCCAGCTGGCCCTTATCGTTGCGACCTGAGAGAGGAACAGAGGGAAAGGGAAAGTTATTTTTAATCATTCTGTCCATGCACACAAGTATACGACCTAAACAGTAAGATTTGGTTTGAGTGTTTGTTTATGGTACTCAAGTCTAAACTGAAAGCTTAATTCATTTGCACTGCTGCACCATTAAAAACAAGGCAATAAACTAACCCAACTCCTTAACTGAACAGACTACACTGAGACTGTGCTGAAGTGAATCACGCTGTGCATGATCATTTCACGCAGAATTACTTGTAAAGGAATATTTTGTATAGTTAATAAATTCAGCAATAAATTTGCACATAATTAGCATTTCTCTCTGGATGAACATTCAAAAAGTAAATGTCTCACAGCCAGGTGAGGAGCCCGATTACACAATTTTTCAAAAGTCTTGCTAAAGACAACCACACAGACGCCTAACAGGCCCCAGACACAATCAAACATTCAACATTTAAACTATTACACTCATCCAATTTCTCGTTCATTGTCTACACATCTGACTAAGACACTGAACCTGGACATCAGACTGACTTTGTAAAGGCTGAGGCACCCCTTAGTGACTGTTTATAGTATAAATAGCTCTAGATATTGGTAAGTCAGGGTGAATGCATACACGTAAGCGCCCTTGGTTATGCCTTCTACTATATGCAGCTGCGCTTAACACAAACGTTAAAAATAAACAAACATCATGCCCTTTTTTAAACGGCACGTAACGGTTTCAATTTTAAATCCCCAATTTATTTATTTCGTACAGGATACAAAACACAACACGCACCCTGTGCTCCAGTGATATTCAATCTCACACCATGTACATGCTCTTGCTAAGAGCACAGGGAGGCAAATTAAGGACACAAAGGTGGCATTAAAAGAAAAAAAATGTATAACATTTAAAATATCAAGTTGCTTATTTGAGTTATTTGATTTTTCATCTGAAGAAAGGAATAACACCGCGATGTAACGGAATGCTGTGCGTAGAGCCACTCACCCCAGCTCCAGAGTTTGCCTTCGGTGGTGATGAGCAGGCTGTGGGCGGCACAGTTCCCCGACACCACACTGCTCACCATCACGTCATTCAGACAGCCATAGCGATGAGGACCCCACAGATTCTGGCCCAGGTTCCTGTATGCAGCTTTACACATGAAAGAACACAAGTTTAGAAGTTTACCAAAAAAAAAAAAAAAACGCCACAAAGATACATATATATACACAGGACAAACAAGACGTTCACCCTTTTTTGTTTTCACCATCAGGTGTCAGCTGAGAGGTTAAGTAAAACATGCAAAAGGACTGAATGAGGACACTAATCCTCATAAAGCACTAGATACAGAGCAGCATGAAATCATAAAATAAAAGCAGTTCCAGCTCCTACTTGGGCTCTTTTAAAGCGAGCATGTTTGCATAATAGTCAGAGCAGCCATGGCCAAGATCAATTCCTTATTGATCCCATCAGACAGACCATGGCCTACATGCTGCACAGCTGTTACAACACCGTCTGAAGCCAGAGCACACCAAGGTAAACAGGAATGTTTCTCAGCTTCAACTTCCTATGACTCTGTTCAGCACAATAACCCTTATCAAACGGCTGCTTCGAATTTTTTTCCATAATGTTCGTAAAAGCAGTTTCACAAAAACACAAACAATCTGGTGTTCTCAGACTGCTCTTATACACAGTCAGTACTATTAGGCAACACATGGCTTATGGTCAAGAAATCTGAGGACTGCGCTGTACTTGAAAGGTGTCCGAGTCTTCAGTATACACAAGTCGCCACAAGTTCATGCGTTCACACTGTGGATATTCTTCCAAATGCTCTACTTTACGTTTAGGCCTATTCCTCTTAGAAATCACACAATTACTTCAAAAACCTGCTTATACATAGAAAAAAAATCCTTAGATATGAAGGCATTGTGTTTAAAGGTCATTTATCAATTCTGTTTAAAAAAAAAAAAAGTAACTTTTGTTGTTTCAAATTTATGTTTTATTCTAATGACACCAGAAGTGAGAGAGCAAGTGAGAAAATTATCCGAATTTTTTGTATAAAACATGTAACAATTTTATTAGGGATTAGCTTTTGAACATTTTCGTTATTAGTCAGTTATAGGCCATAATTAGTTCAGAGTGTTTAAGTCTAATTAAAACAAAGCGTATTTAATTTGCAACCACAGAGATGACAAATATTCAGCCAGGAGAAAACCTTTTTTTGGTCCAAGTGTATAGGTACCTTGCTGCTTTGGCACCTCTTTTCGGCCAATCAGGTCCCAGTTAGTAGCACCAAAAACGAGCAGCTGACCTTTGACCTTGGGCACCTCAAGTTTCTACAGGAGTAAAAGGAAAAAATATTAGGACATAGTACTTGGAGACAGTTTCTTTATTGCAGGAAATTTCACGAACACATGGCATGCTCTCAAGTTTCAAATCAAGTTTCTTAAAAGTTCTTAAAGTGGGATCTGAAGAAGTCTTTTTTTTTTCCTTCTTTTTTTGGTACAGGAAATCATAATCCTGTCATAATATCAGTTTGGACTTAACGTTTTCTGTAGAAAGTTCAAAGAGAAGGGGAACTCTATGGCTCCCATAATTAGCCAGAATATTATATACACAATTGTGCAATAAGCCTAACATTTAAAAATAGCTGGATTACGTTCATAAAATAAATGTGCGCGCGCTGGGGGTGTGTGTGAAATTTAATTTACAGTTAAAGGGAAAATGCACCCTCAACACCTTGCATATTAATGTTTAGAATTAACATGTAAGCTATAAATAACATGGAAGTTTTGAGTTGGCTTTAGTTTAAACTTTTTAAAATATGTGTTTCACGGACATGCTGATCTATTTTCACTTGGTTAACAGTTACCCTCGATGCTGTTCCGCTACTCGCTGATCGTAGCACCACAGGATTTAGCCCTCACTTCATCTCTTAATAAAAAGACCAATGCAGCAGTGCTTTAGTCCAGCTCTCTCACCTCCTCAACTGTACACGCAAACATTCACACTAAAACCCCATCAACTCCATTGCGCTTGTCATCTCAGATCACCAACTAGCCATAACGCAGCGTAACTACATCCTATATCTGCACTGCATTCTGGACTTTTGAGTCCAGTGTTTGGGTGGGGGGACAAAACAAAACAGAACAAAACAAAAAACAAAAAAAAAAAAAAAAAAAAACCCACACACCACTGGAAAATGGTGAGTGAGAAAAGACGCTCTTGCTCTTTTGTTTTTCGGAGCTTACAGTGAAACCTGAGCGTTATCCTTTGTGTGTGAGAGCGTTGAAATATTTCCTTCTATTAAATGCCATTGTAGCGGCGCTAACAATGTGACGTCAGTGCAGCCACCAACTTCTCACGGGAATAACAAAACTACAACACTAAACACATTATCCCAGAGTCACTAAGCACACCTCCCTCCATCCATCCTTTCAGTGCCTGTACCGCTCACCCTACACAGGGTCTCGGGGTAACCTGGAGCCCAGGGGAGTCGGGTACACGGCATAATCGCGCACACACACACACACCTCTGGAAACGCCAATCAGCCTACAACACGTCTTTGTACTGGGGGAGAAAACTAGAGCACCTGGAGAGAACCCCTGAAGCACTGGGAGAACATGCACACTGTGCTCACAGAGCAGAGGCAGGATTCGGACCCCCAGCCCTAAACCACTAAACTAAACCACCAAACCACCAAGCCCCCTAAGCACAACCCCATTTTTTTTTATACATTTTTAAAAGTTTCAGAACAGTCAGCTGTGCAGAAGCGTAATGAAATCTTACAATCTTCTCCTTCACATCGTCAGACACAGTGACTGGCTGGAGGCCGGATTTAGTGGCTTGCTTGCCGGGCTTCTTTGTGTTTTCTTGCTCATAATCTTCAAACTCGTCGTCGCTGCTGAAATCCCGCTCTTTCTTTTTGCCGCTGGCTCTCTTTCTCTTCAGTCCACCATTTCCAGAGACATCAGTCACCTTCTTGCGTGGCATAGTAACTGAAAAAGCTGACAAAAATACACCGTGTGATCAAGAGCAGCTCTGCATTATAATGAATTCACTTCTTCAACTCAAACTTATCGACTGGAAGAAACCTAAGCCTTGTACACTCGTATGTAATGCGCACTCTGGCTTGGAGTAAATGTGTAAATAGGTCAGATAAAAGCTTTATTCGCAGTGTTCTGCTGCAGTAACTGCTAGCTCAGGGATGAATACATGCTTACAGCATGGGAATGATCTGCGGGAGAACTAGCTTCCGTGTATCATTGTTTACAAATGAACCTAAACGGAGTTCAGTTATAAAAGTTATTAAGGAGAGTGATGTTCCACATCACTCCCATGCTCGCTAGTCAGCGGTTAGCGGGATAGAAGCGGGTTGAGAGAGTGTTTGCGGTGTGTTTAGGTCGGACATCATCGCCGTAGAGCTTCGGCTCCGTTTGTTTCTTTGTTGTAACGTTCTGCGGCTGGTTAGCAAACTAGCGCCGCTAGCAGCGCGCATCCCGCCGAGCTAACTAAACAATTAACCAGCGCAATAAAAACCCGCACCACGCAACACTCTCCAGCACAAAATACACCAGCCTCGTGGCTAAACAGCAATTCAGCACCAAGGAAAACTTAGTGAACTGGAATGAAAACAAGTCACTGAAAAATGAATGACTAAAAAAAGAATTTAGCCGCGTTAGCAAGCAGGCAGGCAGGCAAGCGTACCGCATTTGCATGCAACAAAGCCACAATCCTAAACAGCGAATATAACATGAACATACCGCTTCAAAACTTTTTCCTCGCTTCTCAAATGTGGATATTTTGACTTAAGGAATGTAAATGTTACTCAAACCTGCGACGGGTTGCTCTATTAGACTTGGTTATGTACAATACTATGTGGTGAACTATGGATTTCCTGATTTAGCAGGTCCGCTCATGTCTGTCCGTCTTCCTCCGGTTTTTGATTGATTTGGAACAAAAGCGCGTGCGGAGTCTCCGCCATCTAACCACGTGGGTGCAGCGGCGCTCATTCAGCTGCACTGACAGCGGGACAGCACACTCCGCTGCCTCTCACACCACTAATCTCACTCATTTTACACTGTTTCAGCAAAGTGTTCTTCTGCTTTTCTCTCGAACATCTTTGCGTAGTGTTTACCTGACTGAAAGAGTCCGCTGTTTAAATTGATAGACTCGATAAAGGGTCTGGCTTGCCTAAAGGAGGTCTATGCTGATGATCTCGCTTGGCTTTTGCTAAAACCTAACTATGCAGCTGACTATATGAGAAATGCTCAGACGTAGCCAAGAACTTTTAAAGCCGTGAATGTACAGCTGATCCACCAAAGACACAAAACACACGGGATTTAAATAAAGTCAGCGGTTAACTAGAGCCTTTAAACTTCTTCCTATGGACATGTGCAGCGCCATCTGGTGGTCTGGAGGCGTCTTTCCCTAAGCATACTGCAGCTGAGTGCAAGTTTGCATTCCCCATGTTGTGCTCTATTTCACATTTTAACAATTTGCTGACCAAAAAAGAAGTAAAAAATGACATGGGTGTATCTGTAAAAAAAAAAATGTAAATGTAAAAAATGTGATGGCTGTGAGATGGGTGTATCTCGCAAATGGGCAACAATCAAAAACATAAGGCAAATCTTGCCCATTTGCAAGATACACCCCATCTCTTTATACTTATATATATAATATATAAGTATATACTTATAGACACAGCACTTCATATTTATTTCATTTAGACATCTGAGTATTAAAGACCTTACTTAAGGGACCAGTAGTGGTAAGGTTTGAACTCATGACCTTCTGAGCAATAGTCCAACAGCTTAACCACTGAGCTACCACTGCCGTTCAGCCTACCTGCCATCATAAGATGCACAACCAATGAGTTTTCAACTTTAGGTCAGAGGTCTGGGACGACCATGTTTAACTTGATTCTGTGGTCATTTAACTATTTTTGTGTGGATTTGGATGAATATTTTTGTGTGGATTTGGATGTATGTTTTAGATCATTATCCTGCTGGAAGGTCCAACTACAAGCCCATTGTAACTTCTTGGCAGAGGCAGCCAGATTTCCATATAAAATCTCCTGGAATTTCATGGAGTCCACCACATAATGTATCTTAACAAGGTTCCCAGGGCCTTTGGAGGAAAAGGCAACTTCACATCCTATACAGTGTGGTTTAGATTCTTTTTGTTTACACCAACTCCACCTTGAGTGTTGCTTTTTTGTTCCACCTAACCATAGAATCCAGTTCCAGTCAAAGTTCAGGTAGTGTTTAGGGAATTCCAGGTGCTTACATTTGTGCTTAGATGAAAGGCTTTCTTCAGTCACACATTTTTGGCACAGGATCGATATCTACTTTTAGATTTGTGGACTTGGTGACAAAATTCTACCATCTTCTGCAAATCTCCCACCTTGCCTCTCTAACCATCTTCCTCACTACTCATGGGGGCAAAATACACTTGCATCCTCTTCCTGGCAGATTCGTTGCAGCTTTGGTATTTTGTACCAAGGACCAAAACAGGTAATTTTTTTGAATGCGGTTTTGTCCTATTCAGGTCCCATTAGGTGGTGTCACTCCTCTTGCCCCCTTTGGTAACCCATATTTAAAAAAAAAAAACCATAGACACACCACTGTATGAACATGTTTTGTCCTGTGCAGAAGTAGTGAGTAGCTCTCACTTTTTCTCAGACAACTGAATAAGTAGATCATGGATTACAGTTTGTCTTCTTCTTGTCTTCAGAGTGCCTCAGGAGTTTTCTCACCATTAAAGTCAGCACAAAAATTCTTTCTGCTTTCACCCTGCTGTGGAGTTGGGAGATAGATGTCAATACTTCGCCTTTGGCTCTTAGAGAAAATGCCTTTTACACTTGAAAATTTAATATGGTTAAAAACCTATGAGCTAAGAAGTATCAAACAAGTCACTGATGATGGAGAAGGCTTTCTTCACTGGCCACATGTATCAGTGACAGTCATGTACACAATGTTTACTTTACAGTGTGTGTCCCTTGGGTGACATCCCCGACCTACACAAAGCTTCAACTCTAATCACGTGTCTAATCTCTGGAATATTTTATCTAGGAAAATACCACTGTCAAGTACTGTTTTAAAGTCACCCACTGGCCCCTGACTAAGATTTGTTTTGGCTGGAGTGTCCCTTCTCTGAAATTTAGTCAAAAACACTGTTCTATGAAAAACTAAAGAGGGCTTGTCTAATGCTTAAGGCATGGATGCCCAACCCCATTCCAGGCAATGTATCACACTGAGATTAGTTCCAACACACCCTGCTCTACTCAGGGTATTAGGTCAGGGCTGGAACAAAAATTTCCAGACTTTTATATCTTTAGGAATGGGGTTAGCCAGCTATAGTTTAATGGAAGGGTGTCCAATCTTATCCATAAAGGGCTGGTGTGACTGCAGGTTTTCATTCCAGCTAAGCAGGATCCACACCTAAGGCGAAGATGATTAAACAAGCCGAATCAGGTGTAGCTTGAATGAAAACCTGCAGCCACACCAGCACTTTGCGGATAAGACTGGAAATCCTTGGTTTAATAAGCAACTGGGGCCAAACAGAGATGCTTACAAGTGACCAAGTTACACTCCGGTTACAGCTCCATTACTCCATTACAACCGAATTTCTCACCTATTACTGTACAATGCTCTGATTTAAAAAATTATTTTTTGTATTCAATGCAATCACATTTGTTTAAAATTAAAAAAAAAAAAATGGAATTTTATTAATATATTTTTAATTAATTTGTTAATTGCATCACTTTTAAGCAGATCTCGTGTAAATATATTTAGAACGCAATTTGTAAGAATGAACATGGGGTTAGGGAGGATTAAGATTTTGAAATTCTTTTTAGCCACTGGAAAAAGGCCAGTTTGACTTCAATTCATCCACAGAATAGCCAGATGTCACGGAATAAACAGCTTATTGTAACATTCTGGTAAGAATGATTTTAGTATGATTGGAGAGAAACGTAATTAGTGATGAGCTGTTTTAACCTCAGCAGAAGACACAACTGAGTAATGTTTCTCTTAACATCTATCTTAACTGCTACAGTTTATGCTATTTCCATCCATTTGGCCAGTTGGAAAAAAAAAAACCCACTCGTATCAGTTTCAGAATGTGGATTTTGGACGGAAACTGAAAACAGCCCTTTCTGAAACATCTTGGAGGCTCCCCCCAACCTCCTCACCCCCACACATACCTCCCTGTTCTGTTTGGCAAACTAACAGTGAAACAGTACTAATTTCAGAATGAAACTGACTATAAATTCTTCCCAGAGATAACCTGGTTTCTGATGAATGATCATTATGTTTTTTTGAAGTATGTATTCACGCTCGCACTTCAAGCTAATTCCGTAGGAAGATTTTTTGGTTTTGTGGTTGTGTGAGCTGCACTTATGTGAACCTAATTACCAATAAAGACCATTATACCATGTACAATAGATTCAGTGGATGTAAAAGAATACGCCCTGGTTTCGTTATTTGCCTATGTTTGTTGATCTTTCAGAGTAATGAGGAACAGACATTTGTAAGCATTAATAACATCCAGCTATGGCGTTAATGTTTGGGCAACATGAGTTGTTGTGCAGATGTTGTAATACCAAAAGCATGTATAACTGGTCATTCGCTCCCTCTCTGTCCTCTTCTTTCTTCGTACAAGGCTCCACATTTTCCCATACCTACCCCCCATAGCTCTCTGAGCCAACCTTCAAGTCTCAAAAATGATCCTGGAAGGCGATTGGCCAGGATTGGGCCCTGCTGATGTGCTATTGGCTGCTGGGGGTTTTGGAGTGTTTGCATTCTGAAGGGAGGCTGTCTCTATTGATGTGCTGCAAGGGGAGGGAGGAAAAGAGGGAGGCAACAGAAAGGAAAGGAAAAGGGAGGGATAGAGGAAAAGAACAGAAGGGAAGAGCCTCTTATTCTTTTAGATGTGTGAGCGTGACAGCTCTCGTGGAAGGGTGTGCAGAAGTCGGGCCTTGTGGGAAAGCAAACAATGGTGGACATCTCTCCTCACCATCCCTGACTGTTAGAAGAGAGGTGCTGGATATTCAGGCACAGGATGACTGAGAGCTGCACTGCACCAAAGTGGGAACAGATATGACAATGGAGGTTTTTTAGCAGCCTGGATCTCAGAGAGAGGATTTTGGAGTTGGAAAACCAAGGGCGGAAACATTGTGGTTTGTGAGTCTGGCTTTGGAATAAAAGGTAAGAATCCATGTGTATGTTCATATATCATGTATCACTCTCTTACTCCATTACCACAAAGCAACAAAGCTTGGACGATGGTGAACATGAAAAAGACAGATCCAATGTCACTATCTGATCAATACATTAATAGATGACCTCGGGATTTCAGCAATGGGATTTTTGATAGCCTGTTTGAGGATTCACAGACAATAACAGTGAACACAGCACTTGCTTTTAGAAAGCCATTCACTCGAACTGAACTGAATCGTAAATGTTAGTCATACAAGCTGATGTCAGACAAACAGCTACACTAAACTGTTAATGAACAGCTCACAACTTTTGCGGTGTTTATTGTCCCATTATAATTACAGTTTTAAATTTAAAACAGCTCAGAACAAGGTTTCCTTTTTACACCACATACTAGCAATACAGTTCTGCTTATATGTTTTGACCCCCTTAGCATGTGTCATAAAACACCCAAGATATCAATAGAAAATCATAGAATTTGAATAATCTTACCTAAGTTTACACTTCTCATCCTTGCAATGGACATAACAGTATGTAATAAACAAAAAAAGTACTTGTCTGTAGATTGAAGTTTCTTAGGATACAGTCTTTTATGCTAGGCCTGTTATTGCACTTGTTTTATTATTACACTTTTATTACAATGAATCTCATGACAGTAATCTGTTCTGTCTCATGTAAAATGTCAAGATAACCTTTCTTTTTGAGTGAAGAAAAATTTGGACAGTAATACACTACTGTAATTTGTATAGAAAACAACTGACAACTGGTATATATGACACACTGATTCAACTCTATATACAGGGGAAAGTTGCACAAAGATATTTGAGGCTGTAGAATAAAAGGCCAATCAGTTTTATTTAGACACGGTTCTACAAAAAATAAGAAGCAAATCCAATTCAAATGAAACCAAATCAGAATCAAGATTCAGAAGAAGAAAAATATCAGACACCAATGCTAGAAAAAGATGCAAAGGAAAATCTAGTAATTCTGTATATCTAATATATAAGAATGTAGCCTACTTAAACAAAAATAGAATCATAAAACTATATAAAAAACAGATCTGGTGGCCATGGCACAATAAATCCCTTGGGCTATATAAACAATAGCATTTGAAACTTTCTGGAAGAATATTTGATCTGATGAGACAAAAAATTGAATGTTATGCTCATAAGCAGAAATGCTCACTATGTTTTGGAAAAATCAAAATTGGAGGCAAGATTATGCAGTGGATTTTCAGAAAATGTAAGGAAAGTCTGCATGCATTAGTTTAGGAGCAGCAGATGGTTTACACTTGGGAAGCATAATGTTCAGAACGAATTTGTGTGAATCAGTTCATGTTAGTGAAAACACAGGTGTGTAAACATATGAGCAGAGCTGTGAGTGGGAAACATACCTTTGTAAGACAATATTTGAAAGTCACAAATTAAAGAGTTGTTAATGTGTTGATTCAAAAGGAGCAAAACCACTGCAGTTTGGCAAACGTTGCGAGATGGGGAAAAAAAGAAAGAGCGTTGCAGAGAGAAAGGAGTGTTCATGGGGAGTAAATGTGTGTGGAGGTGCAGATGTTTCACTCATTGTGTCTGTGGTCAAGGCAATCCCTGCGTTATTTATGCCACACTCGGACTGTGTCGCTATGACGATGGCTGTTTGAAACACTCTGACTCTTGTTAACGGCCTTTGCCTCTCACAGCTGACACGTGACCAGCTCTTTGCAGAATCTCTTCATTTTTTTTTTTAGCTGTAAATTGCAAGTGCTGAGCTGGATGGTACACTGTGTCAGTTGTTCCTAAAGAAGCTTAAAATAAATGGTGCTTGCCTTTGGTGGGAACACAAGACACATCTTTTTCCTTACAAAATGTGACATACAAGTGAGAGCTGGCTAATAGAGTTAGCAACTGATATTAGAGTGTGTGTTAAAGTGTGTTAGGGTTTTTGCTTAGCTCTGTTGCGCCATTAGGTCCTGACGATCCAAGTACTGCTCTCCGTATTTATATATTAATTAAGAGCATTTAGCAGATGCTCTTATTCAGAGTGACTTATATTAGTGCATAGAAGTCTCTATCGAAAAAAATCCACATGCTAAGAGTCGCCATAGTGTTACAATAAAGTAGAATCATAGTTGTTTCATTGATTATTCTACTATCACAGCACATCCAAAAATGTTTATTCCTCTTATACTACCACGATTTTCATGTTACTGAGAAAAGGAAATTCCTCTGTCCTGTGGCAGAAAACTTACACTGGATATAAGTCTACATACCCCTGTTAAAATTGCAGGTTTTTGTGATGTAAAAAATTAAAACCAAGATAAATCATGTCAGATTGTTTTGTTTTTACACATTTAATGCGATATAGCAACCAACAAAATTCAAGTAAAAAACAAATAGAAGATTTTTAGGGGGAAAAAAAAGAAAAACAAAAAACTTACTGCACACCTTTTTATAATGGCGCATTAACAATCGCATTCAAATGCATGTTCAAATGTAATTATCATACACCTGTCATCAATAAAGTGATTCTGATTAACCCCAAATAAAGACCAGCTGTAGGATTTTGACATCTTCTTGGTTTCATCCGACTGCGGAAGCCATGGTCCGCAAAGAGCTGCTTACAAAGCATGTATAGGATTGTTGAAAGGTATCGATCAGGAGAGGGGTACAAAAGAATTTCAAACCATTAGATATGCCATAGAACACTATTAAAGCCATTATCAACAAGTGGACAAATGGGGCACCACAGTGGCATTACCAAGAACAGGACATCCCTCCAAAATTGATAAAAAGAACAAGAGGAAAACTTATCAAGGTGGCTGCCAAGAGACCTACAGCAACATTAAAGCCGTTTCAGGAAATATCTAGCAAGTACTGGTCACTCCCTGCATATGACAACAATTTCTCGTATTCTTCACATGTCTGGGCTATGTGGTAGGGTGGCTAGATGGAAGCCCTTTATCACAAAAAAAAAAAACATCCATACCTGCCTAAATTTTTACCAAAACATACATACAATCACCCCAAACCATGTGGCAAAATGAGTTAGAACTTTTCTGGATAATTTTAAAGAAATATTTGGTGCAAAGACAAGACAGCTTATCACCCAAAGAACACTGTGTCCACGGTGAAGCATGGTGGTGGCTGCGTCATGCTATGGGGCTGCTTCTCTTCAGCTGGGACTGGAGCTGTAGTTAAGATCGAGGGAATCATGGATAGCTCCAAATGCCAATCTATTTCGGCACAAAACCTGCAGGCCTCTGTTAGACAGGAGAGGATGGAGAAAAATTCCAGCACAATATTGACCCAAAGCACAAATCCAAGTCAACAAAGGAATCGCTTCAGCAGAAGAAGATCAATATTTTGGAATGGCCCAGTCAAAGCCCAGATCTAAATCAAATTGAAAACCTGCGGAATGACTTGAAGAGGGCTGTGTACAGGAGAACCTCTTGCAATTTGATAGATCTGGAGCAATTTTGCAAGGAAGTGTGGAATAAAATTGCCAAATCAAGATGTGCTACGTTGGTACTCTCATCCAAAAAGAATGCTATATTACAAACAAAAGGTGCTTAACAAAGTATTAGTTAAGGGGTGTGCAGCCAAGTTATTGTATAGGTTTTTTTTCTAAAACATTTCTATTTTTTCCACTTGAATTTGTTGGTTGCTATATCACAGTAGAAAAAGAGCTGACATTACTGATCATGGTTTAATTTATTACATTACAAAAATCTGCAGTTTAAACAGGGATGTGTAGACTTTTATGTCCAGTGTAACTTACTTACAACATGCCACAAATGTTGTATTTATACATTTTCTTTGTTAAATAACATGTCTTTTCCAGTTTATTATAAGCCTTAGATTATTGCGCAGTGTCCACCATACAAGTACCAGTGAATGAGTTGTTACAATAGAAATGATATTGTATTAGAACAAGCACATTAATATAAACCTACATATATAACCGTGGTTCTATGTTCTGCCTCTGTTTCTGCCTTTCTCTTGCACCTGCCCCTTGTTGTTGAATTATTTACGCTGACCTTCTGAGGATGCTGGGTTCATATTGAACCTTGGTGTGTCTCTAACAAAAATGAGATTCCAGTAATGTATTGTGAACTCTTTAGGAACATGAGCAGAGGGATTGTTGTAATTTAGAGAGTTTAAGGGTAATGTAGGACTGTACAGGATTGATATGAGTAATGGAACAACTGGAAATGCTTGACCTAGGCGGCAACTCCATAAGCTGTTATTTATGTTTAGGCTCTGCTCTTTCCTTAAGGCTGAGTTATTCTGTTTTTGAGGCATGCTGTTCGCCTTGCCGAGCGACTGTGGGAGGACCAAGTCAGTTAAAAACAAGCCTGGATTTGCCACGCAGCCCTGAGGAATTTACCAGACTCACACAGCACAACCACTGTCAGAAACTCTTGTGTTGCCTCCTCCGGCTATCCTCTTCTTCATCTTGCCCTCTCTCTTTCACCTAAATATGAAACCATCATAGATTATTTATTGATCCCCTCTAGTCTAGAGAAGGTCTGCTCAGCTGGGTTTTATATTGCCATCAAGATTAGGCTCCATTCAAGGGCGTGAGAAACTGAACAACAGTGATGTTGCAGCTTAATGATGTACCTGTAATCACACAGTGTGTCACCCTTTCCATAATATAAGGCTCCTTTTTTTGTACAGGAAGGCAGATGTGACTACAGACTGAGCCCATGGCATCCCCGGAGTCCCTTGCCCCACAGCCTACAGGTGAATACACTTTTTTCTTTGTTCAAACCTATTAACAAGATCCTAAGTACACCATGTGTGCAGTGAAAGTTAGATGATATTAACAAGAGCTGCTTTCACCAGTTCCTACAGGATCAATACAGAGCATAAATTGCCATGTAGCCTCCATGGAAGCTTTTCTGAGATATGATTGGTCCATACTGCCACATGGTCAGTAAGGCTTTTGCAAATTTGGCTCAGGCAGTGCAGTGTGACCGGTTTAATCTCTGTTAGAGCACAATGTTGTTTTAAAGCCAGCTGACCATATGCTGTGTCCAAGAGATCGTGCAGGTTCACCATATGCCTCCTGCTCTTTAAACACATCCACTCCTGCAGCCATGGAGATCGCTTGCATGAACCCCTCGCTCAAATTTCTGGTGTTGCCAAAAATCCACTTGGCCACTGGTTCTAAGAGTTTAGCCTGTTTCTGCTGGAGAGAACCTGATGAGGACAAGAGAGAAGGTAATAATGCTTTTCAGAACTTTTAAAGCAAAGAAAAACTGGAGATCAGATAGGATAATGTGTATTCTGAGAGTTTTTTGAGCTGAGTTCAGTTTTTAGTGTTGTGCACAACTGGACTTTAATGTATTACTCTGACTCGTGGCTTGTTTATTCCACCCAACACCTTAAATGACTCATGAGGAGCCTGGCTTTTCTAACATGAAACTGTATCCCTGGTACATACAAGCTGTTATAGTTGTTTTAAAATTAACTTGTTGTCTGTTTCCATGTCCGTCATGCGGTGCTAGAGTGTATTATTTTGAGCCAGTAGGTTATAATTATGCTTTGACTCGGGTTTGGACCTTTGGCATTTGCTGTTAAGGAAACCACAAGTTACTGTGGGATATAATGTCTCCAGATTTTTGCCAGTAGTTATTTTTATTAGTTATTAGTAGTTATGCCTAGTAATTAAAGTTATTAGGCAAGGCAATGATTTGATGAGCCTGTTTTGTTATTACACATAATGATTTGTTACTCAGTTAGTAATGGCTGTAGATGATATGACTGTCCAGATACAGTTTGCCTCTGAATGTTACACCACTGGTAGGCTTTTCATATTATATTCTATATGGCCAGAAGTTTGTGGACACTTGACCATAACACTTATATGTGCTTGTTGAACATCCCGTTCCAGATTTAGTTCTCCCTTTTGTTATAATAACCTCCAATCTTCTGGGAAGGCTTTCCGCTAGATTTTGGAGCGTGGCTGTGGGGACTTGTGCTCATTCAGGCACACGTGTGTGCGTTCAAGTATGTGTAATGCTCTGCAAAGGACTGGTGTCCCATGAAGAGTGGGACAGGCTTCAGATTCACCAGTAATAAATGTGTTACATTTTTCTTTTTCACCTGTACATTTATTCCAATATTAGTCAGGTTAAGCTTATACTCTTATTAAGTTTCCCTGTGCAATCTAATGGTTTTTTTTTTTCCCCTTTAAAAGTTCTAAGTAGAATCCTACAACCTAACATCTTAATCATCCAAGAGTGCAGTGCCAATCCTCAATTATTAAACAACAATAGACTCAATCATATAACTTGGTTTCAGAGTCTATGCCCGCCGGTGTGGCACAGACCCCCCAGCAGGAGGAAGAGGAGGAGGATGAAGACGAGGAGCAGGGAGAGCAGTTTCAGTTTGACGACAGTGAAGACGAGAACAATGCTGGTCCAAACCCTGGGGAAATTAAGGCTCCCTCTGCTGAGACTGGACTTCAGGAAGTTGCTTCAGGTGACAGCACAAACTCTAATGCACTTTACAGTCAAGCGGTGAAGCGTGTCCCAGTCAATCATCGTGAGGATTTAAATGGAGTGGCCTCTGCTGGTCAGGAGGGTCAAACTGTTCCTCAGCATCCACACATAACAAGCCCAGGTAAGAGTTACAATCATGTATTGTATCAGATTGTAAGAATAAAAATATATATGTATAACGAACTGCTTTCTTTCTTTCTTTCTTTCTTTCTTTCAGATATGGTAGTCAGACAGTCTCCTGATGGGTAAGTGTCCTATACTCTAACTGTAGAGCGGAAAATTAAATACTTTTTGTCAGGAGTTTTCTAAGACACAGTGCGATTCCCTGATGCATCTCCAGAAAGAACTGTACGACTGAAATGTCATTAAAATGTGATCAATGGCCATAGCCTCTTTCCTAAGAATAGTATACAATACAATACATGATAGTGTATCATTCTTCACTAGTCTGGCTAATGGCTGGTTTTGTTGATGTTTCAGACGTTCTGTATCTATTGAGCCAAGAGTCACAGAGGAGGCCGAAGGCACGTACAAGAAAAACACACATACACATGAAGGTATTGCTCTTGGCTCTTACAAAATACACTCTGTGGCCTCTTTGGTTTGTGCATTTACCTTTTACCTACAATCATTAACCATTTTATCAAGTTCACCTGACACATTGTGGTGGGTGTGCTGCTTGTGTGAGTGTATCAGTGTATCACTGCTGTGAATTGTAGCCCTTAAAAGACATGAAAGATCATTTCATACATATTGCTTAATTAATTAGGAATTATTTGGTGTAGAAATGTACTTTAAATTGCATGTCACAGAGATCTGTGGGGTAACTGAAAAAAAACCCCAAAAAACAAAAAAAAACATAGTTTCAAATCCACTCTTCACAGCTTCAGAGTTTAGCAATATGTTTTTAAAAATAATTTTTCATTGATTGACTTGATTTTTAAGGAGGAAGTTATTTGAACTAAAAACAGCAGCAGGGCCACAGTATTCCAAAATCATCAGTGGTGCATTTGTTATTCAGTCCCTACATCTCCATTAATCTTATTTCTGGCCATTCAGCAACAGGTCTGTGTGCATCATCAACTTATCTGTGCTGAAATAATAATAAAACACCTGTTTGAAATGGGGAAATGGGCAAAAATATTACACATTACTAGGTTGAGAATGGAACGAAAATATCCAGCTAACAGCAGTATTGTGACACTAATGAAGGGCTAGAGTCCAAAAAATACAAATTGTGGATGGACAAAATGAGCAATTGCTTCTAAGAGTACACCAGCAATCTGGCGTCTGATACAGTGGGCAGGAAATGTAAAGCTGCTGTACTTGTTATATTTGTGGCAGTGCCAAAACACACTACCACATCAGTGCCAAATAATATCTGCTCAGTGGTGCTCTCTGTCTTTTTATGGATGGGTAGAGAAGAGCTAGACAAATTGTGCATATCAGCAGATGGGCTACAGTTAGCAATGACCTACAAAGAGCACCTACAGTATATGGTATTAAATCTGAATGAAACACCTCTCGCCCTGCTTCAGCCAATGTCCAGTTCTGTGTCTGTGATCTCCAGGTTTACTTTCAAGACCCGATTGCTACTATACACCTGTCGTAAAGAAGGTTGCTCGCGTGGTTGCTCAGACAGGTCTGTGACTCTCAAGAGGACATGCATCCTCCACTGAATGGAAGATTCAAACAAATAATTTGACACATTCAAATCGAAACTTCAGCTAAACAAAACCATCTGCTTTTACTTACTATCCATAACGAACAGATTGTGTGCCTTTGAAAATATTTGACCTACTCAGGAGATTTGCTTGAAACAAGCCAATGTCCAGATGTGATCCTGGACGCTCACATATGAAAATTTTTTTTTTTTTAAATTCAGTTCAATGATGCAAGGAGAACACTAGCACTAAAGAATCACTACATCAAACCTGATCCATGATTTCATTAATTATGCATGAAACTCATAAATAATGGTACCCCACTTGAATTTCAATTGCATGAAATCAGGAGCACATACATATCCACTGAGCTCAAAAACAATAAAGCAGTGTTCTGAGTGAAGTGTGTGTGTGTTCAGCTCAAGCACCAGCTCGCTCACAGGAATGGTTCAGTGTGGTGTCAGAACTCACACTACGACTACACAAAGGTACATCGCCTGGTCTCTGATTTATTTACCTCTGCATTAGTGTTGCCTCAGACTGTAGGAGGTGTCCGTCTTTACCCTGCTGTAGCTGATTCAGACTGTAAACACATGTGTCTCCTGTGTGTTGGTGGTACAGTTTGGAAATACTCAGCTAACTTGTGACCCCTGTGTTGTTTATATAAAATTGGGTAAGACATTATTGTACTTTACATGCATGACCTTCTGCTTAAGAAGGTGCACAGTACTTATTGACAGACCTTACTGTTCACTGTGTCCTTCTAGTGTGCAATTCTAGCTATGGCCTTCAAGAATGTGCACATATAAACAGTCTGAAATTAATATTAGAAGGTCAGATCAAGTAATTGACTCCATCTAGTATTAAAAACATGGTATTATTCTCTTCTTGGAATGGAAGAAATACCTGTACTGTAGCACCTTTAAGCTATAGTTAAAGTGTCATGCCCTTAGTATTAGTGTTGCTGTCTAGCTTTTGTTTGTTGATCCAATTTGCTGGTGACATTGAACACGCCTTTGTCATTGTTTCTGTACTCTCCAGATTAATTTGTGCTTGCTAGTGCTCCTGCCCACATTCCGATCGATACCATAGTCAGTTTAATGAATACCTTGTACAGTTTAATGGCTGCTGCTTTTAACTACAGAATCAATAAATGTTCAGAGGTTGTGAATGTTGACTTCATACTTTTTCGACCTGGAATGTGAAACAGGTGCACAGGCTGTCTTTTGAGAACAGTCAATGATCAGATCAGAATCAACCTGGGAAAGAATGCACTTCTTGTACTAATCCCGAGACTGTCTGTCCTCTATAGGAAAGCTTGCTTCTGAAACTGAGGAAGGCTTGCCCTGTTCTTCCTCAGAGGTATACCCAGATCCTCCCCCTGACTCGGAAGTGATTTATGATGATGTCCCGTGTGAGAACATCCCCGCTCCTGATGTAGGTAGGTGAAAGTCTCTGGGCTCAATATGCACTATTCTACATGTTTTCCACATGAGCTGTGGATGTAGAAAGTCAGGTAACAACCCTGACAGTGAATGAGTGATTGCCCAGTGCTGGCCCACACATGCACTTTCATCTGGTCCACATAACCATGCAGAATGACGGCAGTAACCTCAGAACTTTCAGTTGAGCCATCTTTGGCCAAAACTTAAAAAGCTGCATGTGGATGGTTGCACTCAGCCCAGATTCCAAATGCAATGAAAAACCTTAAATATGGCTATTTTTTGGCCTGCAATTATTGTGATGGATATTTATATGCACAAACTCAATGATCGTTGTGCCAGAATTGTCTGATTTATGGGCTAGAATTAGTTTAGTTTAAGAGTTGCTTATGATCTTGACGTCAACAAATAGATGTAGTTTCTTATCTACTTTTAATGTTTATTTGCCAGCAAACTGGAAAAGTGTAGCTAAAGCCATTCTTACTTACCAGTCTTGCAATTTCCAAACTGTTAGCACAGATAAAGGTTAAACAGTTTAAATGTATACCGAATATCCACTAGAGTGAAAAAATGTTTGCATTCCTCTGGTTTTTGAGTGAAAAAAGGAAAATACACCTCATTTTTAATTTATCTAAAAAAATCAATAAATTAAAATAAATAAATAAATAAAAAAGTTCAAGAGGTTGACGGCAGGTATAAAGGCAAAGAGTGGAGATGTGCAGTATTTAAAAAAAAAAAAATAAAAAATCATATTCCGAAAGGTAAAGTTCAAAATTTTTTAACGGATGTGATTAGATTTAGGATTTTTTTCGCTATTATTTTGAACAATTTAACAAACAATTTGACCATTTTGTTGGTCACTCATGACAGTAAATGTCTTGTGTCAGGAAATGTACATTATCTGTTCAATGTATGCAGCTAGGGGTGTGACTGATGTGAGACTATTTCCAAGGGCATGTCTCAAATGCAGTCTAATGTTTGAAGGAACGAATATATTAAGTGGCAACCAAGACAAAACCTGCTAACTTATGTATTACCTTAGACTTTGCTACAGACCATATAGACTATGACTAAACCTAGCCATGTTCACTGGCTATGCATTCCAGCTGACAATATTTGGTTTGTTGAAAATCTTCTGAACGTTACAGTGATTT
>CM040990.1:9648711-9700960 GCA_022985145.1 Pangasius djambal | reverse complement strand
ATGTCTCAAATGCAGTCTAATGTTTGAAGGAACGAATATATTAAGTGGCAACCAAGACAAAACCTGCTAACTTATGTATTACCTTAGACTTTGCTACAGACCATATAGACTATGACTAAACCTAGCCATGTTCACTGGCTATGCATTCCAGCTGACAATATTTGGTTTGTTGAAAATCTTCTGAACGTTACAGTGATTTCTGGGTGTTCTGTGAACAATTTTTACACAACATCTATAAACATTACTGAACATTGCTGCAATAGGTATTCATAGGTATAGAAACATTAACATTAATGCTAAGGGAACATTGCAGGAATGTAGTTTTTGGGATGTTACAATCTAACCTTCTAAGAACCTGTCAAATACATTATTAAACACTATTAACACTATTTGTTAGCAGGGATGTGCTGTGACTCTGCATTAAAAAGGGGTTGTATCCTCACAGCTGTACTATTTACCTAACTCTTCTGTGTTTCTTGTTTTTGTGTGCAGGTGACGATATGATCTACGAGGATGTGCAGAGGCCTGATGAATTGGCAGAGGGGATGGATAATGGCTGGAGCTCCAGTGAGTTTGAGAGTTATGACGAGCAGTCGGACACCGAGACCAAGCCACGGACACGCAGCAAGGTGGGAACAAGCACAGGTTCGGCTCATGCCTAAGTCGGGGAGTTGCTGTCTTTAAAATCTTCTCTCTGAGGTCAAAGCAGGGTGCAATACAGGGAATTTTAGTAGCTGAACATCTTTATCGCATTCTGTGGTCTTTTTATTCGTATTTTGATTCATTTCCAGTTTCATTTAATTTTACCGTGATCAAAAACAAGTACTGATCATTTCTGCACATTGTCACAAGGTGGCAATAGACACGTGCTGTCATATAGACACGTTACTATATCCACTCTAGTCTTGTGTTACTAAAAAGATGGCAAAACTCACAAACCACTAACAAATGGCGGCCCCGGCATTTGAGTGGGGAGGAAGGTTAATTCACTGCATCAGTGGATTTTTTTTTTCCACTCAGCACTCTTTTTCAGTTCTCTTTCCTTCCTGGGCTTCCCCTTGTTCCTCTACTGGTGCTGTTCATTTTAGTCTTTCCTCTGCTGCCCATGCTGTCTGTTTGCATTTGCCGTGCTTTATGCATGATCTCAGCTGAAAACAGGTACAGAAACCTTTCACTAACTTAATCAGTGAAACAGTTTATGTCTCGCTGCAATGGATGCTAAATTTATGCATGTTTGTTTAATTATTTCTGCAGCTTGTATGTGATATTTATGTAAATCACACGAGTATATAAATCATAGCCACTCCTCTTTTGAGGCCATTTCTTTTGATTGTTCTTGAATGTGTCACTGTCCGCCTGTCTGGCTTTCCTTCTGTTTCCTCATTCTCTCCCCTCTTTGTGTGTTTCTGTCTGTCTCTCTCTACACATTGATCTAAACACCATCCCTATTGACCATGGGCATGTGGATACGGCGATGACCTTAGATTTCTCCCGATGTACGGCGCATAAAGGAGCATTGTGCCCGGACCAAACGTGAACTGGCCATGCGGTTAGGGGCTCGAGACGTCAGCCAGATCAAACAGGCCTATGACATCAAGGTATATTTTCCCAGTAGTACTGCAACTGCAGTATCATTCATCATGCAACATAGTCAAATATAAGGTTCATGATGCAGGTTGTAACTTGTATGTACTTATATAAATCATTCAACCATATTCAGCCATCCTTCCTCTTGCTCCATCTTGCACAATGCAAAAAAAAAAAAAAAAAGTTTTGCTTCCCACTGAAAATGAAACTGTCTAAATGCCCCCAAGCTTACTGCAAATGAACCATGAGGGACCATCAGAGAGTGACTTTGCCCCTGTTGCTCTACACACTGTTCTCTGTACAGGATCAACCTTTTTTTCCCTCTTCCTCTGAGCTGCAGATGTCCATTTCAGTACTCATCTCCTCTCTCACAGGTTCAACAGCTCATGAAAGCCGCCCGGAATGGCACTAAAGATGGACTGGAAAAGACTAAAATAGCCATGATGCGCAAAGTGTCCTTCCTGAATAAAAAAGAAAACACAGGTTTGAGAGGTTTTTTTTTTTATTCCTTTTCTTTTGTTGAAAGCTAGAAGTTAATTTCTTGTGAGCTGCAGCACCATTAGTCCAGTTTGATAAAGTAGTCAGTCAAAGATCTTTAACAGTCAGTGGGCTTTGGTGAAAATTGTGAGTGGCAGTAAAGCAGGACTAACAAGGCTTTGTGCAAATATGAAACAATGCAGATGACACAGAAGATGACTCTGGTTACCTAGATGTGACAGTTTCTGAAGTGAAACACCCACCACCTCGACTTTCTCCCATGCCAGAAGGTCTCACTAGCCAACAGGTAGGTGTGTGTGTCTCAGCAGTGTAACCAAACTACAGTGAGTTATTTAGCTTAATTCAACTTTTTTTTTTTCAGACTGTAAGACGTCACATTCTTGGCTCTATTATCCAGAGTGAGATAAGCTACTTGGATTCCCTCCGAAGGATTCTGCAAGTAGGTTGCTGATTTGCAATGTAATCGTGTAATTATCTAAAATGCTATCGCTTTTTATTTCATCTTTGTAATACATACACATGAATGAGTATTACATTAATTGCTCTAGGCTTCATCTCATACATTCTGATTCAATCCCAGGATTACCAAAAGCCTTTACTGGAGGCAGAGCCACGCATCCTAAGTACTAGAAAGATCCAGCCCATTTTCTACCGGGTGAAAGAGATCTTGCAGTGCCATGCCATGTTCCAGATCGCCCTGGCCTCCCGTGTGGCCGAATGGGACCAGATAGAGACCATTGGGGATCTGTTTGTAGCCTCTGTAAGTCTCAGGATTTTCCCCCACATGAGTTTATCAACTAAAATGGTTCAAATTCTGTTGTTCATGTACTTAAATTGAATGATACTTGAGTAGCTTGATAAGCTTGAACCCTCTCTAGCTGATCCTTGTAGTTTATTTTCCTTGCTTGAAATGATGTCATGTATTAAGTAATAGGAAACATCTGAGTAGAAGTATTGTCATGTGGGCTGTTTTTAGCAGGCTTTGCCAAAACTATATTAACCGTACTCACTTTCTGGAAATAACACACATAAATAGCCATTAATGAAAGGGGTATCCTAAGATGCATAACAATGTTATTTCCATTGTGGTACAAAAAAAAAAAAAAAAAACACAAAAAAGGCAATTTCAGGAAGTGTGATCTAACTGAAAGTGTGGTATGGACATTCTGTTACCTCAAGGTTGTTTATCTGGGTATTAAAATATTCTTTAACTCCAATAACTATGTTTCACACTGACTAGCTTTGTTCTGATTTTGTGCTGTTTCCACTATGTGTGTGCTTTTTTCATATGGAAAAAAAAAAAACCCAGAAACCTTGTACTCAGCATTTCTATTTAAACAGTACTCATTTCCTGTGCGGTACCAAAGCTGTGAGCAGCAGCTGTGCTTATTTTTAACATTTGATGCAAAAGATTCAAGCATTTGTAATAAATCAGGTTTGTAATAAATCAGCAACCTCAGCTAAAATGTATGTTTGCTGAAAGCCAGCAAGTTTAAGTCCAGCAATTTAAAATGCTGCTTTGTGAAATGGTGTGTGTGTGTGTGTGTGTGTGTGTGTGTGTGTGTGTGTGTGTGTGTGTGTGTGTGTTCATGTCTAAACCGCTGTATCCCTTTCAGTTTTCGAAATCAATGGTTCTGGATGTATACAGCGATTATGTCAACAACTTCACAAATGCTATGGCTCTCATCAAGAAAGCCTGCATGTCCAAGCCCGCATTTCTGGAATTTCTTAAAGTAAGTTCTGCTGGTTTTACTGGTTTTTATTTAAAGACTTGGTACAAGTAGCTTCTTGCATCTGCTGCTTGATGTGTACTACTTTCACTGATTGTGAGCTGCATTTTAATTTAAATATAACAAGAGGCACTGTTGTATCTGACCTGCTCACATGTTACTTTGGATCTTAGAAAAGGCAGGCTGTCAGCACAGACAGGATCACCCTTTATGGCCTGATGGTGAAGCCAATCCAACGTTTCCCTCAGTTTATACTCCTCTTACAGGTTCGCGCTTCTTCACATACACACATACACGTACTGTATGCGCACACATGCACACATATGAATATAATATACGAATATATTCTTATTGCTTTTAGATACGGTTAGATAAAACTGGAGTTCTCAGTTTACATCTAAACGGAATTGCCTCCGAGAAAGTGGAACAGAGAAGGAGATCGCACTTTTACTTTGTAAAACAGACTTACAGCCTGCATCGTGGATGGCAGCATGTCTTATCGTGTTGTCTAGCTGACTGCTACTTAATAATCATCTTTCCCATATCAGAATACATTAATTATATCTAAAGATCTCTAATCTTCAAATATTAATACCATGGCTGAAGTACAGCATCACCAGACAGTCCAGGATAATTCTTTAGTATTTCAAGAAGATCATTCGTTAAGGTGAAGTCAGCAAAGTGCAGGACTTCCTCATTGGCATATAATGTAATGTTTAAAGGGAATTACATGAAAATCAGATTTCACAGTTAAAAAATTTTGACATTGATATTGATCTAAGTGTAGTATCAGAATGCATGATGTCAAATCATTAAAATATTGGAAAAATGCTAAAATAGTCTGACATTTACACTCACTGAGGTGACATTGGTGGTAGTTTTTTTTTTAATAAGGTCTGGCCATGAATTAATGTATTGAGACGATGAGTTAAGCTTCTCATAACCACAAATGAATATATTAAGGCCATGAATTAACTTTCACAATCAATTTTATGGCCACAATATACTTCACTTGTGGCAACTATTGTACATTGAAATGAATGTACAGTAATGAATGAAATGAATATCGCAGGAACCTAAGCATGGGGATGATTGATAATATAACACTTTGCTTCAATCTTGGAATGATGCATAAATACATACTGGAGTCTCAGGTGTTGTGGCATGAATGTACCATTATCCTGCGTCACCTTAAGCAAATTCTCAAAGCTCACCTGCTCACCTGTCTTTCACCGGTTCCGTTCAAATAATTAACTGCCGGACATGTATTAAGTATGATATTCCCAAAACATATTAAGTCGTGTGCTCAAATTACATGAAATTTGTGGATTAAGATTCTTAATTTGTGGTCTTGAACTATTATAACAAATAACTTATGGCCTCAATATATTATCTTGCAGCCACAAATGAATTAATTCAACTAATTAATTAATAAACATTAAATATGAATTAATAAATAAATATAAAAATTACCACATCACCTCAGTTGTTCCATAGACATTCTTTACACTGTGTTTGTAGTTTGGTACCCTAAGGTTAGCATGATCATGCTCAAAAGACTCAGAAGAAAGTGCTATCTGTCCTCTTCCACATCCATGAGCACACTGATGCCCAAGATTGGCTAGTCTTGCTCTAATTGGTAAGGGAGAGAGCAATCCCTCCCAGAGAGCAGGGCTAGTCATGTGGAAACAAACTCATGATCTCCTGACAATAGGGAAAATGCTTTTGTGTTGAGCCATTTGAGAGCCACTTGTTGACATGTTAATGGCGTAACAGCATTGTTTGTTAATGGTTAATTGAAATTATTTTTGTATGTGTGCAGTAGGTGTGGGTGATACGGAAAATCATACCTGCATATAAAAACATATCTGCAATGCCCAGTATGTATCATGATAAAAAGGCTTCCCAACAAAGTGCTGCATTAATGCATTAATTTAATGTGTACAAAACTAAATTAACACTGAAAAGAAAGAAAACATTTTACAATTTTACATTTAAGTGTATGCTTCTAGAACAGTAAAAATGATTAAAAAAAAAAAAGAATCATGTTTCCTGTGATATTTATGACAATATCAATATTATATTGCCTCTTGCCCAGTCCTAGTGTGCAGGCTATGTGGCTGTATCAGAGGTCTTATAAATGATCATTTTCAATCAGTAAATCATGCATGTGTGTTTGTCTAGGATATGCTGAAGAACACGCCGTCTGGGCACCAGGATAGGCTGCCACTGCAGCTGGCTCTGACTGAGCTGGAGACCTTAGCCGAGAAGCTGAATGAGCAGAAACGTCTAGCAGAACAGCTCTCTGAGATCCAGCAACTAACACGCAGCAACAGCGATCGTGCCCTCAGCAAGGTCACACACCAAAACACACTCCCATTTCTCTGCTAGGCACATGTCACAGTTGCTCAGCAACCCACTCTAAGATGTGTTACTGCTACTCCATTTAGCAGGCACAGAAAATAAGATGAAATGTTTTGCAGTTTTTTTTTTTTACATTTTTTTTTAATAAAATGCCAAGATGAGGCGTTTTTTTTTTTTTAATAATTGTAGCTAAACTAGACTTCCAAGATCAGTAAATCCATTTCAGCGATATTAAACTTTTTACTGATTTCTATTCATTCCTGGCTCAAAAGCAATGGAGCCTGTTTTTTAAGCGGCACTGCAGATGTTTGACTCTCACTGTGAGCGGTTATGACTGATGATTTGGGTCATGCACTGCTGCAGTTTGGGCTCTCATATCTGTCTTTGGCCTGTAAATGAAGCCTTTTATGATGATTATCACTAGAGGGTGCTCCGGTATCTGCCATCAGCCTCACAGTGGAGAGGGAGGAAAAAAAAAAACATTTCCACCCAGCCTTCTGATGTGAATGATCTAAAGTTAAATAGCCTTATAGATCCCCTGAGGTTATAGCGATTCATCTTCACCCGCTTTGGTTGAGTGTGTAGAATAAAGCAATGGCATTTGTATACATTACTGGAATCACAGAAAGGAAAACCGAGTGTTTTAGTATAATGCTATTGTAGTTTAAAAATACTGTGGTGTAAAGGTGCTGTTAGACTTTATGTGTTAGGTTGTTAAGTAAGGAATAAACCACTTCTGGAAGTGCTGTTATGGGAAAATCATCGATCATAGGGTCGTGTGATAAAAACCCGGAGGGCCGTTACCACCCTGAAGTTGATTATTTTCCAACAGCAGCACTTCTCAAAGTGTTTTATTCCTCTCATAGCACAGCTATTTGCTAATGATAACAATTTCCTATTAATAAAAAACAGCATGTTTTACTTTTTATCTGTTTATAGTTACATTTAACGTTGTGGAATGTTAATATTACTTATGCTATAGCAGCTATCAACAATTATTCCCTCAACGGCCTCTGTTTTTTTCTCTCTCTTGAAGTTAATTACACAAAAATGCAGCTCGTAATGTTTATAAAAAACTGTAACATGCAAAATCCTCTGTTTTGAGAACTCTCCCGTGGTGAAAAGGCTATACTGACTGTTACAAAGCGCTGACACTGGAGACTCCTTCGATAAACCTTAAACAAACATCTCCTTACAGAGTTTCACAATATTAATGATTAAATTATTAGGCATTGATTATATGGAGTGTCCACCATACAAGGCCCTGTATGAGCTGTTACTAATGAAATGATTACGTATCAGAACAAGTGCATTAATATGCTGTAGGGCTGTGATTTCCACTGCAGCCAGTAGGTGTTGTAGAAAATTTATCGACACTTCATGACCAGTCAGGTTTGAGAATTTAATATAATGTGTGTCTGCAGCAGCTGAACTCAGATCAGAAGCAGCTGATTCTGTGCGAAACCCTGATCGAGACAGTGTATGGGGACAAGGGGCAGGTTCTCAAGTCCAAGGAGCGCAAGGTCTTCCTCCTCAACGACATACTCATCTGTGCAAACATCAATCTCAAGTAAGTTAGGTTCACAGTTTGCTTTCTGTGCGCTGTGCATTATCTGTGCACTGAACAAATCCTATATCTTCTCAGGTCTTAAAGCGTTGTGGTTTTGTGTTTGTTTTTTTTTTATCCCTTTTATCTTCCATTTAATAATGGTCTAGATTCATTGGAAGGGGCATTGATTACTTCATTAATGAAACAAGGTAACATTTTCAAGCCTGCTAAATTATAAATTAACTGATAATGAATGTTATAGCATTTCCAACATAATCCAATTATTGTCATTTCACTGCAAAATGTGTGCTATTCACCTTCAAATATCTAATCTCAATGAAGATCACACATGATGGAAAAATCCAAAGGAAAATAGATGGGAATTCAAGGGAAAGTAGCAATTTCTTTCGATTACAACTCTACCGCCACCCCCCACCCAGATCAATTCCAGATCACAACAGTTCATTTTACTGCCTGTGATTCTTCTCTCTGATCATGCATTATAACAAACCAAAACTTGGGCTTTGTTCTGTCACAGTCTTTAATAAGATTATGATTTTTGTCTTCAATAAGGGGGCTTCCGGATATCAGCAGCCTGGTTCCTGCCGGCCCAAAGTACATGGTGAAGTGGACAGCTCCTCTGCAGCAGGTTCAGGTGGTGGAGGTGGGCCAGGAGAACTCACAGAACAACGACAGTGTTTACCAGTCGAGTGGGTCCAAACGCCTCAGCTCTGCCAACTCGCAAGGTCAGAACGGTTTCTTAGATAATACCTAACAAGTGAGAAAGAACTGAAGAGCAATAACCTGACAGTGCAAGATCTTGGTACTAAAGTAATCTTTTTTTTTTTATTACCCCTTTGTAGCACCAACTTTTGTTGTTTCTTAATTTCTGTATCTTGACAGGTAGATTAATTATCATATATCAGATGGTATAAATGTTTTAAAGGAGGGTGGGGCTCATTTAACTTCAGGCTCTTCTTTTTAGTTTAGCATAGTTTAGTTTAGTGGTTGTAGCCGACAGTGACAATCTTTTGACAATCACCTTTTTCAGTCAGAAACACAGAAAATCTAAAACAATAAAACAGTGAGAATGGATAGGTAATTCTTTTTCAATTAATTAGTTTATACAGTTTGCGCACACTTGTACCTGTGCTCACTTTCGAACTCCTGCCCAAACTGCATCGCAAGGCAGCGTAACACACTCTGAGGAAGGCACTATCCAATTTCATTAAATTTTATTTTATTCGTATAGCACTTTTAACAATGGGCATTGTCATAAAGCAGCTATACAGAAATCTGGATAAGGATTTAGATTTAGATCCTTAATGAGCAAGCCCAAGGTGACAGAGGCAAAAAAAAACAAAACAACTGATTTGACAAGAGGAAGAAACCTTGAGAGGAACCAGACTCAAAAGGGAACCCATCCTATTCTGGGCGTCAGTAGACAGTGCAATTATGAGTCATTACTTTTTCACAACTACATACTATAAAGTACTAAGTGTTTTGAAAAGGTTCACCAGTATTAAAGTCAGGGTCTTTTTAAAAAAAAATCTAATTAGAGTTTTAGCTTTAAGTCTAGAGTATCCATTAAAGTTATCCACCGAATAATGAATGAGGATGGATAACTTTAGGGTATCCGTGTGGTATCATCAACAGCAATCTTAAACCAAATTTTAGGCTATCCATGTGGGGCCATCCTCAGCAGCAGCAAATGACTCTCAGTTGAAGGAAGCGCCAAGCAGAGTAATGCATCAAGATGGATCAGGCAGGTCCGGAGGGCAGAAGGAGCCAGAATCACTGGCATATCATCAGGATGCACGAGTAATGTGTAGCTCAACAGAGAGTGAGTGTGTGAGAGAGAGAGAGAGGAAAATAGTGAGAACAGATTATTAAGTATGCAAAGTGCAAGCAGGGACTCCAGCAGGACTAGCTATGACACCATAATTAAAAGGAAGAGCCAGAAGGTAACACAGGCATGAGGGCAGCTTGGGACATAAAGCGGACCGCCACTCCACTGTCAACAAACCTGAGTGAACCTTTGAGAGCCTTTGACTAAACAAATAGGTTTTCAGCCTAGACTTAAAGACTGAGATGGTATCTGGGTCCCAAATACAAATCAGAAGGCTGTTCCATAACTAGGAGCTTTGTAAGAAAACGTAGTCTTCGTTAGTCTAGGCACTAATAAATAGCCTGCACCTTTTGATGGAAGCAGGCATGGTGAATCATAAAAATACACCCAGGTACTACGTGAAGTTTGCTCAGGTACTGAGGTTGTCTGCCCTCTTCTGTATATATATGCTCATAGATACCCACAATTGGCTAGTAACACTGTGATTGACAAGTGAGAGAGAGAGAGTATACCATCTCGCCCACCCAGAGAGCATGGCCAGTTTAACTCTCTTGGACTCCTGGCTATGGATGGCTGTGGCATCTATACAATATACTTTAGGATGAGTAACTGATAAATAAGCTAGGAGTTTGAGGGTTTAAAACTACCTTAATGTGAGTATACTTGAGTAATCTTACTGTTACCAAAAAAAAAATAGAACCTTATAATTCCAATGGTAAAAATCTGTATTTGTAAATTTCATCTACAATTGTTCTTTCCATGAGAACAATGATTTAACTCTCTAGGTGTGTATGGTCTATAAGAAAAAAACAGCCATGTCCTGGTTAGTATTTCACAACACTGAATGAACAATCTCACACTTTCATCGCCTCCAACTATTCAGACTACAGCTTTCCCATATGCCAGGCTAGAGGAACTCAATAAATCTATATTGCTACTCATATGATCCTCCTTTTTTATTATTTATTTTGTTTGGAGGAATAAAAAAATACAGAAATCCTTTGGATTTCTGTAGGGCTCAATATAGCATTTGTCTCTCAGAGTGAGCACACATACCCAATCTCAGAGGGCAGCAATTGCCTAATGCTCAGTTGACGTTATGCCCTTTGAAACTTTTTTATTTAGCCGTTTACATATTACTAGATTTTTGCACCATTCTTTGTGAACTCTAGAGACTGTCGTGTGTGAAATTCCCAGGAGATCAGCAGTTTCTGAAATACTCAAACCAGTCCTGCTTGTACCAACATCCATGCCATGATCAAAATCCCAGAGATCACATGTTTTCTTCGTTCTGATGTTTAATGTGAACATTAACTAAAGCTCTTGACCTGTATCTGTGTGATTTTTTTTGCATTGCGCAGCTGCCACATGATTGGCTGATTACATTAATGTACAGGTGTTCCTAATAAAGTGTACATACACATTCTCCCTGCTTTTCAGCCAACAGTGTAACTTACCACTATCATCATGCACATAAATGAATCATTATCAACCATTTCATCACAGTCAATGCAGCCATGTTTTTAATTATAAGGCAGATCGTGAACTATCTAGAGCTTGGTGTTGGTGTTGGGATTGTTGCTGAACACCTAAGGCTCTGCCAGTGACTGACATGTTTGTTTTTCTTTTTCTTACCTTAAGAGGAGTTAGTACGCTAGCAGTTGGCCAGTCGTTAATGTTACTGCAATTGAATTGTAACCTAGTGAATTCAGAGCACATAAGGAATCCTATAACCTTAGAATATGCTTATTTTGTTTTGTTTGAAATGAATGTTGGGGAATGTTGGGGAACCCTGGTATATGAGGACCAATGCTGTTGTAGGATTAGAACATAACATAAACTGCTCTTTATGAAGTGATAATGAAGTGGATGATAAAGTAGTGTTTGTTTTAGGCAAGCTGTTTCTGGGGCCACCCAAACTGTACCAGGAACTGCAGGAGCTCCAGCATGACCTCTCAGTGGTGGAGGAGGTCACACTCCTAGTGGGTACTCTGCAGGGGTCCTATCAGGTATAACTTTCTGTCAACAGAAGCAATTTCTCAGCATTGAATAATAATCCTCAGTAACTTTCTCCTTTAGTTCCTGTGTATCTTGAGATTAGTTAAGTGATATGTAACCAGCATTGTGTGTGTGTGTGTGTGTGTGTGTGTGTGTGTGCAGAATCTTAACACAACAGTGGGGCAGGACTGGTGCCTGGCTCTGCAGAGGCTCATCCGCATCAAAGAGGGTGAGATCCAGTGTGCCAACAAGTGTCGTTTGCGGCTAATGGTGCCCGGCAAGCCTGACAAGTGAGTAGTGAAGAGAACTGGAACAGGCTGGCAAATTGCCTTTGAATGTGGGCAGGCTTGCTCTAGGCCACACATTCATTCTGTTAATCGATTTAAAGCGCTTTTCACTTATTGGGAATGATTACCAGAGGGCTTCTGCTTTGTGGATTTGTTCTGGTGCAGCAGCTGCTCTTGATGTTGCCTGCTCATACAGCCAAATGGACTGGGCTGAGCTTAGCTTGGCAACAGGACTTTGTTGGGAACAGATTTTAGAACAGCTGGTTATTAATCACCCAAGTGCCATTGCAAAGTGTGATGGTTTAAGCACTAATACTTGTTCCTTGTGCTGTTTGCTTATCCTCTTTGAGAGCATATAGGCCTATTAGTGATGTCTTTGTATTAAAGCGCTTTTATAAATGCTGTCACAAATTATTATTGGAGCTTAGATTTTCAGTAATGTGACTGTTTTATTGACAGTTTGTGTTGAATTCCTTATGGAATTTGTATGTGTTTGCACATGTTTTTTGCAGGTCTGGGCGTCCAGTCAGTTTCACAGTGGTTTTCAATACTCCCAGTCCAATCAGTAAAATCTCATGGGTCAATCGCTTGCATCTTGCTAAAGTCGCTCAAAGTAAGTAGATATCAGAAAGAGGTTGTCAAAAAAGTTTCGACATTCTTCCCCTAGACTTAGTCCTAGTGGATATGCAACACCTCTTGTTGTGTGTATAGGGGAAGAGAACATGCCTGGCTGGGTGTGTGCAGAGGATGATGAGAAGACTAAGCCACCATTCTGGTGTCCACTCCTGGCTTGCCGTGTGCCTGTGTTCTCTCCAAAAGCTCAAGATCTGAAGGTGAGACCCAACATGAAACTCTTTAAATTACTTGTACTCCGTGGTCCTTGTGGTAGTAGAATGTAGAAAAGAACACAGCACTATGATATACAAAGTCAAAGTGTGTATGTAGAGTCGACCAAAATAGTACATACAGTACATATCTATTGTCAATGGTTCGAAAAGTGTTACACTTCACCCCTCCCCTGTCTCCCCTGCTCTGGTTGGGGATCAGTCATCAGTTGGGTGATTATACATGAAACAAAGTTGTTTTGTCTCATTAGAAAATCAATGGAAAAATCTATCATGACAGTTCAGCAATAACAAAAATGACCTCAAGCTCACTTTATTCACGAAAGGGAAAAAAAAGTTAATAAAAAAAAAAACTGGTGAATTACCTAGAATTTTCTACTGAACAGAATGGGACTCGGGTTCCTAGAATCTGTATAATAAGATCATGAATCCATACTCCCTCTCACAAAAACCATGTGATGCAGCCCCAGAAGTACTTAGGAGCTCTTGGGTTTCATCCGTCCTCTCTGACACTGCTATTTGGCTAACTGTGAAGATTTTGCTTTTGGTAATTAAAGGTACAGAGTTCCTGTAGGACTATTTTCCAAAAACTGGTCTTCAAGCCCCATAGATGGTCCACATTTTTCCTCTCTATCTGCTTGGAACACACCCATACCTGGTTTTCGTTTTCCTTGATGGTATGTTAGGAGAAAAATGTAGGTGTCTGTATGAAGGTTTGGGAAACATATTCTGTGTGTACATTTTATATATACCTTGATATGGCCAGACATACTATACATTGAGGTCATGAAATCATAATGTATGTGTGGGATATAGGGTGTTTTATCACTCTTAAATTCATTATTTTATTTGTCGAATTATGTTTGATAAGTCGATGTTCTCCTGTAACGAAAATGTGCTGAAGGATAAGCTGACCAAGCATGCATTTGGACTGCTTACTGCTCACTTTAAGTAAATGTAGTTGGTGTAGTAAATGTACTAAATGTAGTAAATGAACTACAGGGATAAGCAATGCCTCTGATTAAGATTCTCCAATCTCTTCCATGTGAAAGATATGTTTATACATGTTTATGTATTTAATATTGCCCTCAAATGACATTTCATAGCTTTTAAATGTATTTACAATGTATAGAACATGAATTTCAGCATGACATATTGTGGTTACATCAAACTGTCAGCCAGTGACTTAGTATTGCTCCTCGCTTGAGTCCATATCTACTCAAGCTAAAAGTCAGAATTGAGCATAACTCAGATATGTCTTTGTGTTCAGCAAACTCTGCCTGCATGTGCAAATCTCACACAACTTAAGTTTGTAATAACATCTGAGGTCCGAATACCAGTGTGCGTAATTTTGTTATTAACTCCTCACTACACATATGTTACTCAACTAGGAATACACACTTAAATCACATTATTATAGATCAATAATGTTTTCATTTCATTTTGTTCTCTTGACATTTCACGTACATTCTTGTATTATGCCCATTCTAATAGCACTGAAAAACACTTAATGGAGTCCTGCAGTGTTTTTCAACATAATCTCTGTTTATTGTATCTATCTCAACTCGATATCAATGTATAATGGAAGTATAAGGGCAGCTGTTGAATTGAAAGATGTTGTTATGGAGCGTTATCCAACTTTAAAAAAAAAAAAAAAAAAAAAAAGTAAAAAATGATTCTGGTCATCACCTTTCAGTGAGGTGCAAATTCTTTCCCAGTACAAAACTTTGACTAAAGAATTCATGAAGGTGATAAAAAAAAAAAAAAAAACTTATGTCTTGTGTAAACATTTATTGACTGCTATAACAACTGCCCTTAGACTTCCATTATAAGTGAGTTTCAAGACAATGAACTTTTGGTCTTTTCCCAAAATAGAGCAACAAGTCAGTTCTTGTCTGTGGTAATTGCACTACAGATGCAGTAGGTAGTGATTAGGAAAGCGATTAGGTAAGTGATAAATAATGTTTTTTTCTTAAGACAAAGCCAGGGTAAGTGTAAAGGTATACTGTATGGCAAGCCAAAAGTAGTTGGACTGAAAAGATATTGAGTACTATTTTGGTGATTTAAGTCTTGTGCCTAGGGGTCCTATAGGGAAGGAAAATTAATAAGACATACATATGGAGGTACAATTGGTATGCCCTGACAATCTTTTGTGTAGCAGCCTGTAATTTATGGCTTATTTCACCTTGGTCAAACTCCCCGATGTCTTGCTCTCCAGGCCTGGCAGCTCAGCGTGGAGAATTAGAGCATGTTACAAGTGCAAAGATTAAACAGAATACAAATAATGGAGAAAACTACTACTGTCTGCCAGAAAAGTCAAAGTCCATAAGGAATGGAAATTAATGACATATGACTTGTAGACACAGGGCAGCGATTACACGGTACAAGTCCTCAGCTGATAGAGTGGATCAAGAGGAATTGAATTCATCGCTGAGTGTAAAACTTCACCATGCTCTGAATGTGTATTCAGCAGTTTAGTGTGAGGAGACACAAGCAAAAAAGTGGCTGTTTATCCAGGCTCTGGCAGAGACAGTGTAAGAAAACGGCTGAAAAGTGAACATGACTGTGTCTTCACCATTGTAACATAACCTCTACCCCCACTTCCGAGTAAAGCAATCAAGATGCAGTGGAGTAGAAAGCAAAAGTAGGTTAGAGGAAAGGGGGGCTCTTCTCATTGACAGGTAATTCAATGTTCTTAGCTCTCTCGTGCTAGCTTTTGGGGTTGCGCAGAAGTAAATTTAATTACAAAAGGAAAAAAACTGCTAGTAAGACTTCAAACTGACTGGAAGTGGCATAACTGCATCATTTCATCACATTCAGATGGAACGTGAGAGTGCCTAAAATCTTAATATAAATAGTTCTAACTGGCTAATTAATGCACATATTAAACAATCCTGCCTGACATTTTCATAGAAAGGAAAACAGAAAGAACAGAAAGAACAGGCCCCGAAGATAATTCTAGATTAATGCTGCTCCTACTGAGCTAATTCAGTTGGAAAGAAGCCTGTATGTTGGCTATTGTACCGTACATCAGAGAGCCACAGTGCACACTCAGCAGGGACCAGTGTAAGTGCACACACTCGCATAACAACATGCCTGCGCTTCATACAAGCGCTGGAATCCAGCAATGCAAAGAATAGAGCATCCATATTTTTTCCTACAACAATGAAGCTGGATCTATTTATAATCACATTTTATGATAGAATCATCACTGGGCCGTCTTACAGCAGACTACACAGATGTTATACTGCTGTACCACTGCTGCATTTTTACTATGTTTACATGTTGCGTTAATTAAGATCAGCCTAGTGTTAGCAGGGGGTTTTCCTTTTTTACACATACGCAAGTCATAATATGTTACATGCAGGAAATGTGAAGTTATGTCATGTATATTAGCATCCGAGCTAAATTTTCTTATCACTCATTTTTTGATATTTAAAAACATTTTAAAGCAGTTTGTAATTTTCGAGCTTTCTACTGCCCTCGATATCAGTTGAAATTTCAGTGAAAACACTGACATTATTTCCTTGAAAACATCATTCCCTTTCCTTTGAACTGAGAATACTGCATATGCTGTGAGCTGCTGTCTAAGAAAAGTGGCAGAATTGATCAGCTTTGTTCCAGCTCAGGACGGGACTGATTTCTGGACCAGAAAAATAAACAGAAGCCTGAAACGAACAAATTATCCAGACGCACTGCACACTTTTAAACGTTTCAAAGTGCACATCCAACCTTAATGATGCTCAGAGGTGGGAAGTAACAAAGTACAATGACTTCTGGTCTTTCTTACTTCCCTTGAGTTTTTCTTCCATCTAATACTTTAGACTTTTACTTACTTGATTTCAAAAGAAAAATCTCTACTTTCTGTTCACTACATTTTCAAACACTATAATTATTAGCCACATGGTGATTTTTTTTTAGCATCGGACAGCTTCAAATCTAACAAATATAAGATTTAATGTGAACTAATACCCATCAATGTGATCTATCTGTACACTTTATTTTATCATGCAGTTTGTATTGTGACAACTAGCTATTAGCATTCAACTTGTATTATCGTAATAGCAAACATTTGAGAGATTAGCAATAAAGCTGTTGTTATTTAGCCATAGCTAATGTTTTCCCACGTTCTTTGATTCCTTGGTAAAAGGGACACCAATTTATTATCAACAATTAAGATAAGTGTGTGATTTTGAGACAGGTGTCTTTTTCTTGTGAAAATTTCTTGTACTTTTACTTCCATCCTTTGTTTATACTTTCCTGCTTTAACTTCAGTGAAGCTGTACTTCAAACTTTACCAGAGTATTTGTTTAGATGAGTACCTCTGATGATGCTATTTATAAATGCATAATTGTGTTTTGATTGCACTTTCTGCTGTGCTGCACTGATATCATAGACCGGCCTTGGATGGAGTGTAATCATGTAAGTCTCCTCTTACTCCACAGCTCCAGACAGCCCTTCACAATCCAGTCCAATGTGCTCTGCTGGGTTTCTCTGCAGCCAGTACCTCTCTGCCTCAGGGCTATCTTTGGGTGAGCATGTCCCCATTACACCACAAAGTCATCAGTAACATTTTTACAAACATCTTTAGTCATCACAGTGCAGCTCATGTTCAAGTTACTCTCTATAATAATCAGAACCATTTAAATGCTTGTTTGTGCATCAAGCTCCAAGAGCTATTTTAAACTTCAGCTAATTCACTGTCAGCTCTTGTATGATGCCTCTCTACTTTTAAGATATTTATTCACATAATAATAATAATAATAATAATAATAATAATAATACCTTGCAAAACCAAAGCATGGCTTAATTCTCTTAGAAAAAGTCTATCTTTCCTAAATATAAGATAGATTTCATCACTGCTATGATTTTGCTTTGTGGATATCCACTTCTATTTATGATTTATGACAATGCCACTGTCATACTTAACGCTTACAATTTATGGAGTGAGATTTTGCCACCTCTCCCAGTTATGCTCCATCAATGGCTCTGGCTTCATCAGGATTCTCTCCTGTGATCTCCCAACGATACGGCGAACGCTCGCCTGTTGCACCACTTAGGAGCTCCTGATAACATATTTTTACTCTTAGCCCTTAACTAAAAAATTTTTGGTCTTAAGTAGACTTCGGAGACGAATTGTCTGAAACTTTAGACACCAGCTCTGGTTTTCCCATATCGAGCCTTGCTTGTTATTCTGTATTACTGATCATTCTTACTGATACATGATCTACTAATCATTCTTATGACCATCTGCATTGTAATCCCTGCCATGAACCTTTGATTATTATTGATTATTAATTCCCAGATACAGGATGCATCCTGTTTATCACCACACCTTACAAAATGATTCATGAATGTGCAGCACTTTAATTGTTTCTATGCCACACGTTTATCCTTGCTACCTCTGTCTGTCTTCCGGTCTCATTCCATCATGTCTTACACATACGCACACTTTTCTCTCGGGACTGCACAGGTGGCCAGTGGTGGAGATGAATCGTATGGACAGGTGGAGATCTTCTCCCTGAACAGACCCACTCCACGCTCGGTGAAGAGTTTCCTTCTGGCCTCCCCTGCCCTGAGCATCGAATATGTAATGGAGGCCAGCACTGAAGAAAATGAAGGACAAGCATCCGAAGGAACTGCCAGAATTGGGAACACCATCTGTGTGGGGTTACAGGATGGCAAGTGAGTCCAACTCTGAGATTAAATGATGTGTTTGGGTTTGTCCTAATAAAATATTTATAACATTTCTAGTAGCTTTCTAGGAGAGGGAGTAAATGTGAAGTGTGTTTGTGTGTGTGTGTGTGTGTGTGTGTGTGTGTGTTTAATTACAGTATCCTAGTTTATGGCAGTGTGGATACTGCTGCCCAGTGCCTCCTGACCTTCCAAAACCCAGAAGGTTGTCCTGTTCTGTGCCTAACACACACAGACAACTTCCTCTTTGCTGGGCTGACTAATGGCAAAGTTGCAGTTTATAGCAGAAAGACTGAGGGTAAGAACTTTCTTCCAAGATATATCTAAAATGTGGTAATTGATGCCAATTTAACATTATGTAGGGAGAAAAAATAAAGCATAACATTTCATAGGCAGGAAGAACTCAGTGGATAGTCAATAAAAACGGAATATGGCATAACACATGCTGTGCAAATCTCTTTAATTATCCTAGTGTTTGGACATGTTTCCTCCACTGATTATTCAAACTCGCACCATATGGCTCCAATGATTTATTTGCCTTGAATTAAATTTCTCTGCACGCTCTGTACAACTGTGCTGCCATCAGTTCACCATTTTGTAGGAGTGTTTGGCACACTTCTTATGTACTTACTTAAAATTACAAACGAGTGTAAAAGTTTGTGCTAAACTGAAGAAGACAAAGAAATTTAAATTATATTAACAAGTTATGTAATATTCTATAAGTGAAATATGTAATGTTGTGTACATAATCTTATATTTTACAGATGTTCATTATTATAAGGAACAAAATGGTCAAATAGTGTATGTTAAGATATTAAATCAATTCAATTCAATTTTATTTGTATAGTGGCTTTAACAATGGACATTGTCACAAAGCAGCTTTACAGAAATATCTAGATTCTGGATATAAATTTTAAATTGATAAATTGATACCTAATGAGCAAGCCAGAGGCAATGGTGGCGTGAGGAAGAAACCTTGAGAGAGTTCTCCCTTTTTCAATAATTAAGTAATATTTCAGACACGATATGGCCCAATGTTCAGTTCATTTTTGCTCCGCTAGCAGACATAGATCGCAAAAAAGCCACATTCACTGTAGAGCACACTGCCTTGCTGGCTAGCTAGCTCACCTTGATTTGTACATTCCTGTTAAAGGTGCTTGTGGTAAAATTGGCTTCCCTTCTTCCTTTTCATCATCATCTGACGAGCTTTCGTATTTTAAGCCAAAAGTTTATTCCTGAAAAGTGCCGATTGCTATGTCCGCTGATGATGTCGCTAACACTATTGTAGTAAAAGTTTCCAACTAGGAAGTGGAATTTTATGTGGTGAACACTGACGAGCGGAGTGAAACATCCCAGTGGGGTTATAGGAAATATAGGCTCTCTTGGACTACTGCTCAACCAATCAAATTAGTGGACTGGAACTAACTGTTGTATAAAAATGATATAACTATTCTATATCCACCCTTTATACCTGCATCCAATCCATTCTATATCCTCTAATTTGGAATTCTGTGCTCTAATATTTAATTTTTTAAAATATTTCTGTTATAACTCTGCTTGCTGTCAAGTGCCGTATTCAGGTAACGTCTAGAGATGGAGAGGGTCATGACAAACAACTTTTTTTTAAAACAATAGGCCTCATGTATCGGTCTTTTGGTAAAGTGGTGTATAAATGTTTTTGTAGGCCAAACTGAACCAAAACTTCCTGCTAGATTTACAAACGTTTTGGTAACACTTCCGGGAATGATTTATGAATAATTTTGTTCATTTCCAGCTTGATAAATGAAGGCTAGAATTTCTGCTGAATTTGCCTTATGTTACAGTATACACCCACCTTTTATTTTTAACCTAATGGAATTTTTTTTAATATTATTTTTGTTGTATATTAAATGTAAACCTTTACATTTCCTTCGAAAACTACAAGCGATGTAAACCTTTACACTTAACTGTATAGACTGACTACTGAGACTACCTCTTATTATGCAGAAAGGAATATAACAAAATGACTTTTTGTTCTTCATTTATTAAAAATTTATAGAAAAACTATTTCTCTCATGTCTCACAGAAGCTCTGTGGGATCCAGACTCCAGCAGACTGCTTGTGATCGGATATGCGCCTGTGCTCAAGCTCCTCAATATAGATGAGTGTGTGTGGGCTAGTTGTGCAAACCAAGTAGCTGTGATTGACGGCTATAATCTCACCACAAAGGTAAACACTGTCAACACTTAAACGAGCTGCATGTAGGGGGGAAAAAGAAAAATCAATTTTAAACACAAATATACTGGTAGACAATGAAACCTGCTAAATGTGACATTTGTCTTGATGCCATCGTCGTTGAAATGCAAACACTGTTCAAAGATCTGCACCTTCTCAGCACTCTTATCTCTGCACCCGTTCCTTGAGACCTTTTCTGACAGGTGTAAACAACAAAGCGATCTGCCTCTGTAGATCAAAGTCTGTACTGGAGCAGGGTTGAATCACATCTGAAAATGAAGATTTTATATATATGTTTTGAGACACATCCTGCTTTCTCGGTGTGAGCTACATGATAGTAGAGCATCTTAGGAAGTAGATAAAAGGTATCCTCTTGTAGAAGTCCAACAGCATGTTTGCATGCCAGCCTTTGATCACTTCTGACAGCTGAGCCATCCTCAGAAATTTGCCGCAAGCAGCTCTCCTCTCCCTCCCTCATCCTGACGCTTAATCGCAGGAATATATTTGGCTCCAGCAGTTGGAAAATTGAACTCAGCTGAAGATGAGAACCTCTCTGGGTACTCACTATCGCTCAGAGGGTTCAATAATAAGCCAGACACTAAAGATATTCTTGATGTTTTATTCGGTGTCTTTTGGAACAACACAAAGTATGAAATGTTAACATCCTATAATTATACATTTTACGTATTTCTTATCATAGTATGAGATGAGCCATGAGATTGTGAATATAAAGCATTCAGTTTATTCATTTTTGCTTTGATACTGTTGTTGATTGTTGACGCTGTGTAGTTTTCTTAGTCCTTTTGAAATCATCTAAATCACTCTTAATCATTTTGCGCATATCTAAAGAATTCGACAATTTTTACTGGATAATAGAGATGATGTGAAATTTACATAGCATAGTACTACAATCATATTAGAATTAATAAATAAGCAAACTGATTTTTTTTTCAATTTATTACATTTTATTTCATTTTTCAGTAGTTAATGTACATATTAAAGGGCATACTATTTTTGTGCATGTGAGTATCTAATGCCAGCCACCAGATGTGGTCATCTTAAAGTTTTTGCATACAGAAATGACTTTCCTTTTCTTTTAAGTAGTCTTACTCCTTTGCGTTCTTCGTAAGATTTTTACTCTTGCTTTCTTTTGCTTGTCTCTCCCTTTGCCATATTCCTCCCCATTCTTTCATGAAACTTTCTCTTTATTCACCTTCTCTTTAAACCTGTGGCTCTTTTGGTTGTCAGAGCTTTGACGCACACCCAGACCCCATGGTGAGTGTGACGCACATGGTGCGAGCTGGTGGAGGAGTGTGGATGGCGTTCTCAGAGGGCTCGTCACTTCGGCTCTTCCACACCGAAACTCTGGAGCACCTGCAGGAGATCAACATCTCGACACGCTCTGCATATCTGAGTCCAGGCAAGTTGGTACAGTATATAATTGCCAGATAATCCCAGCTCTCTCTCTCTCTCTCAATGAGCAGGAAAAATATTGCAGAAAATTTGTGCCTCTGGGATTTACTTTGAAATTGTTTCAGTTAAATCAAATATGTTATGTAGATTATATACCATTCAAACTCAAATTTTGGTGCTTTCATCAATCTTCAGCAACTGCTTTATTCTGGTCAGGGTTGTGGTGGATCTGGAGTTTATCCCGGGAACATAAAGCGGGCATCACACACACAGACACACATTCACATTTTGCCTAGCTAGTCTACCTACTTGCATGTTTTTGGGAAGCAAGAGGAAACAGGAGAACCAGAGGAAACCTACATGAACGCAGAGAGAACTTGCAGAATTCCACACAAACACTAACCCGAGCTCAGGATTAAATCAGGGACCCTGGAGCTGTGACAAAATTTAAATCACAAGTATCATGCCATAGAGAAATGCCTGCATTTTATTTTTAAATGTAGATTTAGAAAGGTTAACTAAAACATTCCACTATTACCACATTGTAGATCTGATTAAAACCTTTAATAATCAGTTCCTTACAGTTGATGGCAGACTTTTAAAACACTGCACTGGACTTCACCTGGAAATGTCTGGTCAGGTTTTTCTCTACTTCTAAAAGAAAAGCACTACTAGATAAACGGCGTATTCAGGGGCTATGCTGGCGACGGTGTGGTGCCCAGATGGCTGACCACTTCCATATATTTTGGGGATGCCCTATAATTGAATTGTCATGGAGGGAGTTTAGGAGAGGTATAGAGGATATATTTGGAATTATGTTTGTGTTTTCATGGTTGTACCTTTACCTCGATAAAGTGTTTCAGCTAGTGGGGAAAAATAATAAATACCTACTTAAAATACTACTGGTAGCTAGTAAAAAGGCCATAATGAGAAGGTGGATGCAACAGGAACCCCCAACAAAAATGAAATGGATTGAAATTGTAAACAAAATTAGCGAATGAGAGAGTCTTGATGTGCTATGTAACCCTTTGTGATTCTAGACGTATGTAATATGATCACCATTTTTAAGCTTCTTGATGTAGTGTCTGTAAAATTGGAAGATTAAGTTCTAGACAGACATTGCCCACCCCCCCCCCCCCACCCTTTTTTCTTTTTGTTTTTTTCCCCCTCTACCTTAGCTCTGTTTCTCTTGAAATGGATGCAAAACTGAATAAAAATAAAGGTGAAAAAAAAAAACACTGTAATGACACCGTAGCTGTTTGTTCTCTTAAAGGTCAGACTGTGTGTGTCACCAGCCTGCTCATCTGCCAGGGTCTCCTGTGGGTGGGCACGGCCCAGGGTATCATCATCACCCTGCCAGTGCCTAAGCTGGAGGGCATCCCGAAAATAACAGGTGAGTATCCATGAGCTCAGCCAAGGTGTTAACAAATCTGCATGTAAACTCACTTCAATCCTCCCTGTCTTCTCCAGGCAAAGCGATGACCTCCTTCAATGCTCACAGCGGCCCTGTGGACATCCTTGTGGCCACGTCCAGTACTTTGTCCCCTGACCTGTTGAAGCGGGACTCTCTGGCTGATGGGACTGATTCAGGTAGTGGAGGAGAAGACCTGAGCCACTCATCTCAGGAATCACTACAACAGCAGCAGGTCGAAGGTTTGTCTCAGAAAGAGGCCAAACCCAAAGGGGTGCTGCTGCAATACCACCTCCGCTCCACCTCCCAGCTCCCTGGCAAGCTTCTGACCGCTCAGCCTGAAGAGGTATCCAATTCCTCCCAGGAGTCTCTGGAGCACACTACGGAGGATGGTTCTATCTATGAGCTGAGTGACGACCCCGAGGTTTGGGTCAGGGGACCAGGACCTTCCACAAAAGACGGAACACGGAGAGAAAGGGTCATGTCATTCGCCGTTATATCAGGAGGAAGAGGATTCCGCAGGCTCAATGCGGCTGGCTCCTCCTCTTCTACGTCCTCTGGAGCCAATGAGACTACACTTATGGTCTGGCAGCTCCCACTGACGGTCTGAAACAATGACCAAAAGACGCTGAATTATCCTCAGCAAGACAGGATATCGAAGAGAGGCAAATAGACCAAAAGACAATAGTCCACTTCATCATCTAGCTTCAACATCATCACCATTATAGCGCACATCTTAAATATATAGATTTTTTTCAGAGACATCAAAAAAGAAACACATTTCAAAATGTCAAAATGACTACATGTAATTATATGCCCAGGCTGCATGTTGTTGTTCTAGATGGAAACCAGAAGTCTTTGTGAATATATTTAAAAGAGTTGTGACTCATCTAATCTTTATGCATAATGAAAAAGCGTATTTTCTGAATGTAGCCCTGCAATGGATGTATCCAGAAGCTGTAAAGAGAAAGAAGTAAATGTCAACATCTTCGAGTCATTCTATTTCAATTGCTATTTTTTCACCCCCATTTGTCCAGAATGTGAATGAGAGCCAAGGATTTTTCACTTGGCTTAGGTACTTAATATTGGTGGTACTTATTTCACACTGTGTCACTTTGTTTTAAAAAAAAAAAAAAAGAAATAAATGTGTTTATGATCATTTAAAAATCTGTATATTTGTAAAATTTATTTCAAATCTGATCTTTAATACAGGTCATTTTTAATACTCACGTGGTGCCAAAACCCCTTTTGTTTTATTTTTGAACACAGCAGCATGGGTTTGAGATGCAGTTGTTTGCAGCTTTAGGTCTGAAGCTGTTTACGCCTTGCCCATTTTCAGCCTCTTATCTCTACAGGCAGCCCTCTCAATGAACATATCAGCAGACGCAATGTGAAGCAGCTCACACAGCGGCTCACGCATGCTCGCCGTGACTCAAAGTCAACGTGACAAGGAAACCAAATCATACTGTATACCTCCGAGATGGTGTGTCAGAGCTGATCTTAGAGGTTCCAGCACAGCTGTCAGCCAGACATGATGTCTCCTGAAATTACAGCAGCGTAATAAGTAATGGCACTTGGGTTTAAATTCAGTCAGACCGGCTTCTGTGATAAGCCCTGCCTGGTGGTATTCTGGGTGAACTTTTGTGTGAAGTGTTTGTTCATCATGGCACATTGATCATCGTGGGTTTTTAAATTGGGTACAGGGCACATGCTGTACAAAGAAAGGAAATTTAAAATATTGAACAATATAATTTCAGCTTCACAAAGTCAGAAATGTGGTACAAGAAGGAAGGAAGGTAGGTAGGAAGCATGCTGATCCTAAGGTGCCGAGTCTAAAATATAGCAATAAATAAATATTTCATGCTGGTTGGAGTCTTCTATTTGAAGGCTTGTGCTGGGTTTGTTAGTACCATGAGCAAAAAGACAGATTATTTATAGTGCAGCAGTAAGTACTGTTTTTTTCTTTGTGTCAGGAAGTCTCTTTTTTCACATGCTTTCAACTCAGCAGGACTTGCCAGAGTAAAGCCAATCTGATTCCCAACACTTGGTTTGCTTGCTTGCACAAAGTTGAGAAAAACACCTTCAGTTTATATTCATTTCATGCATTCAAGAACTACTGTATATGCCCTTCTTTAATCATACGTGTTTATCATGCCGTAGAAGAAACATGACTTAGTTGCTGTTCTCACAGAGATATGCAAATCTCTTTTATAGGAATTAGATGTTGAAGCCTCATGTCACATTTCAGTGACTACATGAAGGTTTATGACCCAAAAGGACACTAGAAAAAGAGCACTGGGTCTCAAATAGCAGTTATAATTTATTTGCCATTCAGACTCTATTAGGCCGGCTGTGCTGTGGGAATGAACACTGGTGTGCGAGCTGCAAGGCGCCTTTTGCATTGAATGACTCTTTTAAATGAATCAGCTGAATCGATTCTCAAGCAAGAATGAATTGAAGGTTTTCTTTCGGCTACACGTAAAAGGCACCCTGGTTAGGCCTAATTTGTTTCAATAATAATCTAGCAATTTTAGACACGTGACATGTTCTCCTTGTATTTTGTTTCATTTTTACCGACTTGTCCGCCAAATTATGTGTAGGACAAATTTGGATTCTCTGAATATCTCTGAATTTGTTGCTTGGAGCAAACAAAACCATGGGCATTAATATGGAGTTGGTCTCCTTTTCTCTTGTAGGAAGGCTTTCCACTAGATTTTGAAACATGGCTGTTTGGACTTGTGCTCATTCAGCCACAAGAGCATTACTAAGGTTGGGAAATGATGTCGGGAGAGAAGGCCTGACTCACAGAGGGCGTTCCAGTTCATCCCCAGGATGTTCAGTGGGGTTGAGTTCAGGGCTCTGTGAAGACTACTGAAGTTCTTCCACACCAGCAGTGGCAAACCATGTATTTATGGAGCTCGCTTTGTACACAGGAGCACTGTCATGCTGGAACAGGTTTGGAACACCTTAGTTCCAGTGGAGGTGCATTTTAATGCTACAGTATGCAAAGGCATTCTATACAACTATGTGCTTCCTACTTTGTGGCAACAGTTTGGGGAAGAACCACATATGGGTGTGATGGTCAGGTGTCCATGTACTTTTGGTCATATACTGTTAAACCATTAACACCATTTACATTGTGATATCCATTTGGAAAACACAACGTCCTACTAACAATTACAAAACATTACACAACCGACTTGAACTTACAGAAATCTGCAGTGCTTTCTATGATGTTTTATTTTTATATGATGAGTTCCTAATGCTTGGGGTATTTATTCAAAATACTTCCAATGCTATAATCTTAAAAACAATAAAACAATAATCCTAACCCTAGATATGATTCATTAAGTCTGTATATATCACAAAGAAGTAACAAACCTTTCAGAGGTGTGCCTGAGGTAGCGAGTTTTGATTTTCTTCAAACGCTATCAGCTGCTGTGGTTCGATTCAATGAACCGAGTAGTTCAAAAGAATCGATTCATCCAAGTGACTCGTAAAGCCCATCACTTGAATTCAGTGAAAGCTGTCTCTGCGCTAATCCCCACCCGATGCAGCCACCAGCAGCACTTATTCACACCCGATCCTCTGGCAGGAATACAGAGAAAGAGGAACATTTAACCCGAACTAGAGGAAAATGGATCATTTTGAGCACTTGGCCATTCGAAATAGCGCTACTTTAAACCGGGAGGCACGTGTGCGATCAGGGGTCTGAATAAAATGGGAACACGACATTTGATGTTTAATTCATTCACACTACAAAAATGAAGATCCTGCTCACTTTCTTCCTGCTTCTGTGCTCCGACTTCATGGATTCAGTGATGGGTAAGTTTCTGTAGTCTACTCTGTTTATGCTCCTTTCTTTATGTGTACTTCAGGAGATTAGAAAAGGAATAGGAAAAGGGAGCTTAAGCTGCTGAACTTATGAAAATGTGATCATTTTTCATAAGCAATACTTTCATGTCGTGATAAATAGAAACATAATAAAACGACACTTTATATATTGCTCCAGTGGCTCCAGTCTGCTTTCCCAGTGGATGTAACTGACACCAGTGTGTTTATGATAACTCAGTAGGATTGTATTGTATTTAAGGATTTTTAGGATTTTAGGATTGTATTGTATTTATTATATCATATTATATTATATTACATTATTATATTATATATTTTTTCCATCAAACTATTTTCTGGTTAGATTTTCTAATGAACATTGAATATATGTATAAATGTGTGTGTATGTATGTATATATATATATATATATATATATATATATATATATATATATATACAGTGATCACATTAAAATGAAATAAGTGACATCAAATAGTTAAATGACTTGTCTTTGTAATGGGGATTTTAGTCTCTTTCGCATTCCTTCCATCTCCTAATCACAATCCCAGCTGCCATCAACGGATTTCCTGAACATCTTTTGAGTGCATGTAGCCTATTTTATTGAGATAAACTATATTTTGTACATTGAAATACATTTTAGTTGCCAGCTATTAGCTGTAATGGAGCATATCAGGCTATTGAATCCAACATTAGACTTGAACTAATTAAATCTGTATCTTTGGAACACGGTGCTGCTGCTATAGTCTTTAATTATCCCTTTATTCATTTGTTGCCTAACTGAGGACTTTGTCATATGCGAGATACTATGATGAATAGTTATGTAATTTAGTGAATGGGATTTTATATTTTGTACACATTAAACTTTTAAAGATTTTTAATGTCGTTAAATATCACTAATGCAGATTCTCTGGCCCATATTGTCCAGGTAAATTGTGTGTGTGTGTGTGTGTGTGTGTGTGAGAGAGAGAGAGAGAGAGAGAGAGAGAGAGAGAGACCGTGCTTGATAGACAGTTGTGATTATGCAGTAAATACAGTAGTCTGTGACAGCTTCCTAAAAAGCCTTACTGTAGCAGTAATTCAGTGCTTATCGGCTATGAACTGAACAGACATTCCTTCAGCTGAATATACTGACTGCACACTATAAATCTAAACTACAGACCAAACATTTAGAAATAACACTAATTTCATCAGGAATATGAAATAGGAATATATTGTAATTTCAAGAGGTAAGTGACTGTAATACCTTGATGGAACAAAACATAGCTTGACTAAATGAATACAGCAATCATGTACAACTGAGAAGCTGTAATAGCAAAGAACTTTATGTCCTGTATAGTACCAGTATAATATTGTTAAGTAGCTAGCTACTCGCTGTTGTTATGGTAACATAAGTGGTCACTGTCATTACATTCAGGTCCTCCTGAAGCATGATTCACTGAATCAGCCATTTTAAATCAGGAATTGACTGTAATACATTAGAGTCACGGTATGTCACTGTGAGCCAGCGGAATGTATGGTTTATTTATGAAGTAAACCTACCACATGGCTGCACTTAGTAGTTATATAATTACTGATTATAGCCCTATATGCTGGATATCAGTGGAAAGGGTCCACCAGTCCTGAGATTGGATATTCTCAGGACAGTGACACTGACATGGTAGTGGCTTGATAGTCTAATATGGTGCTGGTACAAGAGTACCAGGTGGACCATGTAACTGGAACCCCTCAGTGTCACTGGTGTGTTGAGAATAGCCCATCAACCAGTATTTTCCACCAAAAATATTTATGTGGTCAGAAACTGACACTGATTTAAAAAAAAAAACAAAAAAAAAAACGTGTGCCTGGAAAAAATGAGCTATAGTCTCTCTCTCTCTCTCTCTCTCTCTCTCTCTCTATATATATATATATATATATATATATATATATATATATATATATATATATATACAGACCACTTATATTACCATGTCAGTGTCACTGCTGTCCTGAGAATGGTCCAACACCCAAATCCAAATCTTTCTGGTCCGTGGTGGTCAAGAGGTGGTAATTTTCCTCTAATAGATGATTTAGGAAGTGGTAACAGGTAGGCTACATTCAGTAACTTCATGCACAACACTCTCTCTAGAGTTTGCATAGAATGGTAGGAAAAACCCAAAAAGCTCCAGTAAGGGGCAGTTCTGTAGGCAGTCAGAGGTGACAGAAGATTAGCCAGACTGGTTCTGGCTGACAGGAAGGATACAGTAACTCAAGTAACCACTGCGATGACAGAAATGCGTGTCAGAACTCACAGCACTTCAAACTTTAAGGCAGATGGGCTACAACAGCAGAAGGCCACATTAGATTCCTCTCGTGTCAGCCAAGAACAGGAGGTGATGGTGATACATCAACTTGTGTCAACAGTTCAGGCTGGTGGAGGTGGTGTAATTTTGTGGGGAATGTTCTGATGGCAAACATTGGACTCCTTAATAATAATCAAGTATCGTTTGAATGCGAGTATTGTTGTCTACCATGTGCATCCCTTCATGACCACAATTTACCCATCTTCTAATGGCATGATAATGCACCATAATCACAAAACACAAATTGTCTCAAACTAGTTCCATGAACATGACAATGAGTTCAGTGTATTTCAGTCGCCTCCTCAGACACCAGATCTGAATCTAAAAGAGTATATTTGGGATGTGGTAGAATAGGGGATTTGCAGCTTGACTGTGCATAATAACAAGATGCTGATGTGGAATATTTTTTCTTGTGTGGCAGCAATGCACTTCAATACCTAAAATACTGTGTACTGATTATTTTTTTTCTGTTTAAATGAAAAATATATAGATACTTTATCATCTAGATTCTAAAGTACTTAAATATGCAGTGCAGGATTAGGAAACAGTGCACAAAAGCATGCTTCGAGATACAACCAATACCTCTACATGTGTGTTTGAAATGCATGTTCTGTTATTTCACAAGAGCTCATTTTCATTTTGGCCTAGGAAAGCTGCACTTACGGGTCATTGACTGAGTTACATGCTTTGGTATTTTACATTATTTGGTTCATAAAGTGCCTGTAGGATTACAGGACCTTCTGGCCTGGCCTCTCAGCTGCATTTGGGGCAGCATGTAGAGCCACTTCGTTGATGGGAGAAGAGCTTATGGATTAAGGAGAGGGGGAAAAATACGAGAAAAAAAATAATCTGTCCGCAAACGTCACAATGGACGAGCCAATACGGAGGAAGTGGTGGATTTTGTAGGCCACTGAGTTGTGACAGACTGTATGACATCCCGCACAAATATTTCTTTACCACACAGAGCCTATTTGAATTTTTTTGCGTTCACATTGTGTACAGTTTTATTTGTGTGAACTGACTCACTACATGGTATGAGATCTATTGTTTATCAGAGTGGAAGCTATCCTGTATTGCATTTTAATGGGATCCATTTTTGCTAATCATATAAAAGTGCAAATGGGTTGTCAGCACTTGCTGGATGCCTCAGGTGAATCTAAAAATATAGTTCTTCTTATATGGCTTTGTTCAGTGTTTTAGAGAATTGTAGCAAACTATGTAGCAGCTCTGACAGTAGTCCTGGCTGCAGTTCAAATCACATGTTTATATTAATGCTCCCATTCTAATGTGTTATCATTCCTTTAGCTCATTCACAGATACGTGCACATAAACCAAGCCTACTAAACAAAAAAAGTATTATTATTTAAGATGTGTGATTGTTGATACAGTGACATTTTCTATAGTTTATTTAATGTTTATGGTCTCCAGTGTCAGTACTTTGTAACAGTCAGTAAGATTTCCACCATGAGACATTCTTCAGGACAGAGGCTTTTCTGTGCTTTCCTGTTTCTCGACAACATGATAAGATGTGTGTTTTTTTTTTTTGTCTTAACTTCGAGAGAGATTAAAAAAAAAAGGCTGGTGAGTTGGCTTTTTATAGCTGCTATAATGTAAGTGATAACAGGAACTAACTCACAGATGTTCCACAAAATTAAATGTAGCTGTTAACAGCTAAAAGTACGACAGTGATTATTTAATGAATGAAAAATCTGTTGACAAATTGCTGTGGTCTGAGGGGTATAAAACACTTTGTTGTTTTTGGAAAATAATCAGCTTCAGGGTGGTAATAGCCCTTCATCCATTTGCATCACACCACCCGACACTGATTATTTTCTTAGTTTATATGCATTTAATGATTGGGGAATAATGTATTTGATGGATGGGTGTGTGTGTGTGTGTGTGTGTGTGTGTGTATGTAAGTGTGGGCAATTATAAAGATATCTGTATGAAGGGGGGAGAAAGGAAAAAAAAAAAAGCAGTAAAAATAGCCATAGCTATTACAACTGAATTGCATTGATTATTTTCTATAAGAGCATGCCCTGTCGTGTTTTATTCCTTTTCCTTTTCCTATTAAACTTTGTGATAAATACATGTGACCTTTTGGCAGGCTGCAGAAGATCTTAGCAGATATAGGTTTGACATATATGTAGCTTAAAAGCTCATTGAAACCGTTCCTTAACATGGAATTAATGCATGGATAGCAAATCTCTCACGCTTGCTTCAGTGGATAATCTCTTGTGGATACTGTAGATTTGCATCTAAGAGCTACTGCTGTAATCATAAAGACTCTTATTCACAATATGTTCATACTGAGCATCCGTAGTACTTTTTGACTTTCCTCTTCTACAGAGCTATAGTGTAACGATTAATAATCCCACTATCCAGTGTCACCCGGAAGAGGATGGGTTCCCTTTTGAGTCTGGTTCCTCTCAATTTTATAAAAATAAAATTGACCTGAAATTTTCTTAACACTCACATTAACATCATTCAGCAATAACCTGGAATTAATGTGTCCTTTTAAATATTTATGATGCAACATTATTGATAACCAAAGGCATACAGTTTGCAATTATTTTATTTGTTTGTACTAGTAGATAAATATTAGTTTAGCAGCTGAGCTGTGCCTTCTGGATTCATACCATATAAAATATTCATGACATCATTTAGTGGTGGGACCTCTTTCCTTGGCCTGCTCGTAGCCTCACTATGAATTATTATTTTTATGGTTCAGAATTTTTGTTTTTAATTTGTGGAGCTGAGAAAGTCCAGCACAGTGAATAAATATTTAGTGGACATTAAATAGAGCAGATGTTCGGAGACTAGGGGGGTTTGGGGGCTACAGTTTCAGTGTGCGATCTCTGTTCTATTCTATTCAGTTCAGTTTTATTTGTATAGCGCTTTTAACAACGGACATTGTCACAAAGCAGCTTTACAGAAATATATAAATTCTGGATAGAAATTTTAAATTGATAAATGTATCCCTGTTCTGTCCTACAGGCTATTTGACAGTCAGTATCGAGCCTCTCCCGCCTGTGGTCATGGGAGATACGGTGACTTTGAAATGCAATTTCAGGACCGACGGCAACCTGAGAGAAATCGTGTGGTTTCGGGTGAGAGAACTCCGAGCGTTCAGCCACCATCATTTATATTAGTTACTTAAAGAGGCAGTCATTCATTTCTTGCATAAGTTGTATTGCCCCACTTCTGATACAGCATGAGATGAAAGTGCCTAAAATATGAAAATTATATTCAGGATTAAAAGATCATGGTTCAGTGGTTCTAGGACAAGCCTTTTTCATTTTCAGATCGTTTTTCAGGCATGCTGGGCTACAGCCTTGACAGATGAGTTTCTGTGTATGTGCATTCAATTTCAGGGCTGTAGCAGTTTGCCAGAAAGTGTTTTCCCTTTCATGATGTGATGACATTTTTTATTAAAATGCTGCTACTTCATTTGCAGAACGCACTGCCGAATTAGTTTTTGTTTTATTAATTCATGGTAAAGCATCATTCATAACCCTTTACCCATTTTAGCCAGTTGTAATTAAAGTGTCACTTTATTATCTCGTACACATTAATTAGTGTGATGAAACATCTCCCACGCAGTTGCTGTATACTGGCCTTCTGTTCTGAATAACAGTTTAATATTTTATAGGTTACAGAAGGTGGTAGCTCTAAGCAGAAAATCTTTACTTATGACGCCATGTACAATGCCAATTTCTCTCACATGGAGGACTTTCGCAGAAGAGAAGATCTTGTTTACCAATCGACTGTTAGGTAAAGCCTGTATCCTGTCTCTTGCTAACCTGTGAGAATCGGCCCTGTCTTTGTAACTGAAATTTGAATGAGCTTGTTCTGTGTGTTAGGTTGCCTGAAGTACAGATGGAAGACAACGGGCCGTATGAATGCCACGTAGGAATCTACGACAGGGCGTCCAGAGAGAAGGTGGTCTTAGCATCTGGAAGCATAACACTTGCTGTTATGTGTAAGTCTCACTCCTTACATAGTCCGTTATTACATTTATTATTAGTAGTTTATTTGCAACCACCCACACATGTAGCAGTGCTCTATGGAGCCTATGATTGATTTTCTCCTGTATGTACACAATTCTCTTGAACACATTGGCTGTAGATGATTTTGGATCTAATTTGGAATGAATCAACAAGATAAAACCTTTTGCTCAGATTGTTATGCAGGTCTAATTGTAGTGCTTTCTTGTCTTTTCTTTCTTTCTTTTTTTTTTGCTTGCTATTTTCGCTGGTTTTAGTCTCTTGGGGAACTTGCAGGCTGTTAATCCCACTCTGCTAGCTTGTTTTGTTAATTGAGTGTGTAATGCTTGAAAGATAAGCATGCTGTGACAAGCACAGTTTGATGTGTTTAGAAACTCTTTTTATAACTCATAAGTGAGAATTGCATATTTTTACTAAATTATACTATATATCAACAGTTAGACGCTTCAACTATTGAGTTTCGTTGAGCCTGTGCCCACTGTAGCCTCAGATGCCTGTTCTTTGGCTGACAGGAATGGAACCTGATGTGATCTTCTGCTGTTTTAGCCCAGCTGTCTCAAGGTTTGACACGTCGTGCCTCCTGAAACGCTTTTTAGCTCACTGTGGCTGTAATGAGGGGTGAATTGAGTTTCCGTAGCCTTCCTTTCAGCTCAAACCAGTCTGGCCATTCTCCTCTGACATCAATCATCAACAAGCTGTTTCCACCCTCAGTTGTGTGTGAAAAGACCAGGAGATCAGCAGGTTCTGAAATACTCAAACCAGCCTGTCTGGCACCAAAAACCACACCACAGTCAAAGTCTCTGAGATCTGAGATCACATTTTTCGCCCATTCTGTTTAATGTGAGCATTAACTGAAGCTGTTGACCTGTATCTGCATCACTGTATGCCTTGTGCTGCTGCCACAAGACTGGCTGATAATTGCATAGGTAATTGCATGAGCAGATGTACAGATGTTCTTAATAAAGTGGTGAGCGTATATCTGAATGGTGCAAATAATTATAGCTTGTTTACTTACAGTAATATCTTGATTAGTGATCTGATCACTCTTTGGCTGTAATTAAGTCTGTAATTAAACAATTAGCACCAATGTAGAAAAGATGACTGTGGCCTTTTCTACTGCTCTTCGAAATTTCTCTGTTTCAGTGACCACTAGGATGTTCCAAAGTTGTGTCATTACTCTGTTCCAGATAATTGAATACACAAATTAACTTTTTTTTCTTTTTTTTCACTTTTTAGCACCTCCGAAATCCATCTCTGTAATTGCAGCTGACCAACCAGCACGATTCAATCGCTACGAGGCTCAAAACTTCACACTCGTATGCATTGTGACTGGAGGAAAACCCGCTCCTGTGGTGTGCTTCTGATTTATCTTTTTGAGAAAATGATAACTCCTAAAATTCCTTAAAGTCTTTTCAAACTTTCCCACATTCACAGCAATAAACACTGAGTAATGTTCATTCCTTAACAATTGTATGTCCCATTCTAATTGTAAACTGTCATTTAAAATACCCAATATATTATAATTTATATCTGATATTCATATCAGTTACTAGTAATATAGATAATATTTTAAAAAAAGACATGAAAGACATTCATATGCAGTAAGGATTCTCCTGGTGGCAGGTCTATGCATAAGCATTTACAAAGACCCATTATTTCATGTACTTTTTCACCAAAATAACCTAAATAGAATTTAGAAATTATGTAATGCCAATATTAATATTACATATGATTTTTTAAACCCTTCTTTAGAGAAACTCTCCATCCTTTGGACTGACATGGCTTTCTGTAATTCCTTTGCCATGTTGTTCCTCACATCATCTCACATGATTAATTCAGTAGTGTGTATGTTTTTTTTTTTAATAAACCTTCTTATGTAATGATACAAACCTGTTGGCAGTCATCTTTAACTGAAGACCATGTGATTATGTCCATGTTTTAAATTGGTCCATTGGCCGTTAATGCAAATAAAAAAATAGAGAAATGAAATTTGTGACTTATCCTCGGCGTGCAAGTTGTTGTAGAGTAGCTTTTGTGTAGCTCAGTTTACATTTTTTTGCTTGTTAGTTACACAGGATATATGCAATGACGTTTAGTTTTATTCTTTCTTCTGTCAACAGTTTCATGTTTTCACACTCTGCCCTTGCTGTCTCTCATCTCTCAGGTGCACTTTAAGAGAGATGGCGAGCTGATCGAGGTGCTTCCCTCAGCTCAGCCATCAGAGGCAGCTCAGAACAGAGGCTTGCGCTCGGCCAAACGCAGCAGGCCATTGATTAGCCGAGAGCTCGATGACACCAAGCGCCAGAAGTCCCTTTCTCACTTGGAGCCGGACATCGAGCCAGTGAGGTTGGACCGGGCTCGTCCTCGCCACAGCCTCACTCCAGGAGCTCTGGGGCAGGAGAGCGCCAGTCCCACTACTGAGATCATCCCAGAGACGGTGGTGAGCAGGGAGTTTCCACGCTGGGTTCTCAGCTCCAGCCCGCTCTACTACTTCAACCACACACAGACTGAGCTCATTGACGGCACCATGCAGGTACAGGCTATGCTCACCTGGCATCTGAACCCACAGCTCGACAATGATGCGCTGTTTAGCTGCGAGGTCAAGCACCCAGCTCTCTCCATGCCCATGCAGGCTGAGGTCACGCTCTGTGAGTATGAAGTCACACTAACCAAAATAAAAAGTTTGAATGATGTGTAACGTCAAGCCTGAAGGAAATCTGAGATAGTCATATTAGTACTAATACCGAAAGCATTTGAAATACAGTAGGTTGCAAAAGTTCACATATCGCAGATGGTGCTATGACTAAAGTGAAGAACCGCCAAAGCGGATTCCTTCCAGAAATAGTGGAGTAATTGTTTCCAAGAACCAAGAGCAAAGTCATCACCCCATGACCGCGACCATGACCTCACATATGTAACTTATAAAAGGCTGCTGCTACGAAATCTGTGATACTCTTTACAAATCTCTTTTTAAGAAAACATATTTTTTGCCATTTCCTTACCATATAATTGAATCCTTATTCCAAAATGTTAGTGTTATATTTAGTTTAATATCACCTTCTTTGAACATGTAAAAGGTAATTCAATATAAAGAGAAATTGTCTTCGCTTGTACAATTAACAAACCATCATATGAGAGACACCAACCAGGTTTTTGTCATCATGTGCTTTATATTAAGCTGCTCCAAAGGGACCAAAACTCTCCATGACTCCAAGCAGGGTAAAAGTGGGAGACACTGTGCGCATCACCGTGGAGGGATTCCAAGTGGGAACAAAGGGGGTAAGATCATAAGAAATGTCCTTCACTGATGGTGTGTGTAACTGAAAAAGGCTAGAGTTGGAAAAGTCAATATTTCAGTAGAAATGTGAACATGAATACAAGTTCCACATAACACAGTTTAAAGAAACGAAGGTCTATGCAACTTCCAGCAGGACTGCTGTTTCCTGACATGATTCATCACGAGTTTCTTGATCATTACTGCTAACGTGTATGTTTTCACTTCATATCTACAACTGACAGTGTGAAGCTTTCCTTTGTAATGTAAGTAGTAACTGTGTAATTCTGTACAGGGCTGGTGTTTACATGGTCATGGTTCTTACACTATCAGTGCTAAGTATGCTGACTTTCTGTTCACTGATTCAATGATCGCTTTTATTTGATTCAGGTTACTGAAGATTTGTTGCTTCTACATGTAGCTTGTAATCCATTCCAGCTCCACATACCTGAACATGAGGACTTCCTGAAAGCAAATGAGAAATGGCGCATATTTACCGCTTCATCTATCCCACATACGGCCGTGGAATGATGGCAATGAACTCTGAACATAAGGACACAATGCAGAGCTTTCACTTCAGCCCCTACTTTTTTGCTCCATGATAGACATTGAACTTTGTATAATACAGAGTGATGCTAGCTTTTGTACTCGATTTTCAGCTATATTTTTCAATATGTTTGCAGTCAGATGACAAATCTGATGTCTGGTCTCTTTGATTTATGTTGCAACACTTGCATTCCACTGCCACAAAAATCCTGATATTGTAACTTGTTTTTTTTAATGTCTATTTTGGAGCAAAAAAAAAATCAACAAAGTATGAGACTAGGATAAAGCTGGAATATATAAAAGTATTTTAGCTGGGACTAACAGGGACTGATGTGATGCGTTCAGACGTTTTTTGGCTCAGATTCCAAATAACATTAAAAAAAAGTTAAAATATCAGGCTTGGTGTGCCAGTGGGATGCAAGGGTTGCAACATAAATCAAAGAAACTTGACACCAGATTTGTCATTTTACAGCAAATGTATGAAAAATCGAATACAAAAGCTAACCTAACTCTGTATTATACAACGCCCAAAAACTAGCATGGAGCAAAAAAAGACAATAAAGTATAAAGCTGGAATATACAAAAGTGGGTTAGCTGTTAACTGGGACTGATATGGTGGGCTCAGTGTTTTTGACTCCGATTAAAAATGGTATTAACTTGTAAATATGGCTGTTTACATTAGGGCTACACATATGGTGTACTTGTCATTGGAGTAATTAGCTCTTATGAACCTAAACGCAACCACTTTCTTTTGGTTTATTTAAGCACTTTTGGTATCTGTGACTGATGCTAAAGATGTGTAATTCTGTGTGTTTGCATATGGTACAGAATGAGGTATTTCCAGAGCCCCTGTTCACATGGACGCGTGTTGGTGGGCTACTGCTGGACGGCAGTGCGGAGAGGGAAGGCAAGGTTCTGGTTCTTGAGAGAGTTCCTGCAGAGCTCAACGGCTCCATGTACCGCTGCACTGCTGAGAATCCGCTTGGCTCCACCAACACACACACGCGCCTCATAGTGTTTGGTTAGTATCACACGTACACACTCACTCACTCATTCACACACACAAACACACACACACACTCCCATAGTGTTCAGTTAGAATCAAACACACTTCCATGATTTATCATTACCAAAACACACACCTTATAGTAGCAGTGAATAACAAATACATTCTTGTTCTAGTACATTGATGCATAACTAAGACACATGGTGCATACTGTGCCTTGGGCATGCATTGTGTATTTGGCTTTGAATATTAAAAAATCAATTTGGACAATACCTATAATGCTCTACTTAGAATTTTGTCTCACGCTTTGTCTCTGTTTGAATAGAGAATCCAAGAATAAAGAAGGAGACACTACACTTAAATGGTAAGGCATATGGTGAAGCTATAAACCTAATATTTAATCAATACTGGATACGATTGCGTTAGATGCTATTGTGAGATAGAACCCAGTGCTTAAACAGTGTCATCTCTTCATGCCTGTGTTCTGGCCTGTAGTTGCTGACTCGAGTGGACTTGTATCTGGACCCGCACTCACCATACTGCTGCTGATACTGGTCCTGGAGTTTACCTGAACAAATACAGACAAACACTGATGATCTTTCCTCTCCCTGACATCTTCTGTTCACCTGAAAAGACTTAAAACAGACTATCTGAGCCACGGTTCTGCTCCTGAATGAAAAACTGTGCATGTGAGCTACAATGTATGAAAGTGCAAAATACTGTGCCACACACGCCTGCCATCTAGACCATTATCAAATGGACTTCAGTGTCACCTGTAAGATCTGACCTGTAGATGGCAGTAGAGACTTCTAGACAAACAAATGACAAATTTGGTCAGTTCTGTTATGTCTTAGAGAAGTTGATTGTGCTCCTATTGAGAAGGGGGTTTGCTGGTTCATTTAATAGTTAAAGTGTATGAGTAAGGAAGACACTGTGTTGTAGGGTTTTACAGAGAACCAGAGAACAGGTTTCCCTATTAAAAAGAACACAGCTATAGATTTTACCTTTCAAGTGTGTAGTAAAACCACCCTGCTGTTGTCACATACACTTAAGTTTTTTTCTAACCTTTTAACTGTATATAAATAATACAGTTCCTTGGATCTAATAATAAATTCCACAGACCCCCTCAGCACAGATTTATTTCAATCCAAACTATTCAAATGTCAGGCTAATTATAGCTCATGGAACTTCTTATTCCTGAACTTTCCACTTTCGACAGAACACATTAAGCTAAAGTTCACATTATTTGTTATTTATAGGCGACTTGCTTTTGAGTTACTGAGGTTTGGATTAAACCCGTTCATATTAAGTGACCAGTCAAACTGGCCAATAATTATAAGAACTCAGTAATAAATATGACTTTGTTAAGAGTGAGTTGTCATTTCCACCACTACTGTATAACAAAATTCAAAAACAAACACTGCCTATGCTTTATGGAGTCCACTTTGAGAACCACTGTTCTACATAAAAGATATTTAAGAGATATTTGTGGAACCTGTAGAGCCCTGGGTGGAACTGTGGTGGAGTAGGTAGCGATGCTGCCTCACAGCTCCAGGGTCCCCGGTTTAGTCCTGAGCTCGGCTTAGTGTCCATGTGGAGCTTCTGTGCATGTTCTTCATGTGGGTTTCCTCCCTCTTCCCAAAAACATGCCAGTACAGCTAGTGCATAATTGCCCCTAGGTGTGAATGAGTGTGTGACTCTGTGTCTGTGTGTATGGGGTCCTGTGACGAAAAAAGGTGCCATCCAGGGTGTGTCCTAGTGTTCCCAGCATAGCCTCCAGATCCACAGTGACCCTCACCAGGATAAAGCAGTTACTGAAGATGAATGAATGAATGAATGAATGAGCCCTTTAGGGTGCTAGATGGAACCATTTCTTATTACTGCACTGTTTAGCACAGAAGTACATGGAAAGAAAACACACTTATAGAAAACTGCTGTGCTCTCCAACAGATTTCCTATTCGAAAGAGTTTCCTAGAGGAATTCTTGCAGAAAGCCCAAAGGACTGCAGAAGGACTGCAGAAGAACTTTTAAAGGGCTCTTTTTTTTGTCCTTCAGTTTTTTTCAGTTCATGGGGTTACAGCCTATAAAAAGCAAGAGAAATAGCTTAGGGGACCTACTTCTCAGTATAGAAAGATTTAATTGGGATATTTTCAATGGGGAAGAAAAAAAGTCAAGAAAAAACCCCTTAAATCATCAGCATCTCCAATATTTGTATTTTACCCTGCACTGAACTTCATTTGGAGGAGTTAATGCAGGTAGCCTAAGTCGTGTTTCAGTTGCTGATCCAACAAGAGGGGAAAAAATAACCCAATAAATATATGATTTTACATCACTTTCCAGTGGTGGAGTGTGTGTAATTTCCAGAACCAGGCGTAAAATCAAGATGAAGGCTGTGGAAATTGAAAAAGAAAAAAAAAAAAAATCATGATGACTTCTGAAAGTATGAGGCGTCCAACATTGAGTGACTCCATCAGCCAAAGTGCGCTCTGATGCTGAGGCGGTACATAAGAGCACCGTCCCACTTTCTCACTTAGCAGTGCGTTAGGCTCGTAACGCACACTCAGAGCGCGTCAGTCAGAGAAACACTTCACTCACACGACTTTCAGCTCCACTGGGACACCTGGCTCACAGGTTGGGTCCACACTGGAGGTCTGTTTTCTTTTTCTTTCTTTTTTTTTTTTTACTGAGCTTTCCTGATTTTGACTCCAGGAGCGAGAGCTGTTGACAGCTGGAGAGCTCCAAACACGCTTAAGCATACAGTTGGACATTTCTCTTAATTCTCTTGAATGATGGATCTGAAGTTGTTGTGCTGCGCGGTGCTTTTCCCTATCCAAATCTCCCTGTGCGTCCTGAAAGCCGCGGCGCGTTTGCTGATGCCGCAGAAGCGCAAAGATCTCGGCGTGGATGTGGTGCTCATCACCGGAGGAGGCAGAGGAATCGGACGACACTTGGCCAAAGAATTCGCCAAGCAAGGAGCCAGAAAGGTACTAAAGTCTCCTCACAGGCTACAAATGAGCTTCAGGGTGCATTTTAAAGGAGTGTGTCAGAGAGCGCATGCCCCTCTGCAGGTAATTCTTGGCTAGATCAAACTTTGGGGGTTTAAATCTGAAACAGAAAGACTGAAACAGATTTTAATCTGGCAGATCTTTTACTACAGATCTTATCTGTCTCCATTCTGGCACAGCCCTGTATAATGCATGTCATGTTAGGTTAGGGAACGTGCCAGATCTTACAAGGGCACTGAATAATTGCATACCCTTGCATGTTCAACTGTGAAACTTCTGGAGTAAATGGGTTATAATAAATGTGCCCCCGTTAACCAGTTCCTTACAGTATGGGGTAAACCATGCACAAAATATTTCCACATATCCACAAAGTTTGCTTCTACACTATACTTTCTCCACGTGATGTGTAGTTAATGTGTCTAGACTCCAGACATAGCACTTGGATTCAAATGAATGCAGAATCGGTTGTGTTTCATGTGCCTCCTCAGATTCTCCTCTGCAGGCACACAAACACAGGTGTTTCCTAAGCCTTTCTGCCTTTACAAATGCCCCACAATGGAGTGCTGACAGGCAAGACTGACTGTTTTGTTGAGTTTAAATGATCTGTGACTTTTTAACCTTCTCCCTCATAACTTCCCTGTACTCAGGGGAAAAAAAAAACCTTACAGTGAACCAAAAGTTCACCGAAGTTCAACACATCATGGCCGCTATTTTCTTAGCAGCACAGTCAAAATTCAAGCTCGAGGACAAGCCTTTAAAAGTTCAAAAAGAACCTTATCGAAACCTTACAGAAGGACATTTGATATCGTTTAGGTGCAAGTTTTTTCGACAAGACAGGAATAACTGTTCTACTTTACAAGACTATGCGTGTGAGCCAAGGTGAGCGTACGTGAGGAGATCATGCTCATGAGTGTAGGCGTGTACATCTGTGTATGTGTGTGGGTGTGTGAATGGATCACATGCAGGTGGTGTAGTAGGCAAAAGAACCTTACAGATTGGTTATTACAGCCAAGTTCATTGGTAGGTCAGCCAGTTTTAGTGGAGTAGGGCTGGTGATGTCATCAGTGTTATTGTGCAGGCTGCAGAAAGACTCAAACTGAAAGCCACAGGAATAGAGCTGAGTGAGTGAATGTGTGTGTGTGTTGAAGCCAAACGAAGCAGGCATACACATGTCAGGAAAGTCATTCCACTTATCTGCTGTCCTGAGACTGATAAACTGGAACACACAATGGGAAAAAGTTTTTTTTTAAAGACTCACAGACTCATTGGTTTGAGCCTTATGAAGATTCTTAATGCTTACTCAATATTTTCCTGGTCGACTCACACGTCAAAAGCAAATGTCTGAATTCATATGACTATGAAACTGATTAATCAAATCAGTTTTTGTATTGGTGTGAAAGAAGAGAGAGAAAAACAAACACTGGCATGCATCTACAAAGTAGAATTCCCATAAGGAAGTTGTAGAGTATGTAAATGGTGGTGTGTTGAGGTAAAAGCACAGAGGCAGGAGCTCCATGGCCCAAGTCTGACCCCAGAAACACTGCTCCAGTGGCCCTGCTGCTTGAACTTTTACTGATAATGGGACGCTCTGTGTCTGTGTGTGTGTGTGTGTTGATTGCGACGCTGATTGGGCACGAGTCAGAAGGCTTGCCGTTCTTTTGAGAGCCCACACCTGCTTCCTACTGATCCAAGTACTCTCTCTGTCCCTCTATTTCTGTCGTTCTCTTTTTCCCTTCTGCCTCGCTGAGATATTAAGCAGACAAGAAAGGATTCATCAGGCGATTGAACCATGTAATGCCTTTGAGCGTGTGTGTTTGTGTATGAGTGAGGGAGATGAAGATGGACGGGCCGAGGGAGGAGGACTCATTCTTGTGTTACCTTTCTCTGACCCCCTCCCTGAATGACATATCTAATAGCCAGTGAGTGGAGCAGCCCCCGCAGGCCGACCCCTTCTGCTATCACTCTCACTGGCTCTACTGCAGAAAGATACAGGAATACATCATTGACTTTTCCCCAAAGGAACTTCAGCTCTTTGTTTGTGTAATGATCTTTGGCGATCACAGGGATTGTTGTATGTTCTGGGTTGCATTAAAGGGATACTTTAGTGTTCCTCAACCTTATGTCTATGTATGACTTCTGTACTGTACGGCAATTTCCCCAGACAAACATTTCCACAATGTAATAAGAAAAGAACAGAGAGCCTGTTGACACAAAGCTCACTAATAATGAAAGTTTAAGGGCAGTTGTTGGCAGTGAATAAACGTGTGTGTCAAACACTTCAGTCAAATTAAACTCTAAATGTGTCAAATTTTCACATTTTGAAAATGAAAAAAAATTTTTTTGGTCTTTTTGTGACAAAAAAATTGTCTAATTCTACAACCTTTACTGTTAGTGTATAAAATTTGTGTTGTATAATCACGTATCATACATGCTTACTGACAATTTAATAACTTCCATTAATAGGTTGTGAATCAACAGGAAGTGTGTTGAAATCCTTGTCTGTGCTAATCCCAGGAATGACAGATGTGGCGGATAACGATAAGGATGAGAAAAGCTTGAGTATTCCTTTAATCCTCAAGCAGGTTTCTGGATGCACTGTTCTGATTTGGATTTTTCTTCAGATAATTCTTTGGGGCCGTACGGAGAAATGCCTGCGAGAGACGTGTGAGGAGATCTCCATGACGGGGACAGAATGCCACTACTTTGTGTGTGACGTGGGAAATAGGGAGGAGGTGTACGAACAGGCCAAGGTGGTGAGGGAAAAGGTAACGTAAAACACACCATGTTTGCGCTGCTCACTTCACCTCCGGGGAGCGGAATGTTATTGCAGTGAATGAAAAGGTGGTACCTTATGGAACATGAGGTCCATCAACATTAGATTAAAGGAATTCAATTACAAGTGCAAAACACCTGAAGGCAGATTTAGTGAGCAAGAAAGTCTCCCATTGGAACTGTAATAAAACTGAAGGAAGGGGTTGTTGGGTAGGCTGAAATTTATAGGCTGAGCTGTTGACAGGAAAATGAGTAACACAAATGACCTTAATAAATGTTTTAAAGCTGAGCTGGCTTCAAAAACCCAAACTTGTCGTCAGACAGGGTATGGAAAGGAAATGTCTTGAATGATAAATGTGCACAGGATAAGAATTATATACACAAAGTAACACAAACATCTCTGGGGAGATCAATAAACTGGGACATTTCTGCTTCTTTAAAAGGTTGGGGATGTGACTATTCTGGTGAACAATGCAGCAGTGGTTCATGGGAAAAGTCTGATGAACAGTGACGACGATGCCCTTCTAAAAACGCAGCACATCAACACACTTGGGCAGTTCTGGGTAAGCAAAAAGACAAACACCAGTGTTCAGGCTCATTCTGTTCTCCTGAGCACATGCAGCAGTATTATCCCACAGTAACCTTCTACTGAACCCAACAATTGCACATGGGCTTCTTTGTGGATTTCAAAACATCTCATACTTATTTAAACACTTTCCAATCGTTTGGCTTGCTATCTGTTTTGGAATATTCCCCTCATAATTAATCAATGTTATTGCCAAGAAGAGGAAAAAAGTCTGTTTTAAACATCACATTCCTCCTATGAAACAATCAAGAGGCTCTTATAGAGAAGTTCGGAAACAACAAACCCAGTCATGATAACTGGCTGCTCTTCAAAAAAAAGTCCCAGAGCTGCATTTCCAATAAAACACTGAGAGTGAAGTTGAGACTGCATTACAGGAATGTTCAGAGGAAATCTGGTCGGTTCTATCAGTCCAACATTTGTCTGCGTTGCTCGGAACAAATTTACAGGCGACGATAATCAGACGTGACGTTCATATGTTTTAGATATATGTTAAGTAACCACTGCCGAAGGTGGTAGTTAATTTGTTGAGCTCCTAATTTAAAACACATGAAGGGGTTGAAAGAGGAGCCTTTGATATGTCGGGGCATGGCAAGGCCAGTGGGCAGATGTAATAATAGTAGTTCGCAATCTATTAATCCTTTGACTTGAGATCAAACGCCGAACGTGGGCCAAAATTCAAACATCTGCTAAATGAATCAGTTTAGCAGGCTGCGTGATTTTCGGGACTTACTGAATCCCACAGCGTCGCAACAATCCTAACCGTGTTGTGCCGAGGTCTTTCTTTTTTGTTATTGGAAATTCCTCAAGCTAGCTGTAGGAACAGCCTGAAGAAGCTGAATAATGTGAAATGGGTCCCGTCTCTTTTTCCCAACAGACCACGAAGGCTTTCTTGCCTCGCATGCTGGAGCTGCGCCATGGCCACGTGGTGTGCATCAACTCCATCCTCTCGCTCTCGTCCATCCCTGGGGCCATCGACTACTGCACATCCAAAGCATCAGCCTACGCCTTCATGGAGAGTCTCACTCTGGGCTTGCTGGACTGTCCAGGAGTGGACTGCACCACCATACTACCCTTCCACACAGACACAGAGATGTTTCAGGGCATGCGAGTCAGGTACTGTAGTGTGACCTGGCCAAGGGGTGCAAATGGAAATTTAATTTCATTACTGGCATTATTCCCACTCTGTGGTCAAATCATTCTGTATCATGTTTGGCAGGTTCCCTCAGCTATTTCCGCCTCTGAATCCTGAAATGGTGGCTCACAGGACTGTAGATGCTGTCAGGACCAACACTGCGTTCGTTGTGCTGCCATGGACCATGCACTTTCTCGTCATCCTCAAGAGGTCCGTTTTCTAATACTACTGTATCTTTGTTGAAAAAAAAAAAGATCTCTCCATGTAAACACGAGTTTCTTTCTTTCTTTTTTTTTGCCACAGCCTCTTGCCACAAGGTGCTCTGGAGGAAATCCACAAGTTTGCAGGAAGCTATACATGCATGAACACATTCAAGGGACGGACTTAAATAAGTTACTGCAGGGAAGGATGGAATGTGAAAAATCCTTTAATCAAACTGAATGCAAGCACTGTGTCCCTGGAACAGCAAACGAGTTGTAGAGAAGGACTTCAGGATCATGGGGATCGGTGTATCACGGTGGCTCGTTCATCCAGCATAAATTTCACAATGGATGTAATTCATCATGAAGTCATGATTTGTAGTTGCGTCTGCTGGAAATATTGATGTGTTAGTCTGAAAGACTCACAGGCTTGCTGACGAGCGTGCACCATGAGCTCGGTGGGAATACAGACTGAATTGCTGATAGATTTTCTGAAAGAAAAAGTTCTGGAAACATCCGAAGTCTTCAAGTACAATTACACACAGATGCCATGGATTTAGTGAAAGTTGTAGAATGTTACTAATTTCACATGCTTTTTAGGTAACTCGATGCAAGTTCCTTCTCCAGCATGTTGTAAATAAATCCAGCGTATCTATCTCAACATTACTGTCAACACTAAATAAACAGTATTTGATAAGAAAATAGCGCCAGTGAGCAATATTTCGTGTGGATTCATTCGGGTTAGAAATGTACGTCCCTGGCAGTGAGCATGTTCTTTCAGGGCCAAAACTCACAGGCATTTCATGGTCAGCATTCCTGCGCCGCAGGCCGGCCAAATATAAGCTCATGGCGCTCATGGTAGGGTTGTCAAAACACAGGCTGTTCTTAACAGGAAAGCATGCTGCAAAGGGTCGGCCACTGGAGGGCTAATGGATGCCTTTCAGTGGGTTTATTCAAATAATCATGGCTTACCATCATCGTTTTAAGCTTTGTCAAACGGGATGTTAGAAATGGGCTACATAAAAATACCCCCGATTTATTTCTGCATTTTTGGACTTAAGACGAGAGGCCTGTAGACCTACTACAATATGCTAAAATATTACATTTCCCTAATTATTGTCAACCATTACACAAAAGTACCTTACCACACATTAATGTAAATTAGCACTGAGGCTGAATTTCTTTCCAGGCTGTAATAAAATCTGAACAATTGATTAGAAACTGTCAGTATAAGTCTATAAAAGTAAATATTTCTGCGCTATCTGTTTTTTTAGCAGTTTTTTCCAACCAGTGTGACACAAAATTGAAGTAAGGGCTTCAATTCCCAACCTTGGATCTCCATACAGCCACTACTGCCAGTGGAAGTTTTTCATGTGGGATCATGACATATCACTGTGTCATGGGCTGCACGTGTGTTGGAGAAGTCAGCTCGAATCTCAGAGGGCGAGTTCAGAGCAAGGTTAGCCAAATAGGAGATTAATGTGAGGAGGCTGTGGGATGGACAGTTCACCCTGTGATGAACTCTGTCAAGGGAATAGAAGGGCTTCAAGAGAGCGAGCACAGGTTGAAAAGACGGACCATATCGGCTGTTCCGAGGCACTGCAGGGGCACGTCACATTTCATAACCCTGTTACAGTACATAGCATGGATACGGTTACATATTAGTCCCGGACATGATTATGTGCGCGTTGCTACATTCATCAGATGTTAATTCAAGTTTAATTTGACGGTTAAACTTCTTTTCGACCTCTGTTTAGTTACATTAGTTTCATTTTCCATAGAATACCACAGCTGTGACTTGAAAGCATTCTTGGGTCATTCTGAGGTTTAAAATGTTTTCTTCTTAACTGATCAAATTACCAGGTCAATTTCTTGAACACACTCTTCCACTCAAAACACATCGAAAATCTCAGCGTCGATGTGTCAAGTGAAACCTGGAAATCAGGTAGAACACTGACAGATGGCTGAACTATCCAGAACCTACACTGTGAACATTTTTTCATTTGGCTCACAATATAATAACATTTAACATTTGGACAGATTACCCTGGATACACAGTGAAATCCTTAAACCAAACTTTCTGGTGTTAACAGCCCGGGCTCCGTGGGCTGGCTGGCATTGTGTACATCCATCATTAGGTCGTGTGCAAGTGGGGGAAAGATAGACGAATGCTCTCTGAGCTGCTCCTCAGTGAGGGGGAGACCCTGGAGCCGCCACTACACTGTCAGTCAAGAAGAAGAATTAAGGCGGAAGGTTGCACATCATCGGGTTTATAAAGAGTTCACACAAGTCTGCAAAGGAGCATTGTGATGAAGGACAACAGTTAAAATCATAAAACAGGAGAGAAGAATTATTTCAGATTATCTTCATATAAATTCTCATATTAATAATCTCTGTGACAATGATATGAGCCTCACCTTTCCTTGTACTTATGAAATTAAGGACTATTATATTCAACCGAGAAGTAAAAAACACTAGTGACAGATAGATAGATACACAGACAGACAACAGATAAACAAACAAACAAACAAACAAACAAATACAACCATAGAAACTGTCCCATAAGAATGGCTACACATTTCATGAAATATGTATATTACAGAAGAAAACATGAAAAATAAAAACAAACATAAAACATATTCTACATCTAAAAAAAAACCTACCGCAAAACATTTAGGCATTTATTCGTTTAAAGGGTGGATATTCTTAATTAATGAAAAAGCTTTAAAGCGTCAAAACAACACAAAACAAAACAAAAAAAAGATTCATTTGAATAAAAAAAAAAACCCACAAGTTTTATTAGGCTTTACAATATATACACTTAAAACAGTGAGATTTATACAGTGTGTGATTCACCTGACGTTTCTGGGCAGTTGTCTTTTCCTACTACCATTTAACACTGCTGCACTGAACAGGTACGTCACATGTATCCTCTTACTCCACTCACCGATGTGGGGAACTACTAATGCAAAGAAAAGTCCCTTCAAATTTGTTGACTTTGTTACTGAAAAAACGTTCAAGCTGATTAAAGTAAGCATCACGAATTCACAACATGAGGAAAAAACACATCATTCACATCTGACATTCTTCTACATTTGAAGTAGCTGGTAGATGGGTAGGCTATCATGAGCTCAAATACACACAGCTGAGTAACAAAGAGAAGGATGAATTAATTAATTTCAAAGTCTTGTCTTTGGTCATTTAGAAACCTGTTAACATACAATTACTAACTTGTAAACTTAATGTACATATATGCATAGATCAGTGTATTTTAAATGATTTTAATAGCAGTGGTATGATACAATTAGAAATGAAAATAATATGCAGAAAATAATATTATGAGAAGAAAAAAAGAGCTCTTCAACTAACCACCAGAGTGCACTTATTCAGTAGATTTGCTCATTTAATCCTTGTGTGTGTGGTGGTCTGGGAAAACCTGTCGGATGTCACTGTGGCTGAATTCTGGAAAACAGCCAATGATGTACTTTGACATATCTACTACTCGAGAAAAGAAGTATATTTCATCAAAACATCATGGAAATGTTTTTATTTACTTTATATTCTTGCCTAGGATTTCTACAAAGCTCATGGTGGGTAAGGAGCTAGTTTAACAAACGCAGCAGTAAATGTAGTCAGTCTGCCTAAAGATGCCTAAAAGCTCACTACGTATGTGTGATTTCCTCACACGGTGAAGGTCATGCTTTGATCAGGTTGTCGGATGCTTCATCATGTGCTGCAGCTAAATGTACGCAAGTCTAATCAAATTAGTTTGTAAACAGGTACCAAAATGGCTGCAACACTGCTGCGCCATCACATCATCATCAAAACAGAGAAGAGCACTTACACGCTCTATGACAGTGGACAACAATTTGAAATTGAATTGAATTGAATTTGAAATCAGAAGACTGAAGAGACCAAGGTGGACGATAAATAAACTAACAGATGTTTAACCGATAATATATTAAAATTTGTATATCTTGTTTATTGTCTGTTAACTTGCATGCAAATTGCTTTTAGACAATGAATGCATCGTGTGTCTCAAGTGTAACTGGAATCGAATCTTGGGCATAACCAGAATTTAAAATGCTCTAACTTTATGCGGAAAGAAAAACACATTTCAGTTTAGAAAAACTTTTCAGAATTTCATATTGCAGAAAATGTCAAAACTGGACATATGTGAATGGTTTTCCCAGGCTGCCACACAAATAAATGTAGTGGTAGACAATGGATAAATGAAAATCAGAATCAATCAGATACAAATTTCGAAGTTACAAAAAATAAGATATGATACAAAAGAAAGAAGGATCTAATAATTAAGGGGGGAAAGAAAAAAAACACCAGCAACAAAAAAGGTACCAAATCTTGCACAATCTTAAATTTGCAATCTCTGCCAGATTAGCAATAGTTTATTTGCAACAAAAGCAATAAATCTCTATGTCCAGGCCAAATGTCAAAGTATTCGTGATTACTGTAGTGATTAAATTATTAATGAGTCTCATTCTGTGCTATAGACTTTAGTGAACTGTTTGTTTCAAACAGTAGACATGTATATTGTTACTGAAGATTTACAAGATTTTTTTTTTTTCAAATGCCACTATCATGGAAAATAGCTTATAGAAGGAAAAGAGATATAAATAAATAAAATTCTAGTGGTTTCCTTGTCAGGGCTCTTCTGCATGATGAAATGATTTACACTTCCCTGTAGCTGTTAATCGTGTGTGTGTGTGTGTGTGTGTGTGTGTGTGTGTGTGTGCACTGTACTTACGCTACAGTAAGCAATGAGGGCAGCAGCAATTTCTTACATCTACATCAGTGCAATTTCCTCAACCACACAATTCTCTCATTTACATAGAAAACTATTTTAAAGGCAGTTTTGTACATTAATCTTGTCGCTCAAATTTCTCCACAATATGTACATGACAATCGTGACATACTGGCTACAACTGCCCTATAAACAAACATATACAAGATTAGTTTTAGGCATAATTTTAGCAACAGTAACCACTCATAAACTATATAAACATCTGTAAAAGAAAATAACAATCTTTTATGTTTAACAGAGGAGAAAAATCTTGCATATTTGCCAGTCAAATGTGCTTGATGGAGAATATTACAGTAGACTCGTTTGCATCATGAAACCAATCCTTCAGTGAGAGCATGTCTGCCTAAATGTGTGTACTCACTTTTCACGTATGCCTTAAAAACAGTGCAAGAAAATAAACAGACATCTGCCAAATGCGAGTTCATTTCGTCAGGAGTCCAACAGTAAACCATCCTCGTTCTCGCTGGGGGGTAACATGAGCTGCTGCTCATAGTAAAGGCTCTTGGCATAGTTGACTTCTTGCGAGATCTTCACAGCCAGGCTCTCACTCCGCACGTGAACCTGGTGGAAAGAAAGGGTCAGCGTTTGAAATGTCAGACTAAGAGTGCTTATGGGACAGTTTATTTATTTCCAGACTCAGTTATCTGGACAAAGCCAGAATAAATAGCACGCTTTCTTACCATGGGCTTTTGATGTGATGGGCCAGGAATGGCTACCCCGCTACTAGTGCTTTCAGCTTTCTTGGTGAGCTGAACATACACTTTCCCATGATCCTTGGAGACCAGGCAGTGGAAAAGATCGTCGTATTTTACCTCCAGAAAAATGGCTTCCCGATCCACATAGTCCCCGGGTTTAAGGAAGTACACGACTTTAGAGGAGATGAGCACACAGTAGGTGTCTATGGGCTCCACGGCAATGAAGCTATAGAGACAAATGAGGACCAGAGGAATGAATCAATGTATATACTATAGTGTGTGTGTGTGTATATATATATATATATATATATATATATATATATATATATATATATATATATATATATATATATACACACTGCCCTCCAAAAGATTGGAAACGCCTGAACAAAATAGGGTTTTTGGGCAATATCAGCATAAATCCTCTTTAGTTAGTGACCATTTTGCATTGATAATAAGGGACAACGCTAGGCATCCGAGCAGTCAGTTTATTCAAACATTGACTTGATATATTACTCCAAGCCTCCTGGAGGATTGCCCAAAGATGATTCACACTGGTTGGACACTTCTTA
>CM040990.1:9592521-9648611 GCA_022985145.1 Pangasius djambal | reverse complement strand
ATATATATATATATATATATATATATATATATATATATATATATATATATATATATATATATATATATATATATATATATATATATACACACACACACACACACACACACATATACACACACACACACACACACACATAAATATACAATATGGTTTCATGTTTCAGCAAAAAAAGAAGAAAACAAAAGAAAAAGAAAAAGTGAATCACTGTGTTGCTATCAACTCCTTTTCCAAAATATTCTAAGTATTCTGAAAAGAAATAAGATGCAATCCAAATTGCACATCTTGTGCATAAATTTAAAATAAATGCATAATAAGTATCTGCTGGCTGTCTCACTACCAAAAAGTCTGAGGCTAAATGAATTTCACTTGGTGTGTGCACACAGGAGCTGAATTAAATTTGTGTGTGTGGAATTGACTCCTAAGCTTTCAACGCTTGGAATCAGTAAATCGACTCTTTTTGGGATCGACTTCGATGTGAGCCAAAAGCTTGACGACTTCTCATTAAAAATATATTGTGTATGCTATAAATGCTATTTCAAGCTGATTGATTCAAACTGCTTTCCTACTCAGTGCCTAACACTGTATAATGCACATGCAGCTAGAAAAGCAGATAAGCTGGGACAACTCAATACACAGCAGTTACTACGCATGATTCAACCGGGGACATCACACTTCTCCGGCTTTTCTCATATTCCCACAAAGGAATGATTGATAAATTGAAATAGTTCTCGCCTGAAAACGAAGCCCACAGCATAGTGTGATCTAAAATGTTTCCATACATTAGTGTCTAAACGAAGTGACGTAGCCACAGCCTGCTTCACAACACAGTCCAACTAACAGATAATGAAATTTGTTGCCAACTCATTTTTAATGATCAATTTTTATTGATTATTTTAAATAGCTGTTGCAGCCGGATGCATCTGGCTCTGATGTGCGTGGGAATGTAGCTCACATCAGTTAGTTCATGCAGTTATTTTTGTTTGTACATGCCCGTGACATTTTCGAATAAATGTAGTTAGTTCTACATCCCAAAATATAAACAAACCAGTGGCCTAATTTAAAGCTCCGTGACCCAGATTAGGCAGTTACTAAGGACCACCACGTCTTTGTCTTTGTCTTACATATCTGACCGTTCACTCATGCCCTAATAAAAGTAAAAACCTCTCACTCGTGTGACTTTTTTGTTGTGTCCCAGTCCCAATGGAGACCTTTAGTCTCAACCAGATGCCCTTGAATATTTCTGGCAAGCTATCTAAAATAAAAAATAAATAAGTAAGCAAGTAATAAATATTGTGTTTATATTAGGTTATATCCCTCGTTTAGTTATATGTGCTTCTGGATGTAGCCACAAACAATGGCTTTCATGGTCATTAGGAAAACTTTATTATTGCTAATAAGTATGGGAGAAGTAGCATACTTTTTAGACACACAATTTAGTACATATGTTGTTTTGTATACAGCTATGAGGAGAATGTAATGTTCTCATCACCCTGTACTGCTTTTCCTCTCTGTCAACACACCATAAAGTGATAAAACCTTCTTGTTGCAATATATATAGGCTTTTTTTTCCATGCCTGATATTTTGTGCAAATTCAGAATTAATATTAAAACAGGTGGCTACAGGTACGCAGTACACGGCGGAGGCAGCGATTCTAGCGAAAGCACAGCGAGGCTGTGTGAGGGAGTCTGGTGAGCTCCTGGAGAGAATAATGGCTTCTGTGGCACCTCTGAGGGGAGAGAGGTCAGCTGGGCCACAGGAGGGGCACTGATTTGGATGAATTACCCCACAGAGGGAGCAAACACCTATACTAAAAAGTCCAGATTTTTTTTCTGTCTCTGTTCCAGGACTGTAATTCTGTATATCATACCAAGCAAGTGCCTTGAAGGTAGGCAATAAGAGGCATTGTTTGTGATACAGACAAAAGGAAAAAAAAAAAACTTTATTCTGCTGATTTATTATTTAGCATGCATTTCTTAACTGCTGTTATATTCTTATTTTTAAAAGCCATTCTATATACTTATAGATCACATAAGATGATAAATAAATGTGCCGTGGATGTATGAGAAATTAGAGCTGCATACTTACTATTCAGAGTGGATGTTATCTGTGAGGTGAAAGAGTTGCTCCTGTCCATCGGCCTGCATGGAGGAGAAGCGAGGGAGCAGACCCTGAGGGCCCTTACAGCAACGGGGTTTCCTCACGCGCTGCACACACAACCTACCACACACACACACACACACACACACACACACACACACACACACACACACACACACACACACACACACACACACACACATCTAACTGTGGAAGAACGGAAGCTTCATAAAGAAGAATGCCTAGTCTCATAAAGGTTAATTCTGATTTTGTGCAAGTGATCAAAATGAACATCGCACAAACATGTACAAACAGAACAATATTTTGTTTGACCTCCATTCCTCTTTCACAATACCCCTTTGTGAGACACTGTTTATACATTCAGACACATATTGTTGCTGAAAGCAGAGGTCTAGAGAGCCGAAAAGAAGGGCAAGTACTTCTGGAAAAGGTGCTGATAGAAAGCTTACTCAGTGATCACAATTATTTCCTCTCATCTTATGGGACTAGTGAATAACAAGTAAAAATGTGTGCCTTTTAGCTCCCACAGCCAAACACTCGATCAGACGAATAGCACAGTTCAGTTTTAGTAGGCCACTAAAGCAGCATGGTTTAGGTCAAACAGGACAAGTGGTTCCAATGTCAAGGCAAAACCAGAATCTCACTTCTCCTAAGATTGACCCTCTCCTTGGCTGCCACCGCCGGCTGAACTGAAATTCCTACATCTGGCTTAAATCTGGGCTCACAGTCATTTGATTAGAGCTGATGGTTTCCAGTTGATTCACAAAGACGCCAGTGTGTTTCTCTTCTCTGTTCTGTTTAAACTGTGCCCTGCATTTCTGCAGCTGCTGCTGCTAATCTAAACCTGAGGTCTGAATGAAAGGCATGATGGAAAAAGCACAAATAAGGATGGCTGTTCGTAAAGAACTGACCTTTTGTTAAATTATTAATTGGGGAAAAAGACGGATAACAGGTACAAGTCTCACTGATCTCAATGAAATGAAAACCAGAGGCCAATCTTTGCTTACAAAAAGAGGCCGTAGTTGACCTGGGAAAATACAAGGTGTATATACAGTAATAAGCTAGAAAATTCTAAAACTGTTAATAGTACAGAGGATTTAGAAAAAAATAGCTCATCAACAACATAAAACCAACATTTCCACATGTCCTTTGCCGTCTCTCTGAGACATGGAGTATAATCATAACCATAAGTCATGAGCTCTGGCCCTGAGTATCCAATGAGACTTCTAACCTCTCCCCCTCTAGCCTCACCCATCGCTCTAAAAGGCACTTGCACATAATGCCCTACGCTCGATTGTGCTGCTGGAACAATAGAGTTCAACTCCAGGTCAGGCTCAGGGCTTGGAGTCCAGCCAATCAGCTGTCAATGGGTGCAAACAAGCAGCCCTTACTTCATGCTCACTTCCGAGAAAAGGCATGAGCAGCAGACCTGAGGGCGGAGCCTGAGAGTAATCCAGAAGTACAGCAGAGGTGTTTCTTTCAGCACACCACACCACACCCACATGATCAGGTGAGGTGAAGTACTGGGCATCAAGCTCTCTGTCAACTTATCTACAAAACACTCACTGGGAACTTTATTTTAAGCTTCTTTAATATAGGTTCTTTTTAAGGTAGAAGTAGTGCTCCTTGTACTCTTGTGAATTCATTGTGTGCTATATGAAAGACCAATAATCACAGTTGTTATGGAAATGTTTCTTTTTGACTTAACTATTAAATCATTTTCCAACTTTCTTTTTCATCATTGAACATCAATGAATATCAATGAACAGTTGATAACTTCAAGAAAATAGACTTCAAGTTGAAACTATAATGAATTCAGAAATAACTCTGATGCGCATATTCATAGGTTCCTGGTTACACAATTGCACTTTTGACTATATACTATACAGTTCTAGAAAGGAAATTATTTATAATCGCATTATCCTGTGTCACCCAGATGAGGATGGGTTCCCTTTTGAGACCTCTTACGGTTTCTTTGTGCCGTTTCAGGGAGTTTTTCCCTTGCCAACGTCACCTCTGGCTCACCAACGTGCCTCTGGCTTGCTCATTAGGGATAAATTTATAAATTTTAAACTTACATCCGGAATTTATATGTTTCTCTAAAGCTGCTTTGTGACAATGTCCATTGCTAAAAGCACTATACAAATAAAATTGAACTGAACTTTGCTGCATTTAATTTATTTGCTAGTTCCAAGGATCAAGACTGAACATCACAGTAAAGGATGAAAGAAAGAAAGACACATCAGGAGTGAAATTTCATTAAAAAATGAAATGAAATGAAATATTTTTTAGTGATGCCGTGGTGGCCTGGGTGTTATGACAGAAATCTCATTTGCATGTGCGGCTCTTGTCATGTTTATCTAGGGAAAAACCCATTCCCGTCTCTTCAATCCAACTCAACATTCCTCTTCAGGCATGTAGAGTATATAATAATACTGAAACATGAACCCGCATAATCAGTGGAGAAAAGAAGCATAACTATCTAATCAGAAGCCTGAGAAGGAATCCGAGCCACATCCCAGCAATGTAAAGCAAGTTCACAGGCAACCACAAAGAGAATTTCATATGCTGTGCAGGAATAAAGGAAGCGACATGCTTTTCAAACGTAACTGACAGCTATGAGCTTGGAGAAGGTGCTTATTTGGCCTAAGACTGAGCCCCTGCCGCTGCCCCTCCAGCACTTCCCTGCTTTGTTTTGGGATTGTAACTGAGCTGGCTCTGGAAGGCTGCCTGGATTGCATAGTGAAGTGATGAGAGTGTGTATATGTGAATGTGTGTGTTTGTGTGTGTGTGTGTGTGTGTGTGTGTGTGTGTGTGTGTGTGTGTGGTGGGGGGGGGGGGGGGGGGGGGGGGGGGGGGGGGTGCTGAGAGATGAAGGAGGGAGAGTTCACTAGCAGGGCAAAAGAGCAATGGACAGTTGCACTACTCTTCGCTCGCTCCAGTCTGCTTCTCATTTACTTGTTTATTTCCTGTTTGTGATCAGACTGGGCACATAGATATAATGGGACTGCTGCACTTCAGAGCTTCTCATCTCATTCACAGCAACGTTTGCACAAATGAACCCTCACAACGGACAAGGTCTTGAGCCTAGGATTTATATGAGGCTGAAAGGAACTTTAATGGGGACTAGTGTGTTTGGAACCTGAAATATAGAACTGATTTACAGTGTTGTTTAGTGTTTGTGTGTCCATAAAAACAGTAAGTGAATGAAAAACTGCTGTACCTGCGAGTGTGTTTTTGAATGTGCTAGTGGTCAGACAGTGTCCACTGTGACCCATGAATCCAGCACATTTTTGGTGTGAACTTTGGCTGAACTCCTCTCCGCACTGTGGCAGGCACGCTCCGAATGCTCCCTCGTCCTCCCCCCTCCCCAGCTCCCCACTGCACAGTTCACCAGCAGGTCCCCCACACACACACACACACACACACACACACACACACACACACACACACACATACACGCCCACACACAAACAATCAGGGTTGGAGGGCAGGAAACACTCTCATTCCTTCTCCAGTTGGACCAGAAAAGCTACAAACACTCAGCGCAGTGAGTCCGATTCCCGCTGACGCCTGGCTGCCTCATATATACATAGGCAAATGCAGAACAAATGGCTTTACATACCAGACACTCTGTGTAATAGGAGCTGCTCCTGGGCCCCCTCATAAAGCTCAGGTAGGGCAGCGTTGGAACCAGAGGTGGGGGGTCACACCCAGAGGGAAGGCTCTTAAACCAGTAAGCAGGGCCGATTTGAGTGCTTTTGCGCGGTGGTGCGAATCATTAGGATGAGTTCATTAAAAGGGAAACCCCTTTTAAAGAAAACTAATTCAAAGGCAGGTGGGATTTATAGGTACATCTGGTGTTTATGGAGAGTTCACACCACCGCCCAGAATGCTGTAAACATTATGACACCACAAAAGAGCGGGAAAGGCGAGTGTGTGGGTGGTGAGTTATACAGTGGACTTTACCTGTGGTTGCTCAGACTGGCCATGTCTCTAACAGTCTGTGCTGTCTCTGAGGCAAAATCCAGCGCCCCTGCCACTGGCTTGGTCACCGTCCCAACAAGGCCTTTGCCTAGACCTGAGAAAAAGCCGCTTACGCCACCCTCCGTTTTCACTCCTTCCACGGTAGATGTGATCACACTGGTCAAGCCACCAATAATACCTGCATGATACAAAATATAACTCAGTGAGAGAGGGAGATGTTCCACCATAGACTGCACAGTAACAGTGTGAATATGCTGAAAATCCATGCCATATCAACATACCATGAGCAAGCCCATGAATGCCTGCCACTAAATGCTCCCCGCTGGTCGCTCCGTGGTAACGAATGTACTCTCGCTCGCTCTGGTGCCGGTGGTCCATGGTCTTCCCAAGTCCATCTGAAAGGGTACCAGCAAACTGCAAAAGAAACAAACAAACAAACAAACAGATGAACAAGTAAATTATAGACAACTTATCTATAAGCAAAAACCAGAGTGAATCTCAGATTAGCATTCATTTGTTTGTTACAGCACAAAAATAAATAAACTGTAAAAGTGCATCTACAGTGGAGTGGAACTTCTTGCCATAGTTATCACATACTACATATTCTAACTAGTCTAATAGTCACTGGTGCGACCCACTGGAACCCCTTTCAAGCAGGGAGTGGGATTAAATGAATAAAACCTGGAGTACTGATAAGGTCAGAGGATAACGGGTTTGCATTACCGCTTAATAATTTGTCGAGTAAGAAAGTAGCACATAGGCTAATGTAGCATATATCGCCTTATTCTTCATGTTCTCTCAAGGGGCGGGGTAACACAATAGGTTTAGATACACACGCACAGACGCACACAACTTCAGAGGTGTTCGCCTACACACAGACAATAGTGGGGAACACAAAGGGATCAAAGGTGTGGTAGCATTTTAGTAGAGTAGATGAGAAAATGCTCACTTTCAAGCGCAATAAAAACCTCTGCTTATAAGGAAGGTAATACGAGTGATTTAGCGAAACCCATGATGGCCAAACTGAATGAAAATCTCTGCTTATTCATAGCCTAATCTCTGTTGTCCAATGCAGGCATGTTGTATCACCAGAGCCGTATGTGAAAAAAGTCATAGGAAATAGGCATGACAGCTAATTACTTATATTCTACACCTCTTCTATTTCAGAGTTCTGTCAATGTCTGTATTACCTTCTGGCTCTCCCTTTTAGTTATGCTGTCACAGCTAGTCTTGCTGGAGTCCCTGCTTGCACTCTGCACACAATGTACAATTAGCGTAACTAATAATCTCTCTCTCTCTCTCTCTGTCAAGCTAATCCATTCTGATGTCCTACTGGAGTTCTCATCACTTGGAAACCACTGGCTGCTGCTGAGGATGGTCCCCACACGAACAGCCTAAAGTTACATGAGATAACTGTGGAATGCAATTGAAATGAATGGTTTTGCTACGATGGCTTAGGACTACAATTGCTTTGACAGCTTTAGGACTGCAATTGCCATGAACGGTTTTGCACTCAGTTTTGTCGCCATCAGTGAACAGTTTGATAACGTCAACAAAACAGGCTTCACGCGAACACTATAATGAACTTTCCTGTTTACACAATTGCATTTTTTGACCATATAGCACACAGTTATAGAAGGGATTTATCTATAATTGCACTATCTGGTTAGATTAGATTAGATTAGATTCAACTTTATTGTCATTACACATGTATGAATACAGAGTAACGAAATGCAGTGTCATGCAAATGAAGTCTGGTTCCTCTCAAGGTTTCTTCCTCATATCGTTTCAGGGAGTTTTTCCGTGCCACCGTCGCCTCTGGCTTGCTCATTAGGGATAAATTTATACATTTAAAATTTATATCCTGAATTTATATTTTTCAGTAAAGCTGCTTTGTGACAATGTCCATTGTTACAAGCACTATACAAATAAAATCGAACTGAATTGATGTTGTACGGCTTGTAGTTTGCAACTACAGGATGTCTTTCTCCAGATAAATTAGCTAAGATGTCTGCTAGCTAGCAATGATAACCTGTTCTGCTATTTTGCATTAGTGCATAGCCAATCTCTGGTTACAAAAACAGGCTTTACCCAAAGCCTTGCTATTTTCCATCAGTGCATCACTAAGCATCATACTTGGAAAGTAGCAAAGTTATATTTCACTATACTTTTATAATGACAAAAAAGAGCACCGATTTCCAATTGCTAGTAAATAATTCTATTGCTAGCCAGCAAAAATACAAAGGAAAACTTTGTTTTGTGACTGCAGCCTCTGTGGTAGTAAATCTAATAGCGTTGCTCAGTTTCTGAGAAGGACATTTTGCCTCAAAGGGAAATCTTTTCAATCCCACTCCTAAAACATTCCCCTCAAAACTGAACAAATATGTACAAATACTGTTACACAAACTAAATAGTTCAAGTGTGCTTTCTGGAAAGAAGTAAGCTGTCAGTACTGCAGCGTTTTATATTTGCACAATTCCCTGAGTGCTAGCACACTGTGGAACAATTTATCAACTCGCACAACTAGTCTATTTCCTAAAATCACGTCAGCATTTGAGTTGATTTGTACTTGTAACATCTTACAAAATAAATCTCAAAACTGTCAGCTCGATGTTCTTAATGTGAATGTTTGCCCTGACAAATTCAAGCCACTCAAAGGGTGACGTGATTTTCAATTCATGTCTCAATAAATCTTCATCCCATTCAAGAGCTTGTCTGTTAAAGTAACAAGCAGTTGTGATGCCAGCATTGGCCCTTTGAGCCTGTTAAAAGCCTCCTGCAGGGTCCCTAAGGAGTGGACAGTCTGCTTTGGACACCATCAATGACTTATTGTGGCTCCCAGTGTGAAGTGATTGATAACTCATTTGTCTTAGTCAAAGGTCCTTCTATACACATGACCCAGAAACCAGTTTCATTCAGTCACATATTCAAAATGCGTTTTTTTTTATTATTTTTTTTTTTTAAATGTCCAGTAATATTCACAGCAGAAGTTCTACTCTTGTGAAAAATTCTTTCAATGGATTTTAGTAGGAAATTAGGGTAAGACTTCATGATTCTAAGTAACTGATGAAAAATAAAGTCGGCACTCTTTTCACTCGGTAACTTTTCAGAAGATAAATGACACATCTATCTTTCATGACATTAAGTAACCCATGACTAGCAAAACATTTACTGCACCATTGGAGTGCTTCTTCTCATAGCACTATCCCCCTCTGATGCTGAGCTATGATGATGCGTATTTTTCACAGTGCCTCATTCAGCTGTCAAATATATCAGGCAGTAATTTGTCTAGCGGGGTGGCTTCCCACCCTCTCTGCACAGTTGATCTGACTTTACCCAATGCCCCCCCTCCACCCCCCCCAATCCCCAGCAGGTGCCTCCTGGAAGTGGGTTTGTGTTACAGGCTGAGAGAGCTCCCTACTGGAGCCTGAGCTCTGGGTAAACACAGGCGCATTCTGCAGAGTTCCGGCAGGAGCCAGGCATGAACTTGGGATGACCTCTCCAAGCAAAGTCCCTGGTGAGTTCAACTGAAGGCCAGCTCCAATTCTCTCCTCCTACTCCTCTGTCTTTTTTAAGCTCTGCTGTGAAACTAAACCAATACACTTACCAGATCTGAATCTGGGGGGGGGGGGGGGGGGGGGGGGGGGGGGGTGAGCAAGAGGAGAATGCTTTCAAGTTTACGGCCCTCCCATCTCCCTGCTCAAACCATTAGTTCCTGCAGTTTTGTTGGAGAGCAGGAACTCTGAAAGTGTGTGTGGTTGTGCATTTGTGTGTGGGATCCAGCCAAAGTGTGACTGTCATAAACTTGTTCACAGGGTGCAGCAATCAGAGGTGAGAATGTATATGTGGTAAAGATGGCAAAACTATTCAAGACTTAAGGTTTCCAGATTATTAGGTACGCCTTAAAGCAGCCAGTGGAAATGTAATATGCCACAGATTCACAGCACATGCTGCAGCAGCGGTAAAGATTATTTTTTTTTAAACAGGAAAACAATGGTCAAAGTGTTCTATAATGGCGGAAGCATAGCTGGATAGATGCATACTTGATGATGGTGGTAGTCCACAGTGCAGTTGAAGGAATACTTGAATATCTCAGTCTTTTAAGCAAGTAACAAAAAATTAACTATACATATCAGAAAAAACTTTAAAAGGTCAAAAAATAAATAAATAAAAATGACTACACTATTCCCATGTACATAAAAATGAAGACTTTTAGAAGCATCATCAAAAGCTCTAGATTTTTCCCTATTGAAAATTATGGCATGCAATTTTTATGAGGTAGGGGAAGACCTTGGCAAAACATTTTATTTGACCCATTCTTGGAAATGGGGAGTAATATAATTTTATATTGTTATGAAAATTTGCCAGTGGCAACAAAAAATATTAAACACTCTAATACTCTAGTCAGTATTAGAAGACATCAGTCACGTCACCTGGTCTTCTCTCTTCTTTTCTTCATTTTATTTTTTTCAGTTCATTCGTTTCAGTCTGTTCTAGCACATGTTCAGGAGCAGGAACAATCTGAATCAGCCTAATGAGCCGAAAACCATTTTTGTGCTTTCATTATTAGTGAGCAGAAGCTACTACAGGAATGTATAATGAAGTTAGGGTAGGTTTCGATGATAAAACCAGCTCTCTCAGCATGCTCTCCTGGCCAGAACAGTAAACCAGGAGGGGAGTACTAAAGGGAAACTCAGAAATGGGCTAGCCGCCACTGAGAGACCTGGACTTAACCAGACATGCTGGGATCTGGCTACAGGACTGGATATGCAGGCTGGAGCAAGACTTTGGTCTGACCACACACAAAACTACTGTACACACCATCTGCTGCAACACCAGTCTGTCAGAGCGATGAGTAAAATGAGCTCTGTCATCGCTGAGCTAATAATGAGTCCAGATACTATGTTTGTGCATATAGTATAAAGCAATAAAGTCTAGCAATTATGTTTGAACTTAGAAGTCTCAGCAGTATCAAGAAAAGCTCCATAATGACTAACATGAAAGCACAGCAAGCTTTGTGTATGCTTACCGAAACTGATTCAGCTGATTCAAGAGTTTTAACAACATTTTAAATATGCTCCATGAACAGTTTTCATAAACGTATTTGCAATATATCAAGTATTTAATAGTTCAGATACTCCAAATATTGGAATTGCATAGACACATACAGTATGCCTTTTTGGTATCAGGCTCATAATATGAGCGCAAAAGCCCTTTTCTGTCCTTCGTCTAGTTGTTTCAAGGTGTTACTATCATGCATATTAAAAGAAGAATCAACTTGCAATGCTCAGGTTTACGAATAAAGCAATGGTATGAACTTTCTCTGCTGTTACACCTTTTCCCTGCAAATAATGACTCAGAGAAATGTCATTTTAATAGCAAACAAAACAACTAGAGATTCCAACCTAGCACTGAACACAAGCCAAAAACAACAACAAAAAAGATGATGAATTAATGTTCTGTTTTAAAAACCTCACAATTGCTTTGTAAGCAGGGACTGAACTGGCTGGGCTCCTTGTATGCTAGTACAACAGCCACAAGAACACAATACTACGAAAAGCAAGAATCAAACATAAAAGCCCTAAGTATCACTAAGTAAAAGTGGGATGGCTAAAGAGCTGAAATGTTTGGGAAAACATACACTATATGGCTAAAAGTTATAGTGTAAAAATCCCATTTCAGATTTAGTCCAACTTTTGCTGTTATAATAACCTCCATTCTTCTGGGAAGGTGGTCCACTAGATTTTGGACCATGGCTGTAGGGATTTGCCCATTTGGCGACAAGCGCATTAATGAGGTCAGGCACAATGTTGGGCAAGACATCCTTGCATGCAATCAGCATTCCAATTCATGCCAGAGGTGTTCAGTGGGCTTGAGGTCACGGCTCTGTGCAGGCCGCTTGAGATCTTCTACAATGCCCTTGGCAAACCATGACTTCATGGACCTCGCTTTGTGCACAGGGGCATTGTCATGCTGGAACAGGTTTGGGCCTCTTACTTCCAGTGAACCGAAGTCTTAATGCTACAGCATACAAAAACATTCCAGACAATTGTGTGCTTCCAACTTTGTGCCAACAGTTTGGGGAAGGCCCACATATATGGATCAGTGATGCACCACATATGGGTCTGATGGTCAGGTGTCCACATACTTTTGGCTTTACAGTGTATTAAGACCTGATCAACAAGATTCAGAGCATTACCTTAGCTGCTGAGTTGGAGACCCCATGTGTTACATTGCGGATCAGGCCTCCTACATTTCCATACTTGAGGAGTTCGGACACGCCCTCTGTGACATCGTTTAGCAAGCCCATGGGATTGCCCAAGAAATCCACTGAGCCGAGTATCTGAGCAGCCTGACTCATCAGCTCCTGCACATCACCAAATGTGTCAGAATGTACAGGTTCATTTAAAAAGATGTTAAAACATTGCTTTTAAACATCTGTAGCAAAATGAAACCGTAATAGCATGTGCTCCTGTATGTTACTACAGATTGAAACTGATGATGCACAGAGCCTCACCTCTCTGAAGTGCTTGAGTATGTCATTGATGATAATTTCCTGGGTTTCGTACGGGTGGACTCGAGTGAAGGGATACATATTAATGACAGCATCCTCAAATCTGATGAGTGGGATTCCCAGAGTTCCCTTTAGCGTCTGCACACAGTGAAAACAGAATTACGCTGCAGTCCAATAGCCACACGAAACAATTCTGTAAATACACAGTGTACCCATTTCAATATTTTTAATCTTTATTTTTAATCTTTTTAATACTTTTAGATACTTTTTAATCTTTAAAAAGTTATTGCAAAATTTGGCAAACAAAAATACTACTAGTATTGTGTCCTTCTTTTATGTATTTATGATTAAATATAGATAGACACTTATCCCATTTTTTTCCATTTCAAATACCAATATACCTGAGTCTGACATCACCATGGCAACTGAACCTGCTACCTGTCAGCTTCTGTTGCCAAATTAGGAGAAACATTACAGGTGTGGTTTCAAATTGTTTTAAAACAATTTAGAGCCTAGGCATCATCTGTGTCATGTCAGTCAACTTTACACAACTTAAATGTTCACAGTATAAAATTCCTCAGCGATCAGATCAGAAGATGTTAGTAATGAATTGGTGCGTACCTAATTAAATGCTTTATTTATGCAAATAAATATAATTTTATAAGTGTTACTGACACTATCACTTCACTGTTCCTTAGCTAATCGCCTGAATATTCACCTGGCTGCCTGCAATAAAATGCAAATTGCCTAGAAAATGTGATGAAGTGCGTCAAGCCCAGGAAGTGTGCATAATAAGCTTTGTTATGCACGCTTCCTAGGCTTCGCCATCCATAAAGCGTGGACTTGCAGTAAAAAAATAGCAGTGTAACCGGTGCTGATGTGTTCATTTTACCTTCAGGTCTGGAGGCAGCTTGTGTGAAGTGAAGACACTCAGTTTAACTTGGGGGAGACTGATCTTCAGGTTCTCAAAGTAATAGCGTTTTCGAGGCCCTGCTTCCTCACCGGCCTTCTCATACAGGTTCTCATCCAACTTCTCGACCTCTGAAACACACCCCCGTTCCTCTATCGTACACAGCTTGTGTGAAACACTAATAAGCTTACTAAAACATAACTAAGGGACCACAGAGTACTTTACATACCTCCTTCTGTTTTCCCATAGCCAAAGAATGCCAGCAGCTTGAGCAAGAGTTTCTCTTCTATGATGACAGTGAAGTGCCGAGCAGTGACCATAAGATGCTGAGTAAAGCATGAGAATGATATTGTCAAAAACAACACACTTTAAAAATAGAAGACAAAGAACTAAATAATTACTTTAGTAAAGTATATCATAGCGACAAAACATACATCAAAGCCTAAGGTCAGGATTTACCTTGAAGAGCTCTGTAAGCATGAGACTGCTGGGCAATTTGACAGCATTGACTTGCAGAGCAGGTCCAGAATCCACCACGGTGCTCTCACTGGAGCTGGGAGTTACATACAGCATCACTGGCTGTGTGGTGCCCAGGAGCTGGTTATCCACCTGAGGGATAGGCCCAGAGAAAGAGGGACAGAGAGAGAAATAAAGAGCAGAGAGACACAAGAAGCCAGAAGTATTTCGTTTGACCTTAGATCAGCACTGGATTAATGCTACTTTGCATTTTTTGTTTTTTGCTTCAGTCACCTGGATTGTCTTCACGCTGAGCTCCAAGACCTGGCTGGCGGCAGTGCGCGTAAAGTGCAGATTGATGCCAGACAGAGTGGCAAACACCAGCTCCTCAGGCACCTTGTTAACCAGAGACAGACCTATTCCATCCTCCAAGTTTACCAACACCTACAAACAGCAAAAGGAAAGTTTTACTTTGTAACTGTGCTTGCATGCAGGCTAAATAATTAGATGAGCATGTTAGTTTGACTGAGATAGGGTTGGCCTGAGATAATTGTTCAAAACACAAGCAAGGCAATTTTGAACTCAGCATCATTAGCTAATTGTTAACATTAACAAGCTTCTCGCTGTTGTGGTGACATTGAGAAAAAACTAGTACTCAGAATGAATTTGTTTGGATTGACAAAAATCGTATAAATGCAAGTGCAACACGCACCACCTGGCACATTAGTGACTTTCACTCTGTGAAGTTTAGACTTATTCAAAACACATGTACAGGGACCTCCAGAATTATTGGCATCGCTCATGAAGATTAGCATTTAAAAAGAACAAAACATGCCATAAGTGATATTTGTAGTTTTAAATACAATATCCTTACAAACAAAAAGGTATTTTAAGTAGAACGTTTTTTTTTTCTTTCTACAAAACAAATATTCTCCTCACACTTACAATTAACATTTTGCCCTAGACAGAATAACAGCACCAAGTCTCTTCCTATAATGTCTAACAAGGTTGGGGACACTTGCACATGGATCTTGATGAAGAACATTCTTAGATTGTGTTAGTGCGTCTGGACTTCCTTCTTTAATTCTGACCATAGCTTCCAGTAGTAGGGTTCAAATCTAGAGACTGAGATGATTATTGCAAAAACATTTTTGTTCTTTTTTTTTTTTTTTTTTTAAACCTTTTCTGTATTGATTTGGAAATATGGTTGGCTCATCGTCTTGTGGAAAGATCTACCTATGGTGAAGTCGGAAACTCTTGGTAGAGGCAACCAGGTTTTGGGCTGAAATATCCTGGTACTTAGGAAAATTTATGAAACTATCAACCTTCATATGAGCCCCTGAAACATCAGCCATGACCAAACCACAGCCTCAAAGCATCACTGATCCACCTCCATATTTTCCACAGGTGCGCTTTCTACTGTTTTTTTTTTTCGTAATTGTTTCTCATATTGTTCGGGGGACAATTTTAATTTAACTTTTATTTTATGCAATCCTTATGGCTCGTTTTATGGACTGTGGCAATAACTCTGGAGGGACTGTATGCCACTGTAGCTGAAGTAGTTGTTATTGTGAATCGCTGATTTCATACTTGCATCTGAGTAATCATACATGTACATAATCCACATATAAACACAGAAAATCATTAGAATTAAAATTTCTCTAGATAAAAGCAACTAACCTCAAGTTCCTTCTCTGTATCCTTTTTTTGTGTGCTCTCCTTGTTCTGGTTCTCCTCTGTGCTGGGAGAAGTTCTGTTTATTCGCCGCTGGCTGAAGTCACTGATCTGGAAGGAAAACAAAACTGTTCAGTCTAACAACAACCATGAGTCAAGCACAAAATGGCAATTAAAATTAATTCAATCCGATATTAACATCATCAACCGTGCACCTGCAGTACACGAGTGGGTCCGTCAGGAAGGACCTGCACAGACAGCACCCCAGAGCCAGGCCTCATCTTCTGATTAATAAACTGCTGTTCTGGGGGCTTTTCAAGCAGCCCCGAGTCCGGTCCGAGCACCACCTCTGCACCATCATACAGACCTGAGACTCCTCTCTTCACCTGCAGAAAGAGTCACAGTAACAGTTTAAGAGGTAGCATATAACAGGTTAATGTAATACTCTAATAAAAACCAGGGCACTTGATCCATCGACCCAACAGACGGACCTGCACCACTAGTCTGGGTAAGCCACAGGTCAGCATGCCAGAGCAGAAGTGCCAGGTCTGGGTAGTACTGCGGCGAGGATCTGGCCGCTTCAGCATCAATGGCTCGTAGCTGCAGGGAAAGAGAGATAGATTAAAAGAAGCCGAGAGGAAAAAATGAAGGGTGGTTGGAATAAAGGGCAGGATAAAGATCATGATAATGGATAGCACGAAGCCTGATTTTCGAACAACTCCATGATTCTTATATTCAAATGCACGAATAGATGCATGTATTTAACAGTCTATTGCTGTACTGTAAATCAAATTAAATACAAATTATCTTCAATTTAAAATAAGAGTTAACGGCTGGTTTGGCTCTTATTTAGTTTTGCCAGGATTGTGAGCTTGTTATAGATTTCAACAAAGATGCTACCATTACAATAAAATTTCAAATTAAAGCTCAAATTTAACATGGTGACTAATAGTTTGTTTAAATAGTCCATAAAGGATTTTCAATAGTCCACCTCTTAAATAAGACACTGTAACAATGGGAGTTAGCTAGCTAGATATGTTTTAGGAAACACAACAGTGCTGAGGTCCATTCTTAACTACGATCATTATTAAATAATGAACCTATCCCTTCAAACGTACATTATTTGATGAATTTAAGACTATCTGATACTGCCTGTATATTTCAACTCGCTAGCTCACTGGGCAAAAATTGACCAGAGTTCAATAATTTCAACTAAGCAGACGTTACACTGATGTTATACACTCACCGAACACTTTAATAGGAACACCTTTACACCTACTCATTCATGCAGTTATCTAAATCAGCCAACTGTGTGGCAGCAGTGCAATGCATATAATCATGCAGACACGTGCCAGCAGCTTTGTGTAATGTTCACATTGACCATCGGAATGGAGCAAAAATGTGATCTCAGTGATTTTGATGTGGCACAACGGATGGTGCCAGACGGGCTGGTTTGAACATTTTTATTTTCACGCCCCAACAGTCTCTAGAGTTTACTCAGAATGGTGCAATAAAGAAAAAACATCCAGTTCTGCGGACAGAAAGGCCTTGTTGATGAGAGAGGTCAACGGAGAATGGTCAGACTAGTTTGAGCTGACAGAAAGGCTACCAGATAACCACTGTACAATTGTATTGACAGTTGTAGTGAGCAGAAAAGCACCTCAGAATGGACAACTCGTCGAAGCTTGAGGACGATGGGCTACAACAGCAGAAGACCACGTCGGGTTCCACTTCTGTCAGCCAAGAACAGAAAGCTGAGGGTGCAGTTGGCACAGGCTCAGCAAAACAGGAACGCTGAAGACTGGAAGAACGAAGCCTTGTCTGATGACTCTCGATTTATTCCGAGGCACACAGATGGCAGGGTCAGAATTTGGCGCCAGCAGCATGAATCCATGGACCCAACCCGCCTTGTGTCAACAGTCCCGGCTGATGGAAGTGGTTTAATGATGTGGGAATGTTTTCTTGGCACACTTTGGGCCTGTTAATACCAATCAGTCATCTCTTGAATGCCACAGCCTATTTGAGTATTGCTGCTAACCATGTGCATCCCTTTATGGCCACAATTTACCCATCTTCTAATGGCTACTTTCAGCATGATAACGCGCCATGTCACAAAGCAAAAGTAATCTCAAACTGGTTTCATGAACATGGCAATGAGTTCGATGCTCTTCACTGGCCTTCCCAGACACTGTGTCTGAATCCAGAAGAACACCTTTAGGATGTGGTAGAACGGGAGAATTGCAGCATGAAAGTGCGCCTGAAAAATCTGCAGGAATTGCATGATGCAATCCTGTCAACATGGGCCAGAATCTCAAAGGAATGTTTCCAACATCTTGTGGAATCCATGCCAAGAAGAACTGAGGCTGTTCTGAGAGCAAAGGGAGGCCCTACCCAGTATTAGTATAGTGTTCCTAATAAAGTGCTCAGTGAGTGCGTGATAATCTTTTGCTCAGAAAAAATTGATAGCAAATCCATTCATGCCACCTGTAGCACTGACTGACCTGTTGTCTGTGACTGCAGCAAGCCCAGCGATGTCCAGCACCATGGAGAATTCAAGAGGTCGGGGCTGGGCAGGTTTACTCTGAGGGGGAGAGGAACCCTCGTGACAAAGCATTCCATTTCCACTCATCCTCCACAGCTGAGAGCGCTTTCCTGGTTCCTACAATAGCCAGAATCAAGACTGCTAAGACATGAGTGTGCTAAGAATATTAAGAAATGTAGTAAAAGAGATATAGTGACACCTTTTTCTTTAGTATGACTCTCTGTGTCTTTGGCTCGACATCCAGCACTAGTTCAGCACAGCTGGCGTCACGCTTCATTGCTCCTGGCCTTTTACTCGTATCCCTGAGGTCAAAGCAAATCCTTAATCATGCATATCAGCAAGGTGTATATCAAATGCCTATCACAGTCCAGCCTACATCTGTCTGGTGGAGAACTTACTGAGAGAATGTGAAAGTTGCAGCGATGTAGATGAAGTTCTCATAGTAGAGTTTGTTGTACTCTCTAAAGCAGTTCATGTCAGCAGTGACCTCAGAGGAGCCGGCTCCTTTTACAGTCAGTTTAAGGTAAGGAGGAAGAATGGGTTCGTCACAGGCATAGTCCAGTACGGCTCCAGCTTTCACTTCGGTGTGCAGTCGGATATCTGGCACTTCGTACTGCCAGAACTGGATTGGCACCTGAAGTAACGACACCATTTCATATAACAAGTCCCAGGATAAATCTTCTTTCTATTAATATTTTACAGTGCTTTTAAACTAAACAGCTGAAGACAGAAAATAAAAGCATCCACACAATGTTTAAAGGAGAAGTTTTTGAAGGTTCTTTTCTTCCTGTGAGGCAAATTGCAATTGACCCCACTCTCTCTGCTGAAACTATGTATCTGGTGTACCTTTTAAGGAAAAAAGTATGCACGCTGAAAGTTAAAGTAAGTCTAAGTCTAAAAGATTAATCTCGTACCTCTGACATGTTGTCTATGCGGAAAGGTGGAGGCAACTGGTCTGTGTCACTAAATGAAATCTGATAGGTCGCTCCTTTCAAGGCGATTTCGGCAAGGAGAAAGTAGCAATTACCCAATGTGTCCCTAGAGAAATACATATACATTTAATAAAAAATAAATAAATAAAATACAATGCATATAAATGTCAACCGACACTGTTGTTCAATCAAATTATTGTTACCTCATATTGACATGGAATGATTTGGGTTTGTTGACTTCAAACCCTCCAGACCAGGTGCAGTTGGGTACGTCCATTAGTCGGACACAAAGGAGCTGGTCATAGTCATTCCTGGGCCAGTGGAACACCACACTAGAACCTGGCAGAGTGGAGATATAGCCCTCGGGATTCGCTGTGCCCTACAGTGTGTGTTACATGAAATTATTTTCATCATATTCATGTCATACTAATATAAACCACTAACATGCGGCCAAGGATACAAGACACGTTTCAAAGAACTGCGTTTTTACCTTTCCTCTAGCAAACTCTCTTTGGGAGAAAGCCAGCTTGTGCGAAGATTGATTGTCAAGCAGATAGCGAGGTGCAAAAGTCACAATGTGGGTGTCCTGGTAGCGTCCCTTCCCTTTTCTGATATTAATTCCTTAAACAAACCATATCACTACTGTTAAATCACATAATGCACAAATGGCGAAACTGATAAAACAATATTGCACAGAGATGAGAGAATATTCCAGTCACCTATATTATAGATGAGCCCTGGTCTGTTCCCAGGTTGGATTACTTTTACTGCTCGGACTCCACGGCCACCATCCAGTGAGAAACCCTGACACCAGCCTGGAACACCATCTGGATGGAATCCTTTACCAACACGCATAGTACACCTGATGGACACGTGTACAAAGACGGAGACGTGAGACAAAGACAGACAGGCAGAAGAAATTCCTAACGTCAACCGATCAAGTAAGAAAAAGACTGATCGACGATGAACATTTTGTTGACTTCCGTTTACTCACATTAAAGGCTGTTCTTTGTCTGTGTAGCAGAAAAGGAGTGGACTCAGGCTCCTGGCTAGCTCGTGCTCCTCAAACTGCCCAGCAGCATCGGTTTTGTTGTTGTCCTGGCGGAAGATCAGAGGCAGCCCTGCAGCCCATAATACAAAGTGTGTATGTAAAGTCATACCTAGACTACGCCATTTTTAATCTCAATTATTGCACTTTAGCAGTTAGATTGCTGGGTAGTGTACCTGTCTTGTTTAGGAGCCAATAAGGGGCGGAGATGAGGATCTTGAGCGCCCCCTGTGCTCGGAGAATGATGCGGATGGTGAGACACAGCAGCCGCTTGTTTGTGTCATACAGACGCATGAGCACAACATAGTTCTGAGTGCCAGAAGGAATCAACAGCTCCTTACACACTGGGAAGTTCTCCAGAAGAACACCTGAGATAGATGAGGTAAGGATTAGGAGCAATGCCACCTGTCAGTGTTGTTAAATACTGGATGTTATTTTAGATGGACTATTAAATTATACATATTGAATATGTGATACTCGTTTAATGCTGCCAATGCCGCTTTTTTGACAGCATTAAAGCATTTTCCTAGTTCGGCTCTTTGAATCTTTCGGGAGATTACTGAACATAAGCAAACATGTTTACCTCGGGGTTACAGCGCATTATGCTGATGAGAATCAGAATAGAAAAGAAAGACACTATGCTGCTGAAGTGTGTTATGAACATTTTATGGATGTAACAAAGATGTGCAACGTTAAAAGAAAAGTTATTAGCATAACAATAACACTTATTAGCATAAACAGGTAAGAAACATAATCACAGTTACAAGGCATCTGACTTGTCAAATTTGAGCTAACTGCCCTGCTTGCTTTTTAAAATCTTTGTCACAAGTTGGTCTCTGACTTACCTAATTCTATGTTCTGGGAGGTGTCTGCAGCATGGAGCACTGCCTCTTTGCCTGGCTTCATGGTTCCCTTGATTGAGGTCCCCTTGATGTAGTAGATGAGGTCACAAGGCAGCAGGTTAGTCAGCACTAAGGTGGGTAATAGGTAGATGGTGTGACCTGGCTGTCTGTAAATCTGCTTAGCACTACCAGTGACCATTTTAGCCGGCTTCTGATCAGGATAGTTCTCTTTCTTGATAACCACGCAAAACCTAAAAAGGACACAAAAAAAAAACCACATGTTGCTATTGCATTCAATTCCAACATGTTCTCTTAAATCAAACCTTTACTTACCTGAAGCTACGTTTGTTTTGGTCGTCAAAGTCAGCTGACTGGCACTCCCTCTTGCTGCTGCTGACCTCGCCAGGACGCTCCACACTGGTCCAGTGGACGGGAACCTTACAGAAGAACAGTCCCAAGCCTTTAGGCCGAGCCTGCAGTCTCCATGAGGTCAGGTGGAGAGGGATAGCCAAAGCTTCACCAGGCAGGACAGGTGGAAGCACAACAGGCTCTGTTGGTAAATAATAAAAATAAAAATCCCTGAAACTGCACACTCTTATATCAAACAGAGTCTTCCCTGATATTTCAAATAAGCCTAATTGCGTTCCATTGTAAATGTATTACTTAATATTTTATAACACCAATGTAAATGAGAACTCGCCCCCAATGTGTTTCTTGAAATATAAATAAATTACATTAAATTTAATATTTTAAAACCTGGAAAAAAGGGTTAACTTAATACAAAGATGAGAACAGTTTGACACTCACTGTCTGGAGCAGACGGGCTGTCTAGCCGTACCTCCATGGGCACTTCTAAGCGATTTCTCACCACGAGAGCGGACTGTACAGTGATTACCTTGCGTGCACTACCCTCCATAGTGATGGAGAACACCACTCTGACAGGGGGCAAGGCTGAAAACTGCATATGATATCATAAGCTTAATAATTATTAGAGCAATGATTAAATACCTAAAAAAAAAAAAAAGTAAAGACACTTACATATACATGGGGATGTATGATGTTGGTTCTGCTGATTGGACTACCAACCTAAACACCACACATTGAAAGAGAAGATAAAATGTTAGTATGTCTAGTTTTAATAACTCAAACTATAAAGCTGATATGTTAAATGAAACAGAGTTTAATCTGAGCAATTTACAGTGAATCGTCTTTAGTTCTAAAGTCACAGAATAGTAGTATGATGTATGTTAACAGGGTCAAACTTCACCGTGTTGGAGGGGTTGTTGCGGTCAGGAGCAGCGTAGCGGAAGAACACACCGACCTTATCAACCGAGACAGGCTTCACCTGCTCCCAGCCTCCAACACGCACCAGGAGCTGGTGCAGCTTCAGCTCGTGGGTATGTCTGAGAACAGAACAGCAAAAATGCAGGCCAGCAGGGAACAGGTGAGGAGTTATCAAAGTAAGTTTTTTAAAGATTAAAATTTTTAACAAAGACTTCAGGTGCCAGAAAAATCTTATGCTGAGAAGGTCCAGGTATTTTATTGGTCTGCATAATTTTTTCAACTCTATCCAGATGTACGCCACACGCACCTGTGTCTAAGTTTCTCACGGGCCTCAAACTCAAAAGGAATCTCCTCTCCTGGTAGCACCTCTCTCCACTGACTGATGTTGTGTGTGTCATCTGTCCCAGGCCCATGCACGTCTGATATAGAGTCAGCACTACTGCTGTGAGACAGTGCCACCCTGTGGACATAATAAGGACCATGCTCACCAAAAAAGCTCCATGGTACTTTAGAAAAAATATACTGACCTAATTAGGCATTCTGACCTGGTTGGGGTGGTGGTGAGGGTTGCAAACCACATAGTGCAGCCAGTATGATTGCGCAGGGCGTAGGGAATGAAAGGCTGCCTCCTTTTGGACAACTTCACATCCGCTTAAAATCGTAAAAGGAAAAGCACCATTAGCAAAATGTCGAAAATGTTTCGTGTCAAGCCTATGAATTTTTTTTCACACACAAAAAGTAATTTACACACGACAATCCATAATTTGGACATTTTTGTGTAGAAATAATGAAGATGCACATGCATAGTTCTAGTAAAGAAAGCATCTTATGAAAGAACAGCAATGACCTTCAGTATTTCAGAAAAAAAGCAGTGGCGTGATGGTGCAAATGAAAGAAACGCTACCTGCTACTGAAATCAAAACATGCTGTTTAGATATCGACTCCAGAAAATGAACAGAGAAAGAACAAATGTAAAATGAAAGGGGTGAAGCTAGAAAACGAACTGTCATAGAATCACCAGATGATGACCACCGGCTTTTTATCTGCTTATTCTACAACCTGTACCTCGGGCATGAATCTGTTGCTCAAGGCAAGTCAAGCTGGCAGTGCTCCTAGTTCTAAGGTGAGCAAGAGGAACACCTGATAGCACAGAGGGAAGGTTAGGAAAGAGGACAAGAAGAGAGAAACAGACATGCAAGTTAGGACACAAAGAAAGAGACGTGCAATGGAGATGTAGACCAGGAGTACTGAGAGAAGAAAAGGCTGTGTACGTAAATTTCAAAACTTCAATTACAGTAATTGAAACCTTCATTCGTTATGAATGTTTTGTAAGTCAGTCCTATTTAACTTAAACACACTGAAGCATCTAAACAAAACTCTGTTAATAGAGATATTTTCATTATATTCTCAAAAATACAATTTGGGGTGGAATGTTGCAATTCAACTTATTTATATGTCGCTTTTAAGAGTTGTCACATTTTTTTTTATTTATTTATTTTTTTTACAAAAGTGCAGGTCTAGACCTGAGGGCGGCAGTGGCAAGAAAAAACTCCTTTAAAACACTCAGGAGAAAGCAAGAGATGATGTATTTCCCAGTAAGATAACGTGTACAGAATGTTTTCCAGCCTTCACTCTGAGTCAAGTTTGAACGCATGCCTGCTACTTACTCTGTCCAAAAGTAGGGGGGTCTACAGACGAGCCCATCCAAGACACGGAGGAGGAGGAGGACTGTGGCGACTGCTCGTCTTCCTTACAGTAGTCTGCTAACCATGAAGTCTTGGTGGTGCTGTACTGGTCTGTGTGTCAGAAAGACAGGTCCACAGCAGGGTGAGAAAAACCTCACACCACTCATAAATATGAAGGTAAACAGTTAGAGAAAAGAAGGCAGATGTATAAGGTGCTTGACCCAGACTGGCTACCGAGTAAGACGGAGGTGATGTTCATGTCTAGTCTCTGCTTGGCTTGTACTCCCAATTTCAGGCGAGAAGGATGGAGCCGGCCTGCCGCTTGCTGCTGCCAATTTAGGACACAGGGCCAGGGCTCGATAAATGGCTCCCAGCCTGCATACACACGCACAGACAGACGCACCTTCATGTCATCTCTGCTTTACTTTCCAAATGAATGCCTAATTATGCCTTTACACAATAATAATAATACTAATTATTATTATTATTATTATTATTATTATTATTATTATTATTATTATTATAAAGTGTTAATGATGAAGCATTAATAATGAATAATTCATATTTATATCATATAATATCTAATAATTAAGATTTATAATTAATAATTCATTTAATTCATTCAATTCACAATGAATGAATTACTGTAAAGAAGAAAAAATATAACCAAGAACTACAGATAGTGCAGGCTAAACTACATTTAAAACCATTAACAGAGTCATCGTGCCTAATGTCATTTGAAACCATTTAGAGGTGATCCCAAAAAAAAAAACAAAAAAAAACGTGAGTTTTGAGCAATCCTGAAGATTAACAGCAGGTCTGCCTCATATGAGTGAGATGATCAGGATGAGCTATACTACAAAAGATTAGTGAGATATGACAGAGGTCAACAGTTTTGGGCTTTTATAAGTAAACTTAGAAATGTTGGTTGTTATTTTATTTTATTGGGGGAAAACCTTGTCTATTTTAGTTGGAGAAAGACCTATCTGATTTTGGCACTTTGTAGGGATCTGAAAGTGGGCAGTGAATGAGTTCTTAAATATGAAGAATGAGTTATTTAATGGAACACTTCTTTTTTTCCCTGTTTAATTGCTAACAGTGAACAGTGGAAATGTAGCTTTAAAAAAATCCATGTTCATGGTGTAAATGGATAATACTGGGGTATTATACTCTGTTTAAAACTCCAGCTTACCTGAGAGCTCCCTGTTGTAGTAATCTCCAGACAGAGTGAAACTAGCTTTTCCTTCCTGTGTAGATCCAATCCTCTGCAGCACGGACAGCCCTTTAATAACACAGAGGGGAAAGCACCTTTTAAAAATGATCCCAAATGTTTTCTCTAAATATTATGATTATTCAAGCTGAAAAGGCATAAATGAAATAATTATATAAATGCATGTGACATAAATGCATTCCTTGCATTGTTCTGAGAATATTATAAAGAAGATTGTTTGTCTATTGGGAAAGGAGGAGTAATCTCACGTGAGAAGGTGAGTTCAGCCAGAGGGACATCACAGTCTAAGCAGTCATCAATGAAGCAGATGCACACACTCTCGGCCTTGACCTCCACTCCAGACAAAAAGGGAGCTGAGTGGGAGCCTGAGTCAGAGTCAGCTCTGTCCCTGCCAGAGGTGCTCTCTGCGTTTTCTAGCAGCCATGTGGCTGCCTGATCCAACTGACCTACAGCAACACCATCTTACACGTCACTTTACTCTTTTCTTCAAGGTTATTAAGTAACTGGCATGTTACATGCCGAGTGCTCAGTAGAATACAATATGTTACCTTTGCAATGAATGAGAGCTCGTCTGCAATCTTCCCTCCTGAATCCCAGATCCTGAAGACGTGTTAGCTGACTTTCTAAAATTACATAAACATACCACTTTAATAAATTAAGATTTAAAATTCTCAAACATTCCTGAAAATCACAACAACATAATCTTCTGAGTTTCATACCCAGTAGGGCTTGTGTCTGACGTCTGAAGCTGTATTTTGTTTTGGTGGTAGTCTCTGGGCTTGCAGTGGATTGAACTGCCTGAGAGGCAGAGGCAGGGTCAGCAACACTTGGTGAGCCAGTGGGGATGGACTTAGCAATAGCCAGAAAGAGCTGCACATCATTGTAAGACAGCCGGATATCCAGAGTAGGAAACTGGATCTGTGAAGGCAAGCCATAACAAGAATATTCCAAAAGAAGGAAATGAGACTGGTAAGGAAACATAGACATTTTAAGAATCATTTTGGGAGTATTCTTACCTCTAGCAGTGGAGGAAAATCTTCTATGTTGAAGGCATCCAGCAGGCCTGAGCTGCTCTGATAAGTGGGACTGCCACACAACTCAACCTGGACATTGACTGGATCAATAATAGACAGTGCCGTGTCCTGCTCACTGCCCAGCCGGCAGGAATACACCTGAAAACATTGGAATCAATAAGAAGCGAGGATTAAACACAATGTTAACCATGCTTTCAGTAAACTTGCCCTGATGCAGTACTAATGGTTACAATGCCATGGTAAATGATTCACCTCGATTCCGGCCAAGCTCCCAGAGAATGGTCTATCCAGAAGACGAGGCTTGTAGGTGAGGACAGTAGTGCCCTTCAGAATGATGGCATTGGTATCTGAACATGACGAGTCTTCCACAACCACAAATTCAGTCCCTGTTCAGAAAAGACAAGCACCGACTACGATGACAAAAGTGTTGACCAAAGAAATGCAATACACAGTACAACATGGAGAAACATTTACCGGTAGCATTGAGTTTAACCTCCAGATATTTGTCCTGGGTGACAGGAACAGTGGAGCGTTTTGTAACTACTCCAGTCTTGACAGTTTTGGGCATGACGGCGCCTGCCGTGCCTGGGTCACTGCTGCTGCTGGGCCAGCGCTGGCGGGTAGGTGCTGCCCCCTTCTCCTCGGGCATACGCAGAAAATCCCTGACTAGCTGAAGCCAGTCAAAAATCAGGAACACTCGCAGGTTGTTTAGCACCACAGTGAAACATGAGGATTCCCGGGTAGATCTAGGAGACAATGAGATTAAAAGCAATTATAACCAGAGCCCAATTCGGAAGACTGATGCTACATAAAGAAATCATTTATCATGTATTACTAACTTATGATTAAGAATTGAGCAACAGTACCTGTAATGTAGCTCCATTTGCAGGGAAGCTCGATTGGTTCCTGTTCTAGAGGGCTGCAGAATGCAGTTGAACACATTGTGCTTTTCCTCTGTGGCCCTGTTGGACTCACTGTAACGTGTGTCGTAGGCCAAGAGTGAATGAGACACAAGGTTCACAGACTTGGATCCATCAGAGAAACTCTCAAACAGCAACTTGGATTTCATAAAGTCGAACCTATCGGGCAAAAACACAGGACACTTCATCTTTGCTGCAATCCATAAAACGATTCCCATGACATACAGAAATATATGAGTAAATGAAATACCTGGCCAAAGACTGCTTATGTCCAGAGGATTTGGGACCATCCAGCAACTCCAAACTGACATTCATCATGTCAACTAAGAAAGAGAAGCCTGTATATACATCGCCACTCAGCACCGTCTGTCAATGAGAAATGCAGAGGAGGAGAAGACATTAAGCCACGGAAATGAGTCTCCTGATAGTGAGTCATGACTGTGAGCAATTTATTATACATCCCTACATACAAAACAGTTGTAACTACAAATAACCCATCTGCAAATATAGTTTAAAGAAAAGCACTGTGTAGACTCTTCTTAAGAAAGAGTCTACTAGTATAAAACAAACAACCAGGAGATTTTAACATCAGGAGCTTACATAGGTTCTGGGGTCCTGTAGGTTGTATGGTCTGAGGAACTCTTCCACAGGCTCTCCCAGGTTGTGCTCCAGCAGGCCACGAATCAGCTGGTACCTCTCCAGATCCAAGGAACAGTGTACAGAAGACAGGCTGCCATGGATGGACATGTCTGGGACTGCATGACTCAGCTCCCTAAAACACAAGTTAGAAAGTGCTAGGAAAGCGAAAGTAGTGCAGACTAAAGATAATAATAGTTTTGCTGGCATCAATGTGTTAACATTACTGCACACAAATCAACAGGGATGACAAAAAAAGAGGAGGTGACGTGGTGCTTAGCAAAGTTTAATCATATTTCTTCCAATGGGAAAGACTCAAAAATTATACAACTATAATATCAATAAATTTTCAAAAAACACCTGATATCGCTCACTAGTTAATCAGTAAGCCCTTCATGAGTTGGGTTAGGTGTGTAGGAAAGCCATGAGACCATGCAGGGCAAGGCAGTTGTTAACTTTTATCTAAGAACAATGTGCTCTGAGAGAATCGTGTCATCCATATGCATTTGGAGCTGTCATGTCTGGTGTCACTTCGATTTTTTTTTCTTTCCCCTACGAGGGGTTTCTATACCACATCACCTAGCCTTTCTGGTAATATAAGCAAACCAGACCATTAACGAACCTACTTCTAATTCAGGATTTGTATTTATTATGCCTGTTTTAAGGAAAAATGACTGCTTCTTAAAAACAGACACAATGCGATTAGGACAAGTGATTAAAAAACAATCATTAAGAGCACTCTTACTTGTCCAGGTTGCGTTCCACTTTAAGTTTAAGGTGGCAGCGCTCCTTCAGCAGGCTGCCTCCAGTCCTACACACTGAATAGGAGGGGAAAACCAGGTCTGTGCCTAGGCGCTTCACTCCGCTGTCCCACGGTTCACAGGGCAGCCGCTCTGCAGCAAATAAATCCATCTCCTGCAGATCCATGGCAATGCAGTCCAGCAGACACACATGATCCTCTACAAGAAAAAAAAGCACAGCTTAACTAGCACATCATACAACAAGAGTGTAGAATGTTACATTCATGCCACAAACACAGAATGTTTACAGATATTAACCTGGACTTGGAAGTGTATCTGCATTAGAGCTCTGACCCATGGCCGGCTGAGGCCTGCTTAAGGTAAAGCCAGAAGCAGTGGTGCTGGAGGCTTTCACTCTGTCTGCTGACACCTCCTCACTCACTTTCCCAGAATTAGGCCGGGCATTCTTCATACGATCCTTCGGGAAAGACAAGAGCATTAACATACTGAATGCCTAAATAAGAAACAATAATGATTAACAGAATGTTTGTGAAATCATAAAGAAATAAACTGCAATCACCCCTTATAATATTGCTCAGAGGTCCCAGCCCCGGTCCTGGAGTGACCCCTGTTCTGCTCCCGACACACCTGATTCAACTAATCAGCCATGTTGAAATGAGTGTGCTAGAGGACTAAAATGTGCAGTACAAGGGTTTCTCCAGGACCACAGTGTGGCTCAGAGCATAAAACAAGCACAAAATGCCTGATTCCGTTATGTCTGTGCACCAGGAAGCTGCTTTCAGGCATATGTGCCCAGAGAAACGGATCAGAAGTAAAAAGGCAGATGTATACATGCCACCCAAGGAGTAAAACTGTAATTTATTAGGAATATGCAATGCAAAGCAAACACCCCAAAACTGAAAATTACCAATGACGAATACCTTATAGTGCGATGGGTCCTTGTATGAATAAGCATGCAAAATCAAATTCTTAAGAAACAAATATAAAATGAATTCATTCACGGATGTTAACTTCTTTAACCAATGTAAAATGACAAACATAAAATAAAATGCATGTGAATTATACCACCACAAATTCTCATTAAAAGCTTGTCCAGTAATCATGCACAGATACATGGGGCTGCATCTATGAAGCACTTTTTTTCTGCAGATGGCTGTGACTATCACAATAAAAATAAAAAGCACAAAAATCCTCACAGATAAGACCTAATAAAATATTCTCCTATTGAATCTTGCAGAGGGAAAATGCTACATAAATGCAACAGGCGCAGAGTGGTAGAACTGCTGTGTGTGAGTGTGTGTGTGTGTGTGTGTGTGTTCCCAGTGGGTGGCAGGACTCACCAGAGATGGGAAAAAGGTATGTGCCATGGTAAGTTTCTCTACCTTGTCTTTGAGAGAAAAAGTGCCACGGGCGCCTGCAGGCAGGAAGTTGTTGCGCACTTTGAGCTGGCCCAAGTTGGCCACTATGAGGCGCTTTGAGTGAGAGCTTTCTGGGATCAGGAGGACAGGAGCCCCTGCCTCAATGTCCAAGAGCACACGTGAGGCTCGCTGTGGATGCTCACGCACCTACAGAGCCAGGGAAAATTTAAAAAATATCAACATAATGCTCTTACACTGTATTCAACCACCATTTCAGCTCCAATCACACAGCCAACAATAAATTAGCATGTATTTAATCGTTATTTCTCATATTCATTTTATTTATCTTATTCACAGTAATTAAGCAACTAAGTAATAATTGTTGAGGAGGAATACTATATATTACTAATTATCCTAGTGTTTCAGTCACGTGATTTTTCTGTTCCAATCACCATATTTGGAACTGAATTTCTGGCTTCATTGTATACTGCAAACGTACCTAGATGTGAAAGATGGCTAAAATTAATCACCATTACTTACTTACTTTCAAAGAGAATAAACAACACTCTTTGTTATTATAGAAAGGGTAAGTCAAGATCGGCTTACTAACTTTTGCTAGCAATACTTGCAGCCAAGATAAACTTCCCAGATGTCCCATAATGTAGCTAGCTAGCTAACTAAGATAGCTACAAGGCATCATGCCAGTGAAGATGCACTGCTGCTCATTGAAGGTGTATTGTTCCATACATAGTCAAGTGTGTTATGGCAGTCTTCTGAATGAAGCACAGGCACAGTCCTGTATTCAGTCCTCAAAATGGCAGAATTTATAAAGTGTAATGTCAAATGAAATGCAAGGATAACTAACAAACCACAAAGAAATAGCTAGTTACTGAAACAATACCGATCGTCATTACAATGCTCTAAAGATGTATCCCACACCTAGGGATTAGAAAAAAGCCATGCCCACAGAATGTCATTTTTGCAGACAAAATAAGATTGGTCAAAAAGTGTAAAAGTGATCAATTCACTAAATAAACCATTCAAACATGCCCTGTCCAAAGGTGAACATAAAACAAACTTGCTTACCGCCTGACCCTCCACGGCCGCTCTCTGCCTGCCTAGAACGTCCTGTAACTGGGTGAAGTGCTGGATGAAAGCCACCACCTCAGTTTGGAAACGCTGTGTGTGCACATACTGCACTGAAGCCATCTGCAGAGACACCTTCATATCACACTCCCGTTCCAGGAAAGGGTCAGGTTCTCCATACCTGCACAAAGAACCACGATTAGCAGTTTCTAATAGAAATTCGCATTGTGAAGTGCAGAATGTAGTAGTAAATTACTTGAGTATGTTGAAATTGAGTGCCTCTCCACCCCGTGTTGTGAAGCGTTCCCTGTACAAATCTCCATGTGGGGTCAGGTCACTTAGTGACAGGCTACCCAGACTTCCTTGCAAGGTAAGATCTCCCTCTAAAATAATGTCACACAAAAATTATGTTAACAACAGAAGTCAAATGAATGATTATTACACGATATTAATTAGACAACTAAACTTACCAATCATTTCTAAGTGCGTAAACAATTTTGACACACTAGCCTTAGCAAGCTCATTGGTCTTTTTATTCAACACTAGAGACAAAGAATGAACCTGTGGCAGAAGAAAGAGGTCTCATTAAAAATGTTTATTTTCCACGTTACAAACACAGTTGCATAACCTTAATAACTACTTTCCTACCTTCAGGTCCAGCTTAGTGTTGACCTTCTCCTCTGATTCTTCTTCATTACTCTCAGGAAACATGTCTGTCAAATCAGCAAGAGAAGTGTTGGACAGAGGTTGAGGAGAAGTACTAGGCACTTTCACAGCATGGTTGTTGGCAGTAGAACCAATGCCGAAGAAGTCCAGAATGACAACCCAGGTTTGCAGTGTGATGAGAACATCTAGACAGTTGAAGTCTACATCTACACTACGACCGATGCTGCCATAGCGTGTCTGAAACTCAGGATGCCGCCTGTCCACCAGAAGCACATTGATGTGGACCAAAGAGTCATCCAAGTCTGGCAGAGGGTTAGGAGATGGCGTATTGCGAGAAGGCGATGGGGGAGGGGTGCTGGGGCATTCTGAGTCCTTCTTATTTTTCCGGCTGGATGCAGGAGTACTTGGGTGCCTCTGGTAAAATTGGAAGACGTTCTGTGCTTCTTCCATTTGAGCTGGCAGTGAGCGCGGCATTTCTGGATATATAGCACTAGATGCTGACGGGCAGGATTGGGAAAGGTATTCTTTAGGGTTGAAGGTAGATGGTTTGGGGGCACCTCTGGAAACCATGAGGTGCTTGTGCTTCGATTCAGGATTTTGCTCCAAAAGGTCTTCCATTAGCAGAGAGTGAAGAGCCAGTTGGATTGACAAAGTGTGAGGATGGTCTTTAGTGAACTCTCCTTCCAGGTCCTGGAAGCGCAGACTAACCAGGTCCTGAGATCCTTGGCTAAGATCTGCGCTCAGCTGCACCTGGAGCTCAGACACCTTGAAAGTGGCTCTGACCTGGGTGAAAGAGCGAAGCTCGACAGAAGAGCTGTGATCCTGGAGAGTAAGAGGGGTTGAGAGGGAGGATGATATTGAAGATAAGGTAAGAGCGGGATCTCGGGGGAACAACCCACCCTGCGGGAAGCGATGTGGTTTAGTAGAGGAGGGTGTAGGGGGTGGCGGAGTCGGAGGCTGACGAGCAATTACTTTCTCATCCTCAATTAAAGATAGATTATCTAGAGTCTGGAGGAGCTGCTCATACACAGGTTTACAAAGAAAAACCTAAAAGAAGAAAGAAATTCAAAGAAAGGAAAAAAAAAAAACATTAAAAAATGTGAACTTCATAGCAAAACCAGCCTACTGTACTTTTCAGAATTTCTTACCTGAACAGCATTTACAAATTTGCCCTCAACTCTAAGTAATCCTGCACTGTGGTACGGTTCATCAAATGAATGAAAGGAGAACTGTGTGCCTGCAGGAACCTTCTCGAGTGTAAATTGGATGGTGGTGTCTTTAAGAATGTGAAAGGCTGAAACAGAGAACAGAAAGTAAATACTGGGATGTAAAATCCAATGGGCAAGGCAAATAAATAAATAAAAGTCTCCAAGATCTGTTATTGGCATGGTTACTGGTTGTTGTCCTAAAAATAAAACTTAATAATCAGCTACTGTATCTTGACCAACATACAAATCTCAACTACTGATCTGTAATAATGTCACAACAAAACTGAACACATGACCTCAGAATAAAGCTCTACTATTTTAGTGTTATACAGTATCATAAAGAGGAAGGTTCATTTATACACATTCTCACCTTTTCCGCGACTTAGATATTCAAAGAAATCATGGCGAGTAAATTGTGGCTCATCTAGGTTGAACACGGTCTTATGAGAGGGAGACTGACTAGAGTTGGACCCTTTCCTCAGGACTAGGTGACTTGTGTTGACAGAATACAGCCTTATATTCTTAACCTCAACTTGCAATTTCTCCTGCTCAGAGTCTTGCCCTGCAACAAAGTTCTGAATTGCAATGCTTCCAAGATGACCAACAAGAAGCTCTGGGTGTCCAGGTTTCCGAGGAATGGACACAACGGGCGATTCTATACTGACGTTTAGGATAAGCTTGACTAGGAAGGAGTCCACGCTTGGTTCTGTCTCAGGATCAGCAGGATCATTATTGTCTTCAAAGGATTCCATTGGCCAATTGCACTGACTCTGAGCTCTGGCTCTCCTGGATGGGGTATCAAAGAGAGACACCATACCACTGTATTCTGCTGTTTTGGTAGCCAGGACATTTGAAACTTTTGTGGCAGCAGTCTTAAGCATGGAGCGAAAGTTGTCTTCTACCTCACTGGCAGAAAGACTGAGCTCTTTCAAGAACTTAGCTGAGTGATTGTAGTGTAGGGATGCCATATGAAGCTCTAGCGAGCATTCCCCTTGAGACTTTTCCAAAAAGTGGAAATTTAAAGCCTCAGAAGTTGGCATTAATACAGAACTAGGGAATACAGGACCTTCGACAGAGGTACTATCTTCTAAATTTCCAATACTCACTACAAATTGACTTTTTCCACCTTCATGAGTCAAATCTACAAGCTGAATACATCCTAGTGAGCCATTGACATCCAGTCGACTTCCCATTGATATGTTGACTTTTGTCCCATTTATACTGGCTGTGGCAATTTTCCTGCCGCGCTTTTCACCACCTAAAGCAGTTCCCGTTGAAACTGTTCGCAAAAGCAGCAGATTTAACCTATGGATCTCTACAGTTAACTCCTTATTCTGATCATAAGTAGCTTGATAGGTTTCCTCTTTGTCCTGTTCACTGGGCAGTGATGGCATCTGCTGTGACGAAGGAGTCCATGTGCTTTCTTCTTTAGGAAAGGACTGCTGAAGAAAACTGAGCAGTTTTACAATGGTTTCAGGGTTGAGAATAATATCCAAATTGTTAACTTGCATGGTGGTAACCTGTAGGGAGCTTTCCAAATTCATTGATGGACAGTCTGAGCTGACAAACTGGTACTCCAGTTTAATGAGAGCCTCCTGATCTCTAAAAAATGAGCTGAGTGGAGATATTTTCTCAAAAGGCACACCCAAGTCCGAGGTCTCAGGAGACTTCCCGTCTTGTGATACTGGTGATGTAGGCTGGCTCTCTCTTAGACTGCCAGTGGGTACATCAAAACTGAGGTGCTTATGGGAAGCCACAAGCAGGTCAAAATCAGACCCATATGTCTGTAATGTATCCACCAAGAGTAGTCCATGGACTGTGAGGGAAACCTCAGCATCATAAGGCCGTTTCACAAAATGAGCATTTGTTCCAAACACCTTGAGGACAGATATATACTGCCCTCCACTTTCAACACCAAGCTGCATGTAGTTGATGTTGAATTCTGCAAGGAGAAGCCTAGACTCAACAAGCACCTCACGTGTGTGCTGCTCAAGAGTCATCACACTCTTGGTGAGATTTTTGTCAGACTCTTGGAGCTCCCATTGACTGTCTTCCCTCTTGAAAATCTTTTCATGGCGGAGCATTAAAGGTTCAGGTGATTTGATGGTCTCTCCCATGTTGGCCTCATCTGCACTTGGACTACCCAGTCTAGCCAGGCAGCTTCTCAGTGCAGTCAACTTCTCCAGGTTGATGTGTATTTTGAGGTCTGGTAAGGTACCTGAGAGAACCGCACCAGGAAGCTGAGGATCTGAGGTGTAACGTAGCCTCTGCTCCAGCTGTAAAAGCACATTGAATTTCTCCACTACGTGGATCGGCCCCACTTCATTCTCCTGTAGATGTTTCCAGTTGTCTTTGTAGCGACCAACCATGATTTGTAAGTCATTGAACGATAAGGAATACTTCTCATACAGAATCCTGCCAAAGGACTGAGATCCCTCTATTGATTTAAGGCTACAGAGGTCAGAGAGCTTCTCCTGCTCTTTATACTCTGCCTCTGGTTCAGGAGGGGGAGACCCAGGAGGTGTTGCTGGTGGAGTCTGGTATTCCTCATCACTGAACTCATCTCCTTCTGAGTGAGACACTTTGGACTTTGTTTTCAGATCTTCTATAAGCCCAAGAGGAAAAACAGAGATATATATTTAGATATAAAGCATTGTTATTAAATAAGCAAGAACACTTAACAGAAAGTTCACTGTAGCCAAATGAGCTCAACTGCACACTCATCACCTTGGGAATTAGTAAGAAGGATACGACCAAGATCAACGACCACCAGCATGGGGTCTTCGGATTGAAAATCATCAGGAAAGATAACCTGAGGTGCGCATATATCCAATTTCATTGTCCATCGCTTACTATTCTCCTGTAGTAAAAAAAAAAAAAAAGAGAGAAACAAACAAAATTAATTCAACTAACAGTATTACCAGGCATTAAGAAACAATAGTGCATGCTAAAACATCTTACTATGAACTCTCCAACCAGCAGCTGGTCTATGGTCTGCCGGATTTCAGCTTTGGTCTGTATTTTGAGCTTGTTGTATTGTCTCCTTACTGCATCAGCCACCCTCAACTCTAATTCTGACTGATATCCAAACCCTGAAGAGAGAGAGAGAGAAAAAAAAAAAGAATACCGTCAAAATATTAAACAAAATATGTGGTGACTAAGAGTGAAAGTTCTAATAGTGAAACTGACAGTTAACAAATACCTGATGTATGAACTCTTCCTTTGTAGAAAAAGTCAGCCACTTTCTTTATAGCTTGGGGATTATAGATGATATTGAGGGGGCTGGTATTGACCTCCAGCCTCCTCTCAAACCTGCTCCTTATAGGGTTACGCTCATAGATCATCTCAAAGACAGGTGATGCAGAAGATTTCATGTCAGAACCTGGACAAAATGTATTCGAAAATGTCTTAACAATCTTCATATAAATTTAACAAATGTCAATGAACACACCATTTCCTAATAGTAATTGCATTTATCAGAAAAATTCCCCAAAGTTAAAGAATAAAAGGACATTAAAATCCATATATAATCTGTTAATACCAAACAATGTCATATATAAAATATAATTTTGTTGGACGGTTATTACTAATTACTTGCCATCTTCGAAAATGGGGCAAAGTCTCTTCTGCTGAGCCACTCTGCAGCCCACTGATAACTCACTGATTTGTTAAAAACAATCACACTGTTTGATTTTTTTCCTTTCCAAAGACACTTACCAGTGCTGCTTTTATCTGTGCTACTACTCTGCTCAAATGGCTGATTGATAGTGAGAGCAATTGTGTTCTAGAAATAAAGAGAGGGCATTGGGACAATTAAACCTTGAACCACTAAAAAAAAAAATGACAAGTTCAGTGAAAAAATAATAATGAGAACTTAGAGAACTTTACCGGTTTTGGTGACACCAAGACAGGGAAAATAGATCCCTGGGTGGTGAGGTCTCGGAGAAACAGACCCCCAAGCTTTACAGAAAATAAAGACGACTCCGATCGGGGCAGAGACTCAACACGAATCTTCACTCCTGTAAATCATAAAACAAAGCATTCATCTTCAGAAAAAAAAAGATATTTGATAAGGATTTCTTGCTGAGAGAATTAAAACAGTATGTTGAAATTACCACACCTGAAAACTCCAACTGAATAACACCACTCTCATTGGATAAACGATTCAACTTGTCTTCCTGGAAAAGAGTGACAGTTGCATTCTCTAAGAAGAAATCCAGCCGTGCAAACAGGTGATCCCTCCGAGTAAAAGTATTCAGTGACTGAGAGTCTTCCAATGGGTCAAAGAGGTCATCTGTTTCAGCTGGAGATAGCAGAAGTGATTCAGATTATATTTACACTACCTATTGTGCTATTGAAAGACAGCCATGATAAAAAAAAATGTTAAAGTGGTAGATATATTATGTTTCGTATCATCCATTTATATATAAATATAAATGCATCACAACTCACCCAGGATATCCCATTGGCTACTTCCTGGCATGAGCTCATCTGTCACTGGCTGGCCATCGAGCCCTCTCTCAGCACCTCCATACCAACCTCCCCAACCAGGAAACCAAGACTGCAGGTACTGAATCATACCAGAACTGCCACTTCTTGGAATGGAACCAGAAGGTGAAGAAGCTGCTGGCTCTGACATGGGCTCTCGTAAACTCTGAAAACAGGATACAGGAAACAGAAAATAAGAAATGTTAACAGTAACTGATTACTGATGTACAGCATTGTTTTAGCCTCTACACAGAAGCTGTGGTTGGAGAACAGTTATACAGTTATATATTGTTACTGTATACGCTTTTCTTTTACTCACCGCAAGATTCTAGAAGATGATGCATTTCAGCACTGAAATAAGTCGTATCAGCTTACCTCTGCAATTTCCTCCTGCTTTCGAAAGGATTCATAAACGATTTCCCTGAGAATCTGCAACTCCTCCAGGGTCTGTTCATCTTCAATCCGTTCAAGCTCACTCTGTTTATCAGAGACAGACAACACTCCTCAATTCTGTAGCTATAACAACCATTTAGAGTTACTGTATATAAATTGGCATTAATATATGACAAAATAATATTTTGCAGTGAGCTGTTGAGGAACAAAAACTTGACAAAAATGACTCATAAATGAAATAAAACGACTCATAAAATTTGATCTGATTTTCAAAACATAATAAATAAAAACATTATTTAGCAACCTGGCACATTTTAGACTTCCAAACATTTTTAATATCGTTTTTAAACAATCAAGGTCATTATTATTAGGCAAATTATTATAATCCTAATTTGAATATAAGAGCACAATTTAAGAGCAATTCTTGCAGAGCCCAATTTCACACAAAACTTTTGGCATATACTATATATTGCACTCCTTCAAGCACTTGAATCCCTACAGCTATTTAGGGAATTTTACCTCCTCCTGTAGACTCAGATGAACTCCCTTAAGCCTCTGTGCATAAAGTTTTGTGTAGAGCTGGGCATCACGGGCTCGCTGAAGTGCAAAGTCCCAGTTATTCCTCCTCTGCTTCTCTCTGATCTCTTCCAGGTTAGCACTGATGGCAAACATCCACCACTGCCGGCAGCTACAGCAAACACACCACCATTTACAAAGCTACAATTAAAAATTTACCATAATGGCTTGCATTCTTAACTTGAATGTAACATGCCTTACTTTTCTGAGACAGGGACTTTGGGTCTCCACTTGCGGAAAAGCATCTCCATTTCTCGCCTGTCAAGCTCCTTGAGAAAAGCCATTATCTGCTGATACTGAACCTGTATGAGAGGTTTAAGCGAAATCATCCATACAGACCTTTCGATAAGAGTCAAAACAAGTGTTTTTCTAGAAAGACTTTAAAAGATGCAAGACAAGACATAAAATGTGCCACAGTGTGTGTGTCATGCATTACCTGAGAAAGGTGCAGCGAGAGGGGTTCCAGCTGCACCTGGCCCTCGATGCGAGGCGTGTGGCGGGATCGTAGCGGATCTTTTGAGGCATTTCTCCTCAGCAGTACAGACGCACACACTGGCTCAAATATGTACTGATGCTCCCTGCTCTGCATGCACTTGGTCATAGTTTCCTATTTGGGAATTAAGAGAAGTGTGATGTAAGAGCATTTGTATTAGAGCAGAAAACCATCTTCAAATCAGCAAAGTTTCTGTATAATAACTAAATTATTAAAACAAAATTATTACAGCATCATAGAATCCCAGGTAATGTTACAAACACACTACCTGTATTTCGGCCAGAGGAAGATCCCCGAGCATGGTGCACTGCGTGTCCCAGTACACGCTGAACTCCTCAATTTCCAGCTGCTTCTGCCGCATGAGCTTCTGCGTCTATAAGCAGAGAATTGCAATATTAGTCGGATCTGTGAAGCTGTGTTATTGTTTGTGTATCTATTAACATTTACTCATCTCACCGGTTCTTTGGAGGAGTTCTGTGCTGATACATTCTTAATACAAACTCCAAAGGCAAAGGGCTTTTCTGGGTTAGAGAAGTCATCCTCAAACCTTAGGTGCACACCTTGAATCTTCAGCTACAACACAGAGAAAGTTCACAGAGCTGGGATTTGTAGTTAAATGACAATATACTGAAACTCATAAACAAGCATGATATTGGGGGGAAAAAAGCTTACCTCAATATTCTCCACTATCCTGGTGACAACAGATGCAGTGACTGAGTACCAGTAAGACTCACCCTTCTGCTCACTTTCACTCTGAATGACAAAGACAGATTGTGAAGTTTCTCTTCCTTCTGAAGGCAGGTAAACCAGTTGATTTACATTTACTTTTGTGCATTACTATTTCTACCTTCCATTTGTCCTCTAAAGCCTTGAGCAACCATTTCTTCTGTTCTCGCTCTGCTTCCCTTTCTCGCGCCTCATCGTATTCCTGGGGACGGGCAGGGCCAATAATCAAGTTCAGCTGAGACATGGAGATGACCCATGGATCACTATGAGGGCGATAGAAGGGGATCTGAAGCACAATCTTCCCAATGAAGCCTGCACAAAATGAGAAATGTAAAACAAGTGTTATTACAATATGCACGTAGTCATTCATTCATCTTCAGTAAGCTCTGCCTGGTCAGGGTTGGGGTGGACCCGAAGCTTATCCTGGGAACACTGGGCACGAGCTGGGACGCCAGTCCCTCACAGGGAATCATGTATGCTAATTCACAATTAGGGGCATTTTAGCATAGTCAATCCACCTATTGACTTGTTTTTGGGGGGTGTGAGTAAATCAACAGAGACATAGGGAGAACATGCAGAAGTGCACGCAGACAGCAAGCCGAGCTCAGGATCGAACCGGAGACCCTGGAGCTGTGAGGCAGCAATGCTACCTGCGTTTCTGTATGTAGCCAATGCTCTTTAATATTCAGAATAATACTACAACAAATGTCAAATTCCCGATCATCTCAAATTGAGTTTTATGTGTTTGCATTAATGTCCCACATTCCTATAATCTGTTATTGACACCACAGATCGCAATACAAACACTAGCACATATTTTGTCTTCAAATAAATCAGCTGCATATTTATAACATACATGAAATGTTGAGTGAGCCCTCACCTGCTTTGACCTCAAAAGGCAGATCAAACTCTCGGAGTGCATCTTTCCTTAAAGGAAGATTCTCGAGCTCTACTGCTCCTGAAATGTAAAGGAAGTCATTCCACTCAATCATTTAAATTACAAACACAAGCAGCATGCCACACAAGCATATGTATCAAACACTCCTACCTTTGAGAAGAGCAACAGAGAGCTGATCAGTGTTAAGGTTGCTGACATATTTGCCCAGGTATGTGTTAAGTACCCAGGCAACAAGTCCCTCTAACATGGTGAGAGGGTAGAAGTGGCAGGAGATGCTTGATGACAACAGATAGAAGCTTTACAATCAATGTTCACTCCAGGCATTTGCAGTCTAGCAAAGAGGAAACAAAATGTTAATGTGACTCAGAGTTATGTATATTTTCAGTGTATGCACGTGTGTGTGTGTATATATATATATATATATATATATATATATATATATATATATATATATATATATATATATATATATATATATACACACAGTTAGATCCGGAAGTATTTGGACAATGACAGAGTTTTTGTGATTTTGCCTTTATACACCACCACAATGGAACTGAAATAAAACAATCAAGATGTGATCGAAGTGTAGACTTTCAGCTTCATTTTAAGAGGTTCCACAAAAATATGGCATTTACCATTTAGGAATTACAGCCATTTTCAATAAAGTACCTCCATTTTCAGGGGCTCAAAGGTATTTGGACAATTGATTGACAAGAAGTTAATTGACCAGGTGCCGTCCATTCCCTCATTACTTTAAGATAAATGAAGCAGATAAAAGGTCTAGAGTTGATATCAGGTATTGAGTTGGCATTTGGCAGCTGTTCGACTGGAGCTACCAATATGAAGTCCAAGGAGATCTCAATGCGAGTGAAGGAGGCCATCATTAGGATGAAAAAACAACATAAATCTATAAGAGAGATAGCAAAAAGCTCAGGTGTGGCCAAATCAACAGTTGGGTACATTCTTAAAAAGAAAGAAAGCACTGGTGAGCTCAACAACACTGAAAGGCCTGGAAGACCACGGAAGACAACTAAAGTGGATGATCGCAGAATCCTTTCCTTGGTGAAGAAAAACCACTTCACAACATCAACAGAAGTCAAGAATACTCTGGAGAAGGCAAAATCTACAATCAAGAGACGCCTTCATGAATGTAAATACAGAGAGTTTACAACAAGGTGCAAACCACTGGTAACATTCAAGAACAGGAAAGCCAGATTAGACTTTGCCAGAAAACAGGCAGAAAGACCCACAAACCAGCAGCAACTGAAGGTGGCTGCAGTGAAGGCCTGGCAAAGCATCTCCAGGGAGGAAACTCAGAATTTGAGTTTTCAGAACATAGGCTCCAGATTTCAGGCAGTCAGTGACTGCAAAGGATTTTCATCCAAGTATTAAAATTATGGTTATATTTATAATTATGTCACTTTGTCCAAATACCTTTGAGCCCCTGAAAATGGAGGTACTTTGTTGAAAAAGGCTGTAATTCCTAAATGGTAAATGCCATATTTTTGTGAAACCTCTTAAAATAAAGCTAAAAGTCTACACTTCGATTACATCTTGACTGTTTTATTTCAGTTCCATTGTGGTGGTGTATAAAGACAAAATTACAAAAACTCTGTCATTGTCCAAATACCTCTGGACCTAACTGTATGTATCTCAACTACAATTTGTGCAGTTTTATAAGGAAATCAACTGGTAAGTGTTACTGAGCATCTTGCAGAAGCAGCCACAGCTCTTCTGGAGACTTTGTTGCACTTGCTTCTTATTTTTGCAGCAAAACCCAGCAGCCTTCATTATGTTTTATGTCTGAAAAGTGTCTCTTATGTAATGTGCTGCTTTCCTTTCTGACATACAAACATTCTTCTGTAACATTTAATTTTGTGCGGGAAATCTAATGTTTGGAAATCTAAAATGTTTTTGTACCGACTCAATAACGCAGAAGTCATAAAATAAAAATGTATAAAGTTTAAATCCATCCTACTTATTACTTGCATTTTGCACTCAACCACTGTCACCTTCATTTCTGTACTCGCTCCTTTTCACTGTTTTGTATAGTCATATTCAGCACGTATGGGATATGATGAACATTTACATGGCTTGGTTGTTTTTCTTGTGACAATATGCCAAGTTGCTGTGAATGCTGCGCATTCAGGAAACAAAGAGTTTTTGTTTGTTCTGTTCCTGAAGTCGCTCTGGTGGGTTACAGAACACGTTTTTCTTGTGCAAATGCAACAAAAAAAAAAATCACCATAAGGATGATTTAAACTGGTGATAGACTGTGCAATTTCAACTGTCTTTTATTCATCACAATGTATGAAATGATCCCAATAAAATCTTGGCCCAAATTCTACAACAGGCTGTGTTCAGATTATACAATGAAGATCCTCTGACGATAGACCTATGATGAAAGAAAATGAATATGTTCTGCCTACATCATCAGTCAGTATGAACCTCCAATTAGATGAGTGTCATAGCAGCAGTCACACTCTGATATATAATAATAAAAAAATATAAAAAAATTAATGACACTGTTAGAACTTTGTTGCTGGCTGTCTTTGACACTTAATCAGCCGCTGGTGAGGACATCACATTGTGCTTTCTAATACTACTGATCTCAACTTACAGCCGAAGAATGACATTATGATGTGCAATTTTCCTCTATGACAGCAAAATCATTCTGAAAATCAAAAAGACAGCTTTAGCCTAACTACTGGTCAGGTCTTAAAAAAAAAAGCGGAGGCACTTCTATGTCTGACACAGATATAAGAACGCATTGTATCGCTTGATACCCGATACTGCCATCTTCACAACAACCAAGCCATGTTATGCAAAATGTCACAGACGTGCTGGCGACATGCATGAAGACAAGCTGTGTACCATGTGCAGTAAATGATTTCTGTCAACACCGCACGTGATTATGAAATTAAATACTGCGTATCAGTGAATAAAGAACGTGAGCCAAACAAGGTCTATGGTTTCCAAATTCAGGTCTTGGAGTCTAGTGCAGGTAAGGGTCAGGTTTACTGGGAGTCTAAACACAGCGAAATCACCACACTGTGCTGGAATCCAGTAACAGAACCTGAATAACTAGAGAGCCCTGGTCTACACTCTCTATCTGGAACTATGAGAAACAAAAATGCACATGTCATTTGACAAAAAAACGTGCTATTGACAGCAGCAGTGGTAAACAGCTAGGGCTGAGGAAATGGAGGAGGATCAGATAACTGTACAAGTTAAAGGCAGTGTTTTAATTAGGCAGTCTTTTATTGATATACATCCAAACTTGTCATCTTAACTTACCATTGTATTGGGACGAGCATGGACAGAGGTCCTGCAAGGCAGTTCAGAAGAAAGGAGACACAACTGTCACTGTGTCACTGATGAAAGAAAGTTTAGGGAAAGAGCAGCAGCTGTACTTAAACACAAACGCAGTCCTTGTTATAAACAGAAACGGGGGACGGACATGCAGAGGTTCTGCATTCGTTATGTCGTCACTCTTCGTTTTCACATATTAGACAGCAAGTTTTAACGTTTAGAGTTTTCAGAGACAGAAAACGAAACTGAAATAACTCACACTAACACAGCAATGACCCTGAGACAGAGAGAGAATGTGCTGAGAGGCGGCGGCAGCAGCAGCGGCAGCAGCGACGGCGAGCTGAACTTAGCCACGCAGCTAGCTAGCATGGCTCGTTAACCAACAACCAGCAACTTTTTAACCGTGACACAAAACTAGCTCAAACGACGTGCTAATGTGCTTTGCGTAAACGTCACCGGGCTTGGCTTGTCGCTTTTACGAAATGTGTTCTAGCAAAGCTGTCCGCGAACATTATAGCGCCTGGTGGATATGTGTTTATCAAGCAGTTACATGTCAAACCTATACGAGCCTCCGGCTTCCTGAAATGACCAAAGTTCCAACGGTGCTCTTCCGGTCACGTGCCAAAACAAACCCACCCCCCACGTTACCACCCCACCCCCTTTGCCAACCACGTGATTGTGATTGCAGCCATCTAGCGTCTGGAGGTCAAAGCCGACAGGAGATTATAAAATCAGAATCAATCAGAATCATTTTTATTCGCCTTATACAGTACATTTACATGTATTAGGAACTTTTCCTGGTGTTTGGTCACAACTTGATACATTCAACACACACACACACACACACACACACACACACATCTCAGACAACACAACACAATTACCATCCTAATACACTCATATTGCACTTAATATACAAATATTACACCTGTAGTGGAAATGGTAGGCTCAACTGTAAGTTATATTATAGTGGAGGTAGAAATAGCAGCTGGATGCAGTTCAGGGTGCATTACACACAGTGGAACAATTGCGATAGCCTATATAATAAATGATAGCAATTATATATAGTCCCTAAAAACTGTATATAAAAACTATATAGTATTATAATCGATTGATCGAAATATATTTACTCTTTGCATAGTATGTCGAGACATGTACATTAAAAACTTCATAAGACATTAAGACACACACACACACACACACACACACAAACACCCATCACAAGAGCTTAAACAGATGATCCAAATAAAATAAAATAAAATAAGTACAATAAGAATATGATAAACACAATACAATATACAATGTAAATAAAAGGGGGAAAGAGAATAAGAGAGCAAACAAAACAAAGTTTAGAATAATGACCACTATATCTGATTACCACAAACATGCAGAAAAGATTCTGGATATACACACAAAACAAACTGTGTACTAGCTAGGTATATTTTGTCTAGATGTGTAGTCCCACTGTTGTACACATTGTGGCGCAATTGCACAAAAAAATGGTATTTTTGTGCAAACGTGTGCGTATGTGGCATATATAGAGTATCACAAAATGCATTCATTTATTTTGTGTGTGTGTGTGTGTGTTTCAGATAATCACTTTCAATAATCAATCAGCAGTTAATCAGGAAAATTGGATTTATTTCTTAAACCAAGCACTGGTGAAAATGTTATTTTAAGAAAAATCTGGAACAGATGGCAGATTATAAACTACTGGGTCTTTAGTCAATGCTAGAATATGAAATATTCTGATGTGTGTGTAATCTACTGTAATTATTATCATAATAAAAAAATACATTTGCGCTGTCACTGTTTTGGTGCTGTTTGTCAGTTTCTATACACGGTGTCTTATAAGAATCTATACTTTCACTGTAACTCATGACTCAACTTACACGCTTTACAGTGTGATCTAATTTTGTAACTGTAAATACTGAACCATAGTGATCCATCCAGATGCCACAGTGTAATCTCCTACCAGAGGCCACAGTTATCCCACCAACCCCCATGCATTTCAAATGCAAACAGACATTACGTGCGCTTCATAATATGATGAATCTTACAAATACAATTACTGCTCTTAGAGAGAATGCTCAGCAATAAACCCAGCACATGTGGAGCTCTACAACTTACTGACTGGTCATGTGCCACTACATAATCCACAGTAGAGCACAGTAGAGGCATAGAGAGCCATCTGTTCAGCTCACAGTCTTACAGATCTCCACATCTGGACAGAAGAGGGGACCAGTGCTCGCTCTCTCTCTCTCTCTCTCTCTCTCTCTCTCTCTCTCTCTCGTAATCATACATTTTACGAGGTTTTAATCATGCTTATGTATAGTATAGGACACAAACAAGTTCTCTCCTCTTAATAAAGGGTTTCCTGAAGATTATTTATATGATAATGGGTTCTAGCTTTCCAAAGGAGCTCTACTTGAAAGCTTTCCTGAAAGAAAACTAAACTCTTTGTATGGTTCTACATATAGACTTGTGACAAATAAAAGGAAAAACAATGACTCTCTTTATGCTCTGGGGACATTTTGCTGGTTTGGAGTAGGTTCCCTTGTCCCCTTAGGGGGAAGCACCCCTGCAAATCAATACAAAGTTATTCTGACTTTTATCCTATGATGAAACATTTCTATCCTAATGAGAAGTGGTCTCTTCCATGATGACAATGCCCCAATCCACAGGGCAAATGTAAATGATATAGATCATTTGGAGTGACATGTTATTGCTGGCCACCACCATGATTAAAACACAAACCTAGGGAATATCTTTTGGAAGAATGGTGTTCATCAATCCAGTACACTTCCGGAGACTTGCAGAATCTATGCCAAGGCTCACTGAAGTAGTTCTGCCAGCTTGTGGTGGCCCAACACCTCACTAAGACACTTGAGGTGGGTTTGTCCTTTAATTTGCTTCCCTAGGGACAAATTGTGGAATCCTTTAGAATGCTAGATAGAACCATTTTTCTAAGAGTTTGAGATAAAGCTGATAATTATTTAATTTAAGATTTGGGTACAGTACTCAAAACTCAAACACACATTCACAAGACACTTTAATTGGAATACCTGTATCTCTGCCCATTCATGTAGTTATCTAATCAATAAATCAAATGGCAGCAGTGCAATGAAGATTGGATTGGTTAAACATTGGCTGGTCTTTTCCCAATATTCAGCTGCCCAATTTTGGTGAATCTGTGCCCACTGCAGCCTCAGCCTTCTGTTCTTGGCTGACAGGAGTGGAGCCTGATGTGGTCATCTGCTGTTGTAGCCCATCCGCCTCAAGGTTTGATGTGTTGTGCATTTTGAGGTGCGTTTCTGCTCACCACGGTTGTAAAGAGCGTTTATTTGAGTTACAATAACCTTCCTGTCAGCTTGAACCTGTCCGTCAATTCTTTTCTGACTTCCTTCAACAAGCCATTTCCACCCACATAACTGGTGCTCACTAGATGGTTTTTGTTTTTCACACCATTCTGTGTAAACTCTAGAGGCTGTTGTGTGTGAAAAATCCTCCAGTACTCAAACTAGCCTGTCTGGCAACAACAACCACGAAGTCACTGAGATCACATTTCCCCCGGTTCTGATATTTGATGTGAACCTTAACTGAAACTCTTGTCCTGTATGATTTTATGCATTGCACTGCTGCTGCATGATTAGCTGATTGCATGAATGAGGAAATGTTCCTATTAAAGTGGCCGAAGACTGTATTTTGTGACGTTTTATCTTCCAAACATGTTTGTCATTTCATTGTCAAGGGTTGGAATGATATATTTTGTAACATGCTGTTAATTCCAGTGTAAATATATCAGTTTTCCAATCTGAGGATAAAGCATTTGACTTTCAGTTTGTTTAAGCAGCACCAGAGGGATGTCCTTTCACAACCTGTGTAAGTCCAGCAGCATCTGTGTCAGTAACAAGAGATGGACACAGGAAGCAAGGTCACATTGCTGTTATTCAAAGGGATCTGGGTTTCCTTCTCAGGGTGTCGATAATGAGTCAGATGCCTGGGGATCAGTGACCTAATCCCCATGTTCACAGTAATTCTTGCTGGTATCTATTTACACTGGTATCACTGGTCAGTCATGTTCGTGACCAGGCTGGTGAATTTAAGAGTCTTCAATAACTAAAAATGAGATAATATTAGTTTTTAAGCTCTGTTGTTTTTACTGTATGACTCAGTGGAGATAATACTAGTAACAAAGCCAGACAATAGAACTGTGTTTGTGCTTTAGCTCAGAGGAAGCTCATAGCTCTTAAAGGGATACATACTGTGTGAATAATATGATAGGCAGCATATAACACTAAAAAAAAATCTCATTCAAGCCTTCATCTTTATACTTATCTTTTAAACGGATGTTGAAATACAAGCATGCATTGAGCATTTTTATTTATATATTTTGAAAACGCATGCATCTCCTTTCAGTCTGACATGGTGTGAAGGCAAAGTGAGACACACGACAATGCAAATCTACAAACCTCGTGCCTCAGTGACTGCATCTTTCCTCAACACATTTGGCCCACAACCATGTAACCATGGCGACAGCAAGAATTCAACCAATAAGGATCCTCGTATCTGTATATACTTTCCTGACTCATCCCACTACCTGCCTCGGGACGTGAGGGCAGAAATAAATTGGTAATAATAATGGCAGTGCTTTTATCTCACATCAGTGTGGCATTTGTAGAGAAGCCCCATCCAGACGTGGCTTTGTCTGAAGCTCTGTCTGTGGCTTGTTTGCTTCGTCATGCCCCGAAGCTGGAAGTGTGCTCTGTCAGGTTGTTTTGAAGCACACAAATCACTGCTGTGCAGTCTGGGTCACCCTCCATCCAACACAGTCTCTCTCTATACATGTTCCTAATCTCATCACCTGGAGTAATGCCTGTAAATATCACTCCTATTATTTAGATTAATGTACAGCTTGCCATGTGTATGTACATGGAATTGTGCTAACAATGTCACATTTAAATGCATACCATAATGTATTTTATATAATTGAATGAAATGTAAAATGCAAGAATGATGCAAACAGGCAAGTGAATGACAATTGAAACAACAATGCTGTGATTATGAGTAATACGGGGAATCAAAGATAAAATGTCAAATGTGCAAAAAATGCTATAAATCCAGCTATTTTCTCTCTCACATTACTTTCTTTGATCAAAGATGTGCAACCAGATTGTTGTTGCTACAGTACATGTGCTGTAAGAGTATGCCTCCCACACACTGCAGATGTACACCTCTCATTTTGTTGGTCTTCTCTCAGAAAATGTGTCTTCTATTAAACTAATTGGCTTATTTATATTTATAAATGGTAACATGTCTACAATGACATGGTATTTTGCATAATCACAGATAATCATTAATGTATGGCAAACTGAGCCGCAGGTTGTGTGGGTTTTTTTTTTTTTTTTGGTGACTCAATGAATATTTTTAATTCTCCGAAAAGTAGGCATGCATAAAACTACAACATGTAGCAGCATTCTGCACAGAGCAGAAAACAATGTCTTCTTCTGCTCTTTATTTTTTATGCTTACACCGAGCTTCTTTGAGGGGGAAAGATGCATTAAGAGAATCTTTCTATTGGCCAGACATGAGATCATATCCCGGTATTAATCCCTGCATTACAATGTCTTATTAAGTTTTCTCACAAGGTACTGAACACTGTTCATTTTCTATAACGTTGGAAGCAAAGCTGAGCAATAAAGCACCTGAACAGTACTGATGTAAAGAAAAAAGTGGCCACAACAGAGGTGTACATGGGACCGATTTTAAACCCCAATCCCATCCACTCCTACAGGCACTCTTGATCAATCCCGCCCACTCCTGCACTTGATAATTAGGGGTCCAAGCACCAAAGGTGTTGGAATCGAATTGTTTTTGCTTGAGTTTTTCCTATTTTTCTCCCATAAAACAAATTTAAAAACAAATCTAAAACAGACCGAACCAGAAGTTGTTGGGCCAAATTGGCTTAATAATGGTGCTATATCAGAACTTTGTACATTTTAGATCATATCTTGAGAACCCTGAGGCCCAGAGATGAAATTCTTCATTCATCTGATTCTGTGGCTAATTCCAAACCAGTATCAACCATTAAGCTCCACCCACCATGGTGGTGCAGAGGGTAGCCGCCTCACAGCTCCAGAGTCCCAGGTTCGATCCCCTAGGTTTGAATGAGTGTATGAATGAGTGTGTGGTGCCCTGCGATAGACTGACGTCCTATGCAGGGTGTATTCCCACCTCACAAACAGTGTTCCCAGTATAGGCTCAAGATTCACCTCCACCCACTTAGATTTTGAGCTGATTTACATATTATTCTAAACCTACTTTTTTGTGGACTAGTCCTAGGATTTTTGCTGTATCTTAGAATACTCTTGTCAAACTACTCAACAAAGTGTGGACCTCAGTAATTACCACCTTTTTGTTGGGTCCTGTGGGATTCCAGTCTCCATGTCCAGATCCAGATCTCCACAAAAACTGATTAGGACTTTATAAGAGACAATGCATTTGCAATATTTAAATTGTTTAACAGTTTGGCGTCACCATTTATTTCATTGTACACAAAGTAAAAAAAGGAAAATGTTGCAATACATTTGATTTCATAGTTTCATTCTCAACATTTTGCCTAAATTGCTGGTTGTCCCCTGGTCACACTCGATATATAAGTAAATGGGAAGCATGATATCTACGCAGTTGTGAGCAATTTGTAAATTTCTGTCGACATCAGTGATTAGAGCTTTAGTATGCATATCTCAATCCCTCACCCACCCATTCCAGTCTCAGTAACAAAATACTCATTTCTAGGAAATTCTTTGGTGACCTGAGTCAATATGACAGCCTACTTTATGGCTTACTGGGATTATGTGCAATATATCATCTATCTTAAAGTGCAAGTTCACAAACTTTACTAGTTTTCAGTGAGAGTCAATTCCACATTAGCAAAAAAATAACAGAAACTGTTCACTACCTTGCTGATTTACATAAAAATAGCAAATCCGTGACAATATGCTATGAATGATTTTGCTCAGTACCTCAGTAATTAACAGCCTGAATACAGGTACCTGGAACACATTTATGCAGTGTTGTTACTAGAACAGTTTACATTTTAAGGCTTCGTTGAGTAATTTGTATTCAAGTATAAAAGTGCTCCGACATTTTGCATCATTCAGAGAGGTTGTGAGTCACTGGCCATATGGTGGCTTATTCAGCCTCACCTTAGTCTCTCCAATATATTAATCTAGGGACTTTTTATATGGACACATGGCTCTCTATCCGCTGTCCAAACTGAGGTGCAGTAGTAGTGAATCTGTCAAGGACAAGGCTTTGAAGCATAGCTGAAGCTCACTCGTCCCCCTCCTCCTCATCTGTCTTCTTGGCTTTAAGCCGCTGGAAGCAGTGGATGATGGAGGCCAAAAAGAAGCTGGAAATAATGGCAGCTACTGACATACAGATCCCAGAGAAAATAACGATGAGATAGTCTTTAAGAGACAATACCCCCCAACATTCCCGGAAGCTCTCCTCAGAAAGCATATTTAGAGAGATCTGTCTTCCGTCCATTGGAAGTGAGCACTCCATTCCCTCCAGTCCTGCAGGGGTACAGAGAGACGTCAGAGAGTGAGACATGAGGCAAGCCCCCAAATTAAAAAGACTTGAACATTAATACAAAATCTGAAAAAAGAGAAAGAATTATAATGTTTTAAAGCAGAGGTTTTTAAAGGTTTTTGACATTGATCATTTCCATAATGGACAACTAATTACTGACTTGCAATGATACCATTCATTTCAGTGTGCTGTCAGTTGCAAAAGTTTGCATACCCTTAGGACAAAATGAAGACAACAAAAATATATTTAATCAACGAATACATTTAGATTTCACTGAGATTATGTTTTAACTTTATTATTAATAACAAAAGTGGTAAATACAGGGTGTCCCAAAAGTCTCCATTTATAGGGGAACTAACAATTAACACTTTTTAGCAAAATGTTGTTTATATTTTTTATATATATATATATATATATATATATATATATATTTTTTTTTTTTTTTTTTTTTTTTTTCTTTTTCAGATAGCCTTTAAGAATGCGTGCCTGGATCGAGAAGCTGTTGCAAGGTTGCGATGGACTTTAACAAGAAACATGGCAAGCACATCACACACGACACTCCTGCCAAACTTATTAACAAATTCAAAAAGGCTGGAAGTGTTGCAGACCAACCAAGAAGTGGGAGTCCACGAACATCCACTGACGAAGGCACAACCGACATGGTGCTGGCATACATAGTCCCCTTTGTATGGAGACTGTTGGGACACACTGTAGTATATGTTAAGATATTGATAATAACAATAATAATAATAATAATAATAATAATAATAATAATAATAATAATAATAATTCATTCAGATTGTAAAATTAAGAAGTACTTTTCCTATTCAAAAACCATGCCAAATGCAAACCTCATCTCAGCTGAATTCCAGACTTGTATTTTGTATTTGTATGTCAATAATCTGCTAACAACAACTATATATATATAGAGTTCATGTGCTCTGACACATTGTAAGTTCAGGTGAGAAAGAGCCCTACAGTACAGTCACAGTACAGAATATACTATAAATACATTACAGTATATAATGATTCCATAGTGCACATGAATAGTGGCTTTTTTGCTTATTTATTTTAAATAATATCACTATGAATCAGTTAAGGCCCATTACACAGCAGTTGTTTCTATTTATTCAGTTGTCATTTGCAAAATGTTCTAGGTTGGTCTCTGTTTTCATGGAAATGACTTTAATCTCCTTTCAACAATGCCAGATGATAGATTTAAAGTGGAACATCTCCTACGTAATATAGCCACACTGCTAGACATTTTTATGATGAATCACATTCACACTGAAATGGACTCTGTGGGAAAAAAAAACATACAGTGACAGTTTAAAGAGCGCTGTCAATACAGGGTCAATGCTCCTTCCTCCTTCCTGTTTACATTCACAATCCTGCCAAGCCAAACCATTTCCTTTCAAATCTGTTCAAATGCTAATCTATACTGAAACGCAAGTAATCAGGGCCATAAAGAAAGTTTCAAATCCTGAAACAGTTGAAAATCTGGCAGGAATTGGATGCATGAGCATACAGAACCCCCACACAGTGTGGAGGATGGTAAGAGCAGCAAAGAGGGCCTCAAAGAGTTTTAGAGTTTTACTGCAGAGTTGAGATGATTGTTGCATATTCAAAACGCTGAGACGCCACCTCAGTAAGAACAAACAGTTTGGAATGGTAGCAGTAATAAATCCTTTGTGAGAGCAGCCCACAGAATGCAGTGCTGAACACCAAATGGATGAAGTACATAAAATCATGTTTTGCAATGGCCAATTCAGTGTCTGGGATTTTAAAACATGTTAAATCCTGTGGCAAATCCTGAATTGAATGAGAACAGTTCTACATGCACAAAACAAAGAATACAAAGGAACAGGAAATGTTTTGAGGCATAGAGGGGTAGACTAAGATCCTCTACAAGTGTCTCCAACCTTGTTAAACATTAACAGGATGAGGCTCAGTGCACTGAATTCTCAAATCTGATTGCTAAGAAAACGTTGATTAATTTTCAGTAACAAGACTTAGACATTAATTCAAGCTGCAAGACAAATCACAGGTTTGTAAATTAACATTTATGATACTTGGCAGACGCATTTGTGCAGAGTGACTTGCATTTAACGCATTTATACAACCGAGCAGTTGAGGGTTAAGGGCTTCGAGCAAGGACCCAGCAGTGGCCGCTTGGCAGTTCTGGGATTTGAACTCACAGGCTTCCAATCAGTAGGCCAACTTCTAAACCACTGAGCGACCACTGCCCTTTGCACATTGTGTTAATGTGCTTATTCAAATATGGTATCGTTTCTATAGTGACAACTTGTATGGTAGACGGTGGATCCTCCTCATAAACAGATTAAAATTGTGTACAGTAGTAGATATAGTGAACTTTTCTCTGAATAGATGTTAAGGTAGCATTTTTGGAAGGAGTCCTCAGTGATACTGCTAGACTTAAGTCAGAGGTAAAGCTGTAACTTTAGGCTTTGTGACACAGGAAAGTGGACAAGCTGAGAAGAAAAAAGAGGCTGGTGAGGGAATAACTGTTTATAGCTGCCATTAGGTAAGTAACTTGCTTCATGGCTGTTTCCCAAGAATAAATGTAATTATAAATGGTTAAAAATAAAATGTCTCATTTTTTAATAAGTGAAATACTGGTAAATTGTTGTGGTATAAGATGAAAAAACACTGTGGGATGTACTGTTGTAGTAAAATCAACTTCAGGGTGGTAACGTGAGCTCCACTTCACATCAGGCTGCATCACACCACCCTGTCCTTGATTATTATCCTATAACTTTTGCACGTGCAGAAGCGTTTGATTCAGTACTTAACTGTGCTGATCATTTTAAATCCAGTGTCTGGTATAAGACAACATACCAGATGACAATGTTTCAAAAAATATAGTGGTCAAATAAACCCAAACCTTTCCCATATTCTAAGGCTTCAAATATCATTAAATATACATCTATTTCATATAAATATTTTAATACAAATCAATTGCCACAACAATGACAATAGTGCTGAAAATAGCAGTGGTTTCATCATATGTCTTTACGCACTGCACGTCCTATAATGATGGAGACGCCAGTGTGATTGACATATGTCTTTGGCAGAAGTCAGACAATATCATGGAGTGTGTCAGTGAGTGTGTGTGAGTCAATCCAACCAGAAGGGCTTTTCCACACACAAGAGATTCAGTGACCTCAGCCTCCTTTATCACGTGGCCATCCTCTAAGCTCCACACACTCTTCCAGTCTTAAGTACTGTATGTCATGGAAGATTACAACTGTCTTACACAGCAGCTACCTCTAAGTATACAAATCTCACACAGACATACAAACCCACGTGATCAAAAATGCTTTTAACTGTTTAGATAAAGCGTGCACTAGATACAGGAAGACTTTAAACCTCTTAAAACCTTTGTTGCTGCAATCTAGAGTCAATCACATTTTATTTGTAGTTCTACACTGGCAGACAAACACGTCTGCACACCTGGTGGGTATGTTTTATTTCAGTTTATAGAACACAGTGCTGCTGAATTCTCAAATCTGATTGGTCAGAAGGTCGCTGATATGGTGAAGCTTTCTGTGAGAGTCTCTCCCAGTTTCAGCACTTTGTAAGAGTTTGTAACCATAAAAAAGCATTTTGGTCTTATTAACTTAAAGAGAAAGAAAAAGAGAGATCAGTGAGGGGATGACTATTTACAGCTGCAGATGTGATTGACTCTAGATTGCAGCAACAAAGGTTTTAAGAGGTTTAAAGTCTTCCTGTATCTAATGCATGCTTTATCTAAACAGTTAAAAGCATTTTTGATCACGTGGGTTTGTATATCTGTGTGAGATTTGTGATAACAGGAACTAACTTGCCTCACAGACATTCAACAACATTAAATGTAACGATTAACGGATAAAAATTTGACATATACTTTAAGTTAAAAAAATGTAATTGTTGGCATATTGCTGTGGTGTAAGAGGGATAAAGCACTTTGGGATATGATAATATTGAAGAATAATCAACTTTGCAGTGGTAATGACCACATCACCAAGTCACTGATTAGGTAACAGCTCACCTTTCATGTTTTACCTACTTAATCACCATTAGTGCCACAAAACAAATCAAAAACATATAGAATGGCATTAAAAATAAGAAACTAAACAATGCTTAAATTTAAGGATCTATTAATGAACAAGCTTTTAGATCCTAAACAGACTGAAAATGAGGGTTTTATGAAGTCCTAGGACCTGTCAGTGGGTCCAAACTTGCATTCCTTACTCTCATAATGACAAACCTTTCCTAGTGATTTTACTGTAGCTACTTATAAAGTCACAGTTGTTATGAATAAACTGAATACTATGACTTAACAGAATAAGATGACTTTATGGAGTTAAAGACTGGTGCACTTGAGGGTCTCAAAAAAGCCTACAAGATAAAAGTCCTCGATAATATAGTAGTAGATAGTAGATAGTATTGATCGCAAATGTCTAAAAAATAATGAAGACTCACATATTAATTGTCTAATTAGAGTGATCAAGATATACACTGCCCTCCAAAAGTTTGGAAACGCCTGAACAAAATAGGGTTTTTGGGCAATATCAGCATAAATCCTCTTTAGTTAGTGACCATTTTGCATTGATAATAAGGGACAACACTAGGCATCCGAGCAGTCAGTTTATTCAAACATTGACTTGATATATTACTCCAAGCCTCCTGGAGGATTGCCCAAAGAT
>CM040990.1:9565726-9592421 GCA_022985145.1 Pangasius djambal | reverse complement strand
ACAAAAACCCTATTTTGTTCAGGCGTTTCCAAACTTTTGGAGGGCAGTGTATGCCTTTGTAAATTAAGAATTACAGCCCTTAATGACTGTAGACTATTTGCTTTAACCCCTGTAGCAAAGAAAACTCATTCTGGCTTACCTAAAAATCACCACAAAACACTCCCCTGATCTCCTACAAAGCTAATAATTTAATGGCTGACACAATAAATATAGGTCTGAACTTTGTATGTGTATATACAGCGTATATTTGCAAGTAAATACACATATAATATGTGTGAGAATCCTGTGAATTTTTACACTGTCATTCCAGGACTGCTAGTCAAGAAACTCACCTAGTTTCATTTACCTGACTCCAGCTGCCAATGGATTAAAGACTTTCTATTGGCCAGGAAAGATGTTCAGATGAGCCAGGACTAATCAGACCACTTAACTCTCATCAACACTGGTACAAGGCTTTGTGCTCTGCGCCCTGCTTTTCTCCCCATACACAAACAACTGCACATCTGTTTTTCCATCAAACTCCTCAAGGTTTGCAGATGACTCCTAAAAGCAACCTTCTGTATGGATCCATTATAAGGCTGCATGCAAAAAAAAAAAGGATAATTGCATGACAATTACACAACAATCAAAGCGGTAGGCAAATCATCGTGCCCCCTCAAATAGCTGCTTCTCATTGAACTAAGTCTGTTCTGAAAAGGTTGAGCTGACTGACCTGAATTGACTAGAGTGTCAACGTCGCTGTGCAGCATTTGAAAGTACTGTAAAAACGGCAGATGCCTCAAATTAAGAATTACAGCCCTTAATGACTATAGAATATTTGATTTAACTCTTGTAGCAAAGGAAACTCATTCTGGCTTACCTAAAAATCACCACAAAACACTCCCCTGATCTCCTACAAAGCTAATAATTTAATGGCTGACACAATAAATATAGGTCTGAACTGAAAATATAGGTGTATATACAGCGTATATCTGCAGGAAAATACACATATAATATAAGTGAGAATTCTGTTAATTTCACAATAGGCGAAATCTCTGTCTATATGCATGTCTTCATTTTATGAGGGTCTTATGAGGGTTAGCTAAGCTGCTGTCCAAGTAGGTTTAAATTTAAGAACTCCTTTCCTTATCTAGTAAGTTGAACTAACTTCTTAATATTTGGAAGTTAGGGAATATTAGGTTATAGGTTTTAGAATAAATATTATTGATTTCATTTGTCTTGTATGCTTCTTATAATTGAATCTAAAGGCTATCTTGATATAATGTAGATTTAGCATACAGTAGATTATAGTAGATTTAGCTAATTAAGCAATATCACACAAGCACAAGCACAAGCACAAGCACGGTTGTGGTGAACATCAGCAGGACTATGATTTGGCCGTAGGCACGAGGCTGCAGGCCGAATGCTGAAGGTACTCGCAGCCATGCTGATATTCAGTACAGCACGACTGTGGGTGTGATATTGCTTTTATATAACAGTTATTAATAAAATAAAAGAAATGAATATTGAGCAACTCATCTCAGACAATACAGCATATGGCTAAATAATTTGTTTATTTTTGCTCCAAGAAAATAGTTCCCAAAGAAGCCACAGCTGGAAAGAGCATTGCGACAGCAGCAAATTAAATAGCACTTGATACAGTATGCACCCTATTATGTTGCATTTTTTCTATCATGTGGCAACAGTTAGTTGTGTGCACTATTTAAAGTAGCTACAAGATTCTAAATCAAAGTCGTGAAATCTTAACGTGTGAGATTCCCACATAACTCTCTGAATAGAGCTTAGAGCTGTCGTTAAATTTGTGGTATGAATACTGAAGTGTACAATTTTTGGGATTAAATCCTCACTGTGTGCGCGCAGCTCGGAATGCAACCTCCAGTTGTTAGTTACAAAGTTTTGATTGTACTCCACAAAGCATTAATAAGTTTATTTATTTAGTTTCTGTTTTATTATTTTTGAGCTAAGTAAAACATGTTAACAGTGTTGGATAGGCTAGTAAATATAAATCTTGTATGCTGCTAATTACAAGTTCCACGACTAAATAGAAACATAATATTTTACGTTACTTAAAAGTGTAATCTAGATTACTTTAAGATTACATTTTGTATTGCGTCTCATGTAGCTATTTTATTTGGTTTCATATTAATCTGTGTAATCTTATACTGTTGCACAGAAAGAACTGACTACTCCTTTTGTTATCGTAAAAGTCATCGATATTTTTAGCTGACATTTTCATTCCCATTTACTATTAATAGTTAGCTGGAATGCATGGCTCTATTTAAAGGAAACAGTAGAATAAGAAATGTTTGAAAGAAAGAAACTATTTAAAGACCAATCTAACAAAAAGGCTCACGATTTGTAAATAAAAGAGCAGATTGTCTCAGTCATAGTGACAGTTATTATGTTTACAGTAAATTACACTCAGTAAATTACAGATGAATAAAATAATGACATTGACGTCTAAATCTAATCGAGGAGCACGTTATAAAACTATTGTAATATGACTCCTGATATTTTCAGCTCTATCCTACACTGATTTCACGTACTTAATTTTGGTAGTTAAATTACATAATCCAGATTTCATGCAGTGAGTTAAAGAACCAACACAGGAAAAAAAGGGAAAGAAAGTGAATGTTATTCTTCATCCTCTTACTCAATGTCTACATTGTCAGGTCGTCGAGAAACAGAAAGACCTTGAACCCACACCTGATACTGATTGACCTCAATTATACAGAACTGGTGATCGACAAACTAGGGATTTCATGTCTACAGTAGCTTCAGGTTCAGACGTTCCCATATATTTTATATATATAAAATGTCTAGCTATCAGGAAAACAGTAGGAGAAACAAGCAATGGGCATTTATACTATTGAATACTATATGCTTTTTTAAATTATGCACATGAATGAAAATTTAGCATGTCGTAATCGCCTGCAGCGCTAGTCTCTTTGTCATTCTCATGTATTATTCAAGTGTGTTCTGGTCAGTGGTATGTCATGTCACATGTCTTATCTTTTAAAGATGTTCACTGGGAACACTGACAACATGAACTGAATTTTATAGTACCTAGATCTGACGAGTGATGATAACTTGTGCCGTGACCATCACAATTCCATACAAAAAACAATTAAAACATTAAATATCAGAAATAGCATGTACAATTGGTGCATTGTTATTTGTGTTAAATGGACATCAAAATGCAACTGATCTCTTGTAAATTAGATGTCAAATGTTCTCGGAGGCAAGTTCAGAGCTAGTTTAGTTTAAATATTCAAACTGGATCTTGAAAGTACGTGTGATTTCTGTGAATAGACAATATCAAAAACTTGATTCTGAGCAGCTTACCAGTTGAGAGCTTGTGACGATTTTCGTTCAGCCAGAAAAACAATTTGGCAAAATGACAATTGCACACCCAGGGGTTCCCCTCCAGACGTATTACTCTCAAGGAAGGCAGCTGGCTCAGCACTCTGACATCCAGGCCAGAGAGGCCATTCTTCTCCAGCTCCAGCTCTCGTAAGGAGGTGAGGCCTGAAAAGGCACCCTCGCTCACCATGCTCAGATAGGGGTTGTTTCCCAGGCGAAGCTTGAGCAGGCTGCGTGACTCTCCAAAAGTTCCCGAGGGGATCTCGGTAAAGTTGTTGCTTCCCAGGTCCAAGTAGACGAGCCTGGAGGAGCTGGTCAGTGTCCCTGGCTCCAGCCTGGTCAGAGAGTTATTCCGCAGGTCCAGGTACACCAGATCACTGTAGAGAACTAAGAAATCTGAGGGGATCCCAGGTATCCAGTTATTGGACAAAATGAGCCTCCGTGTGTCCAGGGGGAAGGAGTCTGGTAAACGGGTGAGCCCTCGACCGGTGCAGTCCACGGTATGATGATCTGGACACATGCAGCTGGATGGACAGCTTTGACCCCAAGTGACTAAGGCAGAGGAGAGCAAGGCAAGGAAAGGCTGAAGCCAGCGAACACATGAGAACATTGTCAAGTGGGTGAGAGGTGAAAGGGAGAACAGGGGGTTTAAGGAAAGGGAGGTTCGGAAAGGGGCAAAGGAGAGGGGAGACAGAGAAGGGTCAGGGGGAAGAAGATGAGGTGAAGGGAGGGGGGAGCATAAGGAAGAGAAAGGAGTCAGGGTTGTTGCGAAGGCATCTTTCCTCGCCTGTTAGATCACAATGTAAATAAGGGTTCAGCATCATCAAAGAGATGATGAAAGACACGAAAGACACGGAAGACACAGAAAGACACGAAACGCTGTTTTCCAAGAGATCACATAGCAGGCAGTGTGGGTCGTGTGGCAGCCTGCTCGCTCTGAGCGTGAAGGAGGAGGATAGAGTGGAGTGTGTGAGAGAGGGAGAGAGAGACCGAGAGAGAGAGAGCGAGGGAGAGAGAGATGCTGGGGATTAGGAGAGAGGTAAATAGAAGCAAGCTGGGGGTGTGAGGGGGGGGTTGGGCAGAAGAGGGGATGTGACAAAGGGGGATGTGTGCTTGTCTGGGCTAACCCACAGTCAGTGCTGATGCCATAGACCGTCTGTGGGTGATGCCTTATTGGGGCAGGTCTCCGTTATTCCATCCACTTCTGTTGTTCACCGTGCATGATGCACAGCTTGTTGGCTATAAAATATCTGACCCATCAAGTCAGTTGGAAAGAGAAGATGCACAGAAGGCAGTACTGCTCACAGACAGTGACGCTTAGCTTCCTTTCTGTTGTCCTCCCCATGCAATCGGCATACGAATACATATTCCAGCTCCATTGCCATGGTGATGAGCACAAACCCGGAGCCATCTGCATACAGATTACTGTCTGAAAAAGTGAGATAGTGAGTGTCAACATGACCACGAGTCTCCACGGGGAGGATAACCTTTTTTTAGAGCTGTACATCATGCATTCCTTATATCACACTGTAATAAGTAACAGTCACTATTGTTTACACATTTCAGACTAGTCTCTTTATCCCAGCTCTCGTGACATTTCTTTTTAACTGTCTAGTTTGGTTCTCTATCACTAGAGTTTAGATTTATTATTCGATAGCGTATACTGCTGAAATCCTCCAGCCCAACACACACACCCTCACACTCACACCCACATCCACCCACCCACCCCCCCACCCACACACACACACACACACACACACACACACACACACACACACACACAGACACACACACATCCTGACACACGGGGTGCATCCCATTTACAGCACATGTTCTGGAGGCTCATAGACTAACTGCAATTACAAAGCACCCTCAGAACACTGCAGCCTTAACTTTGACCTTATCTATTTGACAGATACCCAGGAAATGACATTTTCATTAATGGATGAGAGGCAAGTAAAGGATAACCTACCAGTGGGTTAGGCGACATGCCATATGCTATTAATGTTCAGCATCTGAATAAATGATGAATGTCAGGAGTGGCATGCTGTTGCAAACAGTAGGCATTACAGTAGGCAGGCAGTCTAAAGGAGGTGCCAGGGTGGAAAATACAGCAAACACTAAACAGCCTAAGAATAGTGAACATGTAAGACTGCTGTGGCACGCCAGTCGGGTTTGATAGCCAGACTAGAATCTACCTCTAAGAGCTGGCTGGAGATCGGAAACATGAGATGGCCTTCCTGTGTGCAGTGGTGCATGTGTGTATGAGGTAACAGAGTGTCGGCATATTTCAAAAGAGCACAGAGGGTTTGAAACCTTGGGACATTTTATTCCAGGTGATATCTCGGTGCTCATGCCTTAATGCTAGGGAACATAGCCAAGAGTGAGGCTATGCTACAATAATCATGCCCGAATGCGAAAAGCACATACAGCAAGAGAGGAGAACAACTTTCTGAATGACAGTATAAAATATGAAGATGAACATGAAATAGAATGTCTGTTACAGAATGTGTTGACTTTGTGATAAATTAGCTTTATTAGATGTCTTTCATAATGCATGAGCAGCAAATCATACAAAATTCATTCGTTCATTCGTTCATTCATCTTCAGTAACTGTGTTGTCTTGGTCTGGGTTCTGGTGGATCCGGAGCCTATCCTGTGAACACTGGGCATGAGGCGGAAATACGCCCTAGATGAGACCCCAGTCCACTGCAGGACACCATGCACACATGCATTCACACATACATTCATACCAAGAGACGATTTAGTGTAGCAAATCCAGCTGCATGTTTCTGCAAGGTGGGAGGAAAACCCAAATTCCAATACCTACTGTAATAATTTTTACAGTAGGTATTGGAATTTGGGTTACCATGTCAGAGTATAAATTACAAGTTTATACTAATCAGCACCAATCTAAGCTTCCCATTAGTAGCAGACAGAGGTGACAGTTTGGTTTATCAGATGGGCTTGGCAGCAATCTATCTGGTTTCACTCCTGTTTTCCATTTGACTTTGCTTACCCTCAATAAATTATGTCTACCTGTTAAAAACGTAGTGTCTGTATTGTTGTACCCTGCCACATAAAACCAATTCAATCAGCCCCATGACTGCTACTTGATGGGATTTTTATATTGAAATCTTAAATGGAGCAGGTATTGAGTATTCCTCTGCCCCGAGAGTCTTTTCTCCACAGATTGACTGCTTGCTAATACCCCATCACCTTCCTCTCTGTGTCTTTCTGGCGCTAGCTGACGTCAGGAAGATGGACAAGTTTGGGCAGGCAGCAGTATTTAGGCAGTCTCGTGGCCTTGCTGCTGTGAGGTCACACTCTAAAAGCTTTTGAGGATGTGCAGTCTCACTTTCTGAAAATAACCTCCAAACAAGCTGGAGCAGATTATAGGGTGTAAGAAGCACAGCCAGCTCCTGATTGCTGCTGCCTTGCAAAGAGGGTGAAGCAAGAGCATCTGCAGGGAACAGATGAACGCAAATGTAATTAATCCTAATGGCTGCCTGGAAGCCTCTGTGAGTTTTATTTCAAAGATAAACTCAGGAACAACACACAACATTGTGTGACGTAAGGGATTTAATCTGAAATTATTAGGAAAAAAAGATATTGCAGTTAGGACATGCATTTTGGGGCAGCAGTCTGTGCGTCAGGGCCATTCACATGATTACATGGGCTATCTATCTATCTATCTATCTATCTACTCTTTCTCTCTCTCTGACACACACACACACTGGCCACTTTTTTAGGAACACCTATACACCCCTGCTTATTCATCCAATCAGGCGGCAGCAGTCCAGTGCATAAAATCATGCCAATACACGTTAAGAGCTTCGGTAAATGTTCAAATCAAACATCAAAATCGAGAAAAAAATCTCAGTGACCTTGACAGTGGCATGATTGTTGGTGCCAGAAATAGTGCGAAAAACAAAAACATCCAGTGGGCAGCAGTTCTGCAGGCAGAAACACCTTGTTGATGAAAGAGGTCAAACGATAATGGCCAGACTGGTTCTAGCTGGCAGGAAGGTTACGGCAGCTCAAATTACCCCTCTTTACAAACATGGTGAGCAGAAAAGCATCTCAGAATGCACAGCATGTCAAACATAGAGGCAGCTAAGCTAATACAGCAGAAGGCCACATTACTTTCCACTCCTGTCAGGCAGGAACACTACAGTGGGCACAGATTGAAAATTCAGTACATAGAGGATAATAATAATAATAATAATAATAATAATAAGAAGAAGAAGAAGAAGAAGAAGAAGAATACATGTACCCATATTCCTGTGTTTGTGTATTTGATAATTAAGTCTCTTAGTTGCTACTCCTGACCTTTCTAAAACACACGCACCAAGTTATAGTCTCACTGACATCTAGTGGCTTTAATATGGTAGGACTATTCCTATATCTATTTAAATAAAAATATGTTCTGTGAATAGAAAGTTCAGGAATAAAAAGCTGTATGGCTCCAATAAATATTACTGTACATATATAAGATAAGAAGATGAGAACCCCTGATTAATGATTAAGCATGCTGGAATCCATTATATATATATATATATATATATATATATATATATATATATATATATATATATATATACATATATATATATATATATGTTTGTATGACCGCATGGCTCTGACAGTAGTTCCGACCATAACATGAACAAAAGGTTTATATTAATGCACTTGTTTTAAGACACTATTATGTCTCTAGAAGCAGCTCATACACAGGGACTTGTATGGTGGACACCCCACATAATATATGACTAATAATAAAAAGATTAAAAAAAAAAAAAATTTTTAACAAAGAAAGATGTATAATAGTTGATGTGGTGACGTTTTTTGCTAGGAGACATTTATTTAACATTTATGGAAGGATAACAAAAAAACAGTCCTCAGAAAATGCTGAAGCAGAGGTAGTATTGCAACTAGCCAATTGAGCTTCAGCAAGTAGATCGCTAGAATTCCCTGTTGTTAACATGTTAGCTAGAAAGCGATCATATTTTAGTGGGAAATGGGAGTAAAATTTTTAAATTGCCAACAGAAAGATGTGGGCTGTATGCCTGAGCCGTATGCCAACTTTGACCTGTTAAATGTCACTCAGAGAGGGATAGCTATTCTCTACATTTCTGCTTATTTCATTATTAGTAGATTTAATTTTAAGAGTAACCTCTATCTAGCTGTCTAATCCTTAAACTGTATAATTTAACTGCATCTTTTTAAAAACATTTTAATTTTATTACAGAAATGTAACTGTACATAAACACTCAAGACACAACATACCTTGTTAGTGCAAGGTCGTGTTAGATTTAGGCTCCAGCCGTGAACTGCTGCTGCTCCTCCACTCAAATGGAAACGTGAGAATGACTGCTGATGAGAAAAGGCATTTTGGGCAGCCCAACTGGGCTGCAGTAACAACGCATTTATGAACCCATTCAGGGACCCATGACCATGTGGAACCCACCTGGCCCATATTCAACCTGTGTGGATCCCACCTAGTCATGCTGGCTGCTTCTGAAATTAATTCCTGGATTCAGGTGGAGAGCTCAGAGAGTGAAATAGTCTAGAATAGCCAGAGGTTCTCCCCGCATGTGCTCAGGGGTTTCCTCCAGGCACTCCGGTTTCCTCACCAGTCCAAAGACACGCATTTTAGGCTGACTGGCATATCTAAATTGTCCGTAGTGAGTGAATGGGAGTGTATGTGTGATTGTGCCCTGCGATGGGTTGGCACCCTGTCCGGATTGTCCCCCGCCTTGTGCCCCAAGTCCCCTGGAATAGACTCCAGATGCCCCCGTGACCCTGTGTAGGATAAGCGCTACAGAAAATGGATGGATGGCTGGGCTTATTTCCCACACAAAGGCTGAGGAAAAGAAGAAAAAGACTTGCTTTTCCAACGTCCAGTGTATTTTGTGTGGTTTTTGATGTGTAGTTAGGCTGGAAAATTTGCTGAAACCTGTCAACCCTGGTTAATGACATTACCTTGAACACAGTTGAACAATGGTACATCTAAAAACGAGCTACTAGACTATGTGCTGTATGATGTATGTTGTCGACTCTCAACTGCCTATTACAGGGTTACTCTAAAAATTCAGTAGACAATTAGCCTGTAGCATAAGTCAGGTTTGATAGCCTTATTACTAATTAATGTATTTGATTTCATTTATTTTATTTGATGTCGTTCTTAATGTGGTCCCGCCTCACCAAAATCTATAGTCACGAGTTACTGCTGGAAGATTTATGATTTGTCCACCCCTATTCCTTTATTTGAGATTACTATCTTAGTTGATCTCATATGATGGTCCTGTTCTCTTGTAGAGAAGGCATGAATTGTTAACAGTGACGTGGTTTGGAAAAGCAAAAGGACAGCTAATGTGCACTCTAAGTGTTCTGTAATTATACTGAAATAAGCAGTACATGACAGGATATCATGACTTAGAGCAACCAACACTGATTGGTCAATTCCTTTAATTTCCCTTTCCTTTCTCAGTAATACAAGATGGCAAAGTTTGGTCCAAACAAGGCAGAAATTTGCACCATGAGTACAAAGAACAATGGGTGCATGTAGAACGTCATGGACATGCCTGAGAGATGCTTAGATCCTTGTATTTCTGTCATCATAGTCTTTGTACCTTAGATAAAGAAAAGAATATACAGCAAATATCCCAAACGTTTCACATGTACAGCATGATGCCACATCTCTATGATGAACTCTGCAACCAAACAAAGAAAAATGCGAGAATGTGAGTGAAAAGTGGAAGACTGGATTACTAAATGAAAGGAAGCACATGGAGTTGAAAGGAGACGCATGATTGTCACAGTGAAAACTCAACAACTGGATTTGGGTTTGTGTTAGAAATGTGCAGTATTTAGAAACATCTGACTTAAAGTTGAAATTTCAAATAAATTAAAAAAAAAAGTCAGTAATAAAAAGATTTACAGACTGTAAAGTACTTTACAACAAATCAATGGAACTGGGTTATATACTTTTGTACAAGTGAATTAATCAGTGACTGATTCCAAGTGACTGTATAGCAAGGACCAGTTGCACCAATAAAGATGCTTGTCCATATTTATGGAACGGGAGGGTGCGTTTTAAAATACAAATCTTCTAGCAAATGTAAAGATTTACAGCTGTGAATTAAGATTGTTTTGTGTCATACATGATCACGGACTCAATCAGACTCACGTTAATAAACCTTACAGTGAAATTCTACCATATGTAGAGATTATATCAAAACTCAGAATGGCTGCTTAAAAAATGGCAGAAGTATGACTGAAGACATTTTTCAAATGATTTCAAATGACCATGATGTGTTAACACATCTGTATACACAACAGCCATAACTGTTGACACGCCACTATGCAGATTAACTGCCCTATACTATATCACCTAATGTACATATCATTATTATTAACTCACAATGTTTTATCATTACAAAACAGAGATTTCAAAAAGGCAACTGAAAAAGTGCTGTGAAGTGTCAGTGTCAGCCCCACATCAGGCCATCTTTCAGATTAAACAGCTGCCTTTGCATTTCAACAGCACCCGATCAGCTGTACACTTTAATTATCCTGTGAATTTGATGAAAACAAGTACAGGAGAAGGAAAAGAAGAATCCAAACTTTGCACAACATGACATCTGATGAGAAATTCATGGGCACATTTACTTTGTCACTAGGGTGCACGTACCATATTAACACCAGGTAGAAAAGAAAATGTAAATCAACATCCAAACAAATTTAGGCTGCTGCGAATGAACTTGAACGGCATTCGGCAACGCTGATGAAGTCAGAACATTAAGCGCCTGTGATATGTGTGCATGTGGTTCATCATCTGGAAATAGCTATATGGTTTATCATATTGTATGTTAAAAAGACAAAATAAATAAATATACACTCACTTGGCCACTTAATTAGGAATACACCTAACCTGTACACCTGCTCATTCATGCATTTATCCACGCAGCGGTGCACTGCATAAAATCATGCAGATACAGACCAACAGCACCAGTTACTGTTCACATTAAATATCACAATGGGGAAAAAAGGGATTTCAGTGTCTTTGACCATGACGTGGTTGTTGGTGCCAGACTGGCTGTTTTGAGTATTTCAGAAACTGCTGATCTCCTGGGATTTTCACACACAGCATTCACTTTACACAGAACGGTGCAAAAAAAAAAAAAAAAATTCCAGTGAGCATCAGTTCCATGAGCAGAAATGTCTTGTTGATTGGATAGGTCAAAGGAGAATGGTCAGACTGGTTTGAGCTGTCAGGAAGGCTACGGTAACTCAGATATAACTCTTTACAACTGTGGTGAGCAGAAAATTATCTCAAAATGCACAACTTGTCGAACTTTGAGGAGGATGGGCTATAGTGGGCAAAAAAAAAAACTAGACAACTGTTCAGTGATTAAGGTACTGGGCTACTAATTGGAAGGTCATGAGTTCAAATCCCACCATCACCAAGCCCCAACTGTTGGGCTATTGAGCAAGGCCCTCAACCCTCAACAGCACAGTTACATTCTCTCTTAGTTGTAAGTTGCTTTGGATCAAAGTATGAGGTAAATGAGTCTTGATTTCTGCAGTGAGATGCAGGTGGCAAGATCAAAATTCAGTGTAACAGCATGAAGCCATGGACCCAACCAGACTCTTTGTCAACAGTTCCAGGTGGTGGTATAATGGTGTCAGGAATGCTTTCTTGGAACACGTTGGGCCCCTTAATACCAATCCAGTATCGTCTGAATGCCATGATAATGAGCCATCTCACAAAGCACAAGTTGTCTCAAATTGGTTCCATGACCATGAATACGAGTTCATTGTACTTCAATGGTCTCCTCAGTCACCAGATCTGAATCCAATAGAGCACCTTTGGGATGGCAGAATGGGAGATTAGCAGCATGCATATGCATTTTGTGCATATGCATATGCAATTTGAAGCAATTATGTGATGCAATCATGTCATGGACCAGAATCTCAAAGAAATGTTCCCAACACCTTATGGAATCCACGCCATTTAGAATTGAGGCTGTTTTGAGAGCATGGGGGGTTCTATGCAGTGTTAGTACGGTGTTCCTAATAAAGTCACCAGTGAGTGTATTACCAAAAAACGAAAACAAAACAAAACAAAAAATAAAGTTAAAAAAACAAAAGAGAAATAAAACAATGTTCTTAAAAAAGAAAGTGTATTCCAGGCTTGTTTGTCACTAATTTTCACAATTTTTACATTACTCCTCTTGGGTTGCCACATGGATCCTTCCCTACCATATGGCATCAACAGGAGTATAAAAGGCTCATTTTGTGCCATTAGTCCATGGTCCATTTTCATCTTTCTCTCCTCTCTTTACTGTGCCACTCTAAGCTATATGCTTTCTCTGTCTCAAAGGTTTTTTCATGAGACTAGTACCGATATAGATGACTAATTGGATTTTACTTATTTCCCTTTTAAAGGGTCTTATTATCTAACAGAACTAGACACTGGTGATGATCAGCATCTCCCTTTGAATCCTTAAACTGTTACTCTCTTTCATGTTACGATTAAAATCATCACGATTGTAATAATACAGTACACGAGCGGGCCTCCAGACATCACTGTCCGACTCCATCCAGTCTGCTGCGTGCTGGTGGTTTTGGGGGGGGTTTGCTGTGTGGGAGTCCCTCCTGAGGATCTTCCCTGCTGGGGACATCTCTACAGGAAGGACTACAGCTGAACTCTGAATCCAAGGGGGCTGGTGGAGGAGGGAGTCAGTCTGAGAGCCTCCAAGCATGAGGGTCAAACCTCCACTGATTGGATTTGGTTCATCTGAGCTCGCATCATTTGCACGCTGTTGAGAATCTTCTTCTGGTGGCCAGCCAAAGTGACTCCCACCCTTAGAATGTCACTGTAAGGATGAGAAAGACAAATAGAGGACAAATTAAGGACAAATTTCCGGAGTCTATCCTAGGAATGCAGGTGGGACACCATTCCATCCCAGAGCACCATGCACACACACACACACACACACACACACATTTACACCTAGGGAGCCGCCCGCCACATCACTGTACCACCCACGTGTTATGAACGCTCTGTATTAGTTTTGCTCATTTTGTTGAAGGATGCCAATAATTCTGGAGTTGACTGTGTAATCTATAAGCTGTAAAGTGGCTTGGGTCTACTGCTATCAAAGCAATAAGCATGGCTTAAAGTAGGGGTCCCAAAGATATGGTCGAAATTCTAATCTGGTCCAAAAAATAAATTTAGAACCTGTATTCTAAAGTAAGATCATTGTGTGAACTGTAATTGACTTGAAAAAAAAAAGTACAATGTACAGTCAGGTCCCATCCAGGGCGTATTCTGGCCTCACACCCAGTGTTCCTGGGACAGGCTCCAGACCCACCGTGACCCTAAAGCGGTTATTGAAAGTGAGCAACTGAGAGTAATATTATGTCAATATTATGAGCTATTTTGTGTAGATTCATGAGATATAATTCCAAAAAATTTAAAGAATAATTTGGACACCTTTACACCTGAGCAATCATGCACTTATTCAATCAAGTGGCAGCTGCAGGATGCATATAATCATGCAGAGCTTCAGTTAATGTTCACATCACACATCTGATTGGGGAAAAATGTGATCTCAGTGACTTCGAGTTTTATAGAAATTGTTGAGCTCCTGAGATTTTCACACACAAGTGTCTCTATATTTTACACAGAACTGTGTGAAAGGACAGGAATCCCAGGCTACAGTAGGAACAGGGTCTCCAAAACCGGACAGTTCAAGACTGGGAAAGACCTGGCGAAGCTTTTCCAATCTTTTCCAAGCTGTCCAGGTTCGTTCAGTCTGTGCCCAATGTAGCCTCAAATTCCTGTTCTTGGCTGACAGGAGTGGAACATAATGTGGTCTTCTGCTGATGTAGCCCATCCACCTCAAGGTTTGACATGCTGGTTGTTCTGAGATGCTTTTCTGATCATCATGGTTGTAACAAGTGTTTATATGATTTACCATATCCTTTCCTCCAGCTTATCTTGCCCTTCTTCTTTGACCTCGCTCATCAACAAGGCATTTCCTCCTGCAGAACTGACACTCACTGGATGTTTTTTTTTTTCTGTGTAAACTGTAGGGACTATAGTAGGTGAAAATCCAAGGAGATCAGCAGTTTCTGAAATATGTAACAACCATGCCATGGTCAAAGTGATGGACAGCACATGTTTCCCCATTCTGGTTCTGTTTGACATTAACTGAAGCTCTTAATCTGTACCTGCATGATTTTATGCAATGTTCTGCTGCCACATGATTGGCAGATTGGACAAATGCATGAGTGAGCAGGTGTACACGTGTTTGGTGGTCGGTGAGTGTATGTTTAATCCGTTCATGTATGTTCAGAATCAATGTATTCATCAATGCACTCAGAATGTAACTTTCCGATAAATGCCAATAAATTATCCCACTCAAGAGGAGATGTTAATATGTAGTTGGTATACTAAACTGATTGTTATTGCAAATGTAATGGGGTAATGCCCCATGATGCCCCCTTAAATGATCTCAGAACGAAGAAACTTACTCCAGAGTCATTTGGGAAACGGCATCGAAGGAGCTGAAGCCGTCATTGGCAAAGTTCTCCTTGTACTGGCCCATCTTGATAGCGTCCAGCCACTCATCCACACTATTGAAGCTGGAGAAGTCTGGAGTGCTGCGGTCCAGCAGAGGTAGGTGCACGCTAGAGTGAAACCATAAAAACACATCATCAAGAGGGAGGCCAAGAAGTATAGTACAATACAACAGAGTTGTATTTACTGCATCATTTACAACAGTAATTGACACGAACATTTAGAAAATGGTGTTCTCCAAATGACATATACTGTATCTTTCAGCAAAACATAAAAATGGTACAATCGAACTATTAATAACAGGCTAGAGATCATTTCCACTATAAGCAGGACTTCATGATGGCCTCTATCATGTGCTCTGTTGGTGAAGTTCTAAACATTTTCCAGGTTGCATATTCTTACCCTGAAGAAAGTGGGGTGGTGGCTTTCAGGCTGTTAGGGTTGCGGATCATTTTGTCCAGGGTGTTCACGATCTGGCTGAATTTAGGCCGGTTGTTTCTGTCCTTCTGCCAGCAGTCCAGCATTAACTGATGTAATGTACTGGGGCAGTCCATAGGAGGAGGTAACCTGTAATCCTGCTCTATGGCATTAATCACCTGGAAGCACACAGTTCACCATGCTTTCAGTGGAAATACAGATGAATATGTTATTAGCTTGACCCCTATTTTATTGTAAAAAAAATCTTCTCAAAATAATTATGCATTTTATCAGACCATCATGTAAAGCAGAACTGATTTTTCCCCACTAGAGGTCACTGCATATTAGCAAGACAAAGTTCTGAGATTCTTTTCTATTCAGGTGATATGGCTGTGCAAATATCCTACATCCTGATTGCTCATGTCCCAGTATGGTCTCTCTCCATAGGACATGACCTCCCACATGACGATGCCGTAGCTCCAAACATCACTGGAGGAAGTGAACTTCCTGTACTGGATGGCCTCTGGTGCGGTCCATCGGATGGGAATCTTCCCTCCCTGAGAATGAATGTTCACTTAGCAGGTGTAGGACAACATAAAACAAGCAGACTCAGATGGAAGAGACCAGAGTGATTCATTTTAATTATTATATTCTCTTTGGGTCAAAATGACTCATTTTATTTTTTTTATTAATATTAATGGAAAAATAAAAATGTCATTTTTCATACTTAACAATCTTATGTTATAGATACTATGCTTATTTCATTTTCATTTGATTCATTCCCTTGATTCATGTGATTATTTTAGTCCCTGGCACACGATATTTATTAAACCTGAGCACACATCCCTAAGCATCTGAAAAGGTTTCGTGTGTAAAATCCATTGGTACTGACATTTACATTGCTAATAAATGAGTAAGATTTATGATTATTCTAAAATATATGTTGTATAGTATTGGAATAAAAAAAATAGAAAACATTCCCTGCGACAATGGGATATCCATTGCTAAACAGTGAACAAAACGAGTGAGCTAAAATGTTGAGGAAGATTTGGTCTATTGAGGAATACAGCATGTCTTTAGTTTCATGTCACTCATACTCACAAGTCAACACACATTCTCAGAAAAAACTCTAAAAAACCAAACTCTACTTTTCATTGTTGCTGAGGTAGTACCACCAAAGGTGCATAATATGTGCCTTTTAGTATGTTTTTTACCTACAAAATTGTACCTATAATTAGCTTTTAGAGTAGAGGACGTTAAGGTATGTCACCAAGTATGTCACTTAAAATATTTTTAAAGGTTTCCAGGCAAAAATACACATATTAAAGTTAGAAAACATGTTCTGTTGATGGTACCAACCCTGCGACAATGAAAAGTAAAGTTTGGTATGCTTATTTCCGAGTGTATGAATGTGATGCATACTGCTCACTTCTGTTACATGCCAATAAGCTATGACTAGGAACTTCTGCGATTGATCAAACAAACTTACTAGGGCACTGGTGTAGGTAGGGTCTGATGTGTCTTCCTCTAAGAAGCGAGAAAGCCCAAAGTCGGACACTTTGCACACCAGGTTGCTGTTGACCAGGATGTTGCGGGCAGCCAGGTCTCGGTGCACATAGTTCATATCACATAGATACTTCATGCCAGCTGCAATGCCACGCAGCATGCCGACCAGCTGAATCACCGTAAACTGCCCGTCGTTTTGCTGAACGTACATGCAGAAAAATAACTGAACCAACATGACCAAATTGCAGGAAAATTACTCCACTAAATATGAAATAGCTGTTTCTGTAAGCTATTGCAGAACATACTTTGTCCCAATTTAATAAGAGAACTCTCACTGGCCCTCTAAGCTATGCAGCCTGGAAGTACTACATTTGGACTTGTAATGCCCCCTCCAGCTGTGCTTTCAGTCAGCCACATCTGGTCCCTGTCTACAGGGATGGCAGTCAGCTGGAGGAGAACAAACTGTCACTAATGACTTTGTACAGTATGTAAGCTATAAAGAAAGTAAACTAGAAGTGTGTATAGCTAACAAGAGGCTAACTTCTTCTTGTTTCCTTCTGTGATGCCACGAAACAAAGAAAGAAATGCAGTTCAACAGTTTCAGATTATGTGTTAGTAACTTATATCTTTGCTCAACAGACGTACAAAAAATAAATGAAAATGAGGCTGATATTAAGACCCACCCTAAGGAAGGAGTCCAGCGATCCATTCTCCATAAACTCAGTGATGATCATAACGGGGCAGCTTTTTGTCACCACGCCCTCCAAGTGGATGATGTTGGGGTGATCAAACTGACCCATGATGCTGGCTTCACTCAGGAAGTCCCTCCTCTGCTTCTCAGTGTAGCCAGACTTCAGTGTTTTAATGGCTACCAGGATCTCTCTCTTCCCAGGCAGGCGCAGGTTTCCACTGCACACCTCCCCAAACTCACCTGAAGCAGAATCAGTGGCAGCACCTGACTTCTAAGAATCTTTTCCTTACCTTCTTTCTAATCCAGATTTTAAAATGTTATAAAGTCTTATTTACCTGCACCAATGACTTGTTCAATCTTCACACAGGACATGTCTATTTCTTTAGCAAACTCCCGCACTGCCTCATTGGGATCCTCGTAAGTAAAGGGATCGATGTAGATCTTCATACCTGGGGACACTTGGAAGGAGAACGTGGGGATTATATTAATCCATTTACAGTAGAACTACAACTGAATCTTAAAAATGACCAAATGAAACTTTCTATTAAATTAGAATTTTTAGAGCCCATTGTCTCTTGTGAGGGAGATTCTCTTAATTGCAGTGAGAACAGTGACAAACCTTCACCACCAGCGACATAAGTTACCTTGTAAACAATAGGGACTGTATTCAGGCTAGGGACAGAGCTACTTTTTGGGTTGGAAAAAAGTAAACAGAAACGACGAATCAAGCCAGATCCACTGCATGGCGATGTTGAAAATCCCAGTTTTTCTAAGATGTTGTTGACATTACGTGATTATTATAGGTACAGCAATCCTTTAAACATTACACACTGTACATTTAAGTTATTAATGCCCTAAAATTGATGACAAATGAGACAAATGAGATTAGCTGGATATCAAGATGGATAAAGACATAAAACAAAGACTGATACATTCATGTGCTATGGGAATTCCCCACGGATCAGTTCTTAGTCCACTCTTCTTCTTGCTATATACTAAATCACTGAGCTCAGTAATCAGATCTCATGACTTCTCCTACGACTACTATGCTACTAAGACACGCAACGTTACTTCAACTTTACCGGCCATATATATATATATATATATATATATATATATATATATATATATATATATACACACACACATAGCTCATTTTTTTGTCACTGGTTGAGTTTCATATGAATGGCCTGTAAAGTTGAAGAACTCCCATATACTTAATGTGTCATTCACCACTCACACTTTCAGTGTTTTTTTTGTAATTTCCCCCATTTTCTCCCCAATTTGGTCACTCTAGTCGCAACTCCCAACCACCAGCCAGCTTTTCCCTAGCCCACAACAGCTACCAACCGGGAAGGATGAAGGCTAGCATATGTTTCCTCCAAGCCAGCCGACTGCATTCTTTTTTTTTTCAAAACTGTTGCTCATGCTGCATCACACGACAACATAACACACTTGGAGGAAAGCATTATCTGCCCTCTTCTTCATACATTAGTTCACAGATGCCAATGATTGGCTAGTGTTGCTGTAATGCCATCCCTCCCACCCAGACAGCATGGCCAATTTTGCTCCCTTGGCTTCCAACCACCCATGGCTGTGGCATCGCTGGAAATCAAATTTGCGATCTCCCAATGAGAGTGCGAACATTTTTCTGTTGCATCACTTGGGAGCCTGCAACTAAAAATCTGAGTGTGATTATAGGTGATAGCTCATCTTCTCCAAACACATCAACCACAATATCCTGCATGTTTCTTCTTCAACAGATGAGAAGAACCTGACATCTGACTAAAGTCTGCATGTTTTGTAGGTCTCTCTGAATAAAAGCATCTGTCAAATGGTTAAATGTAAATGATGTCTTCTGTTCTTCTTGACTGGCTTCCTGATGCTGTTAGCGCAGATTAGTATACAGTATGTGTATTGCGTAATGAGATTACGCTGACATGGGGTATTCAGTTTGGGATTGAAAGGCTACTTACAGTGGCCACTGGTATAATGCTGGAGCTTGTCTGTGAACTCGGATTCTGTCCTGTCACTGCCTCTCCTGGGACAAACCAGGAATACATGAGCAACCAAACAAAGGATGTGAGATTGCATAAAACAATCTGAGCTCTGAATGGCACACAGTCTTCCAAAGGAGGATTTAGGATAACTCACCGGTTGCAGACGATGACGAGCACAATGACTGAGATGAGAAAAACAACGCCTGCAGCAGCAGAGCCGATGATGAGAGGCAGTTTCTCCTTCAGGCTGGAATCATACTCCTCTACACACACAGTGGGAACAACATATAATATAAAACAGATACCCAACTGGACAGCTCCCACTTCATAAAGTCAACACCTTGCAATCCAAAAGGCCAACCTGCCTAAGGTCAACCTAAAGTTACATCTTGGCAATTGTTTCTCTATAGCCATTTGGGTGTTGGCAGTTAATAATATTACCACACACTCTGTAAAATCTTCTTTTAAATGTTGGCTAGAGCTATATGATTGCCAACTGGCAAAGCTTTTATTTCTGTTAGCTTATAAGAACACTGTAAAAAGTAGCAGGGAAAGAGCAGTGTGCCAGTTCACGTTTGGAAAAGCAGGAGCATGCTGGGACGGGAGTTTTGACATCTGTTTCTTGGCTATGCTCTTGGCACAGAGATGTACTGACATGCTTAATCTGATTGAAGTTAATGCCATTTCAATGACTGGCAGTGATTTAAAATCAGTAATTCTGTAGCTTGTCAGCCAGTGCCAAGTGATCAGACTAATAGCTGACAAAGATTTAATTGGTCTGTGCTGTCATGATTACACATGATACAATTGAGATTGATATATATATATATATGGGCAAAAACAAAGAAACTATTCTTTAAATGTAAAAATAAAGACAACCCCGAGAGGTCTATTTATGAAAAAAGCCATACCTTCAGTCATGGTTTGGAAATACATCTTCCCACTAAAGCGTCCAAACCCTGCGACTGTCCGTGCTCGCACTTGGAACACATAGATGGTGCCTGGCTTTAGGCCTCGAACTACAGCTGTATTCGTCTGGCTTCTCAGTGTAGAAGAGTTGAGCTCAGCTGTGTTCTGGAAGAGATCAGAGGACACTATAAAAATGACAGCCTGGTACAACATATGCACAACACTTGGGCCATCAAAGCATTTCTTCAAGAAAATGGAAATGGCTCAGTTTCCTTTCTTGCCAAGTGCAACACAAGAATGAATGCCTTGGTGTAATATGTGCATGTGAGTGAAGGTGTGTGTGATTACCTTCTCAAAGTACTGCAGCTCGTAGTCTAATATGACTCCGTTGGGCTGGTCTGGCTGAGACCATGACAGTGTGATGCTATCAATAGTCCTGCTGACCTGATGCATGATGGACACCATTGATGGAGCTGTGCAGAGAAAATATAAAAAAGACAGAGATAATGAGGGTCATTTTCAGGTGCAATTCTGAACAAAGAACCTAAGTATTAGCCTAAATGTGCAGTTTAAGTGCCTTGTATAAGCCAGCACACAAACAGTGAAGGGAGGATCACGCAAAAAGCAGGAAGTCAGCATAATGAAAGGGTTTGGAAATAGAAAGTGCAGTTGATTACATATTCAGCTTGATGACTAAACTTTGGGTAATTAAACTATGTGTGTGTGATTTTGTCCACCTCCAAAGCCAGGTGTAAATTATGCATGCACATTGCTCAGAGCAGTATAGCCAATGTTGCCAGGTACATGCTTATCCTGTACAACTGGGAAACTTTTGAACTGCCATCTCTTTTTTTTTAATTGCTTCTTGTGGATATTCTTTATTCATGAAAATTATGGATAATAATACAAGACTATCTTTGAACCTTGGAGAAAGAACCATACAAGCTATGTTTTTAATACTTTGTCGCAAAGATCTGGCAATCTTGGTGATAGCACAAATGTCATGAAGAAACACAACAATTTCCTTATATCTAACAAGGAAATTTAATATACCAAACATTGCCAATTTTCTTAATGTTACAGATACCACAAGAAAAAATGCAATGCAGTTGTATAGACAAAATTCCTTTTTCTGTACGTAACAGTTATTTCATTAGTAGGTCATCAGCAGTGGGCAGCAGAGTACTGCAGAGTGCATACATATCTGTACAGAGATAAGCAACATTTCTTCATCTCTGATATATTTTTGCCTTCTGTTCTTTTGGCTGTCATGTATGGGATTTGGACTGCAGAAAGAAGAGATGCTATTTACAAGACAAATGCTGACTTGCTGGATGCATAACAGAATATTAGCCCCTAAAACCTTCCTGCATTTCAGATTCCAGTTGTTTTTAAATGAACCATTAAATGTATTGATATGATGTCAAATGAACAAAAGTGAATTGATTTCTCCTTCATCCATCTTTTGTGCAACCAAATCCCATTTAAAGTGCACACCGATAGTAAAAATCCAGAAGGCTAATATTGTAAATGGTATTTATTGTTGGCATGAAGGAGCTGTCATTGGTTGATTGCTCTGGGACTTCCAGGTCTTAGGCTGTAAAGCTCCCTTTGACTCCTGGGCTTCTGAGTAGAGCCCAGAAAAATTAAACACACTACAGCGTGCCAAAGCAGCACTTCACATGCGTGTAGGACTTTTCTCCTACAGAATTTCACTATTTGAAATAGCGACTTTCTAGTGATTTTATAACTATGAAACACTATTTTTTGTAAAGACCATCCCTGCATTCAATTCAATTCAATCGAATTTGTACAGCGCTTTTAACAATAGACGTTTTCACAAAGCAGCTTTACAGAAATGCAGATGTGGATTTAGAGCCCTAATGAGCAAGCCAGAGGCAATAGTGGCGAGGAAGAACTCCCTGAGAAGACAAGAGGAACCTGACTACTCTGAATCCACTGTAAAGATTTATATGCTGTTTTACCAGGTTTAGCTCTAAGTTCAAGCTTAGAGGTTTAGCCAAAGAGCCCAAAGCAGTAATGATTAATCTTGGATTTGTTTAGACTGTAAAAAACGGTGAGTAAAATTACTGGAATAATATATATGTACATATAAAATAAGGTAGACAAAAAGAAAGGGAAACTTGGACAGGAAAAGTAAGAAGAAAAGATTTAGTTTTTATAGGTAACTGTAAGGTATGGTCAACTTATACACAGTCAGGTCCGGAAGTATTTGGACAATGACAGAGTTTTTGTGATTTTGCCTTTATACACCACCACAATGGATTTAAAAAAAAACAAAAAAAAACAATCAAGATGTGATCGAAGTGTAGACTTTCAGCTTTATTTTAAGAGGTTCCACAAAAATATGGCATTTACCATTTAGGAATTACTGCCATTTTTAAAGGAAGTACCTCCATTTTCAGGGGCTCAAAGGTGTTTGGAAAAAGTGACATAATTGTAAATATAACCATAATTTTAATACTTGGATGAAAATCCTTTACAGTCAATGACCGCCTGAAATCTGGAGCCCATGTTCTCAAAACTCAAATTCTGAGTTTCCTCCCTTGCCAAGTCTTCACTGTCAATTGTCCAAATACCTTTGAGCCCCTGAAAATGGAGGTACTTTGCTGAAAATGGCTGTAATTCCTAAAAGGTAAATGCCATATTTTTGCGGAACCTCTTAAAATAAAGCTGAAAGTCTACACTTCGATCACATCTTGATCGTTTTATTTCAAATCCATTGTGGTGGTGTATAAAGGCAAAATCACAAAATAAATCATTGTCCAAATACTTCCGGACTTAACTGTATGTATGTGGCAATCCCATCAAATGCTGCATGTGAACTGCCTAAAGAAATGCTTATGAGGATCTATGATAAGATTCATATGACTTTTTGTACTGTAGCAATGGGATGTGGCAGAAATCAAGTGAAAAAAAAAAAACAACTTATATCAGTCTACAAATTTTTTTTTACTTATTAATAGGAGACTGATGTCCTAGCTTGGAGAAAGAAACATTTTTACACAGAATAGCACATAAAAATGGCAGATTTCAGGCCGAATAATATGGATGGAATTACATGCTGCATCTGAGTCTAATTGTTCCTCATGTTTTGTGAATCAGGTCCTCACTGACAGAAAGAGCCATACAAATGCAGCCAAAAATTTTTTATATTTACAGAAATTGTTCAGCTCTGCCAAAGTGATCTATTTTCCATTTCCCAGCGTGCTGTAAGCAGTACTCTATCACTCAACTCCTCGCTCGGCCTTCGATTTATGAAAAATGCAAGTGGTGCTTTCACACAAATTCATGTGTCCTTGCGGTATTATGGTAGAGAACCAGAGGAACCAATTATGAATGTTTCCATCTGTAAAGAATTCAAAGATTTCTGTGCTTGCCAAGAACTTTTCCACTCCTGTACATGACAAAGTAATATCTTAGTTAATCACACTTTGAACCATTTCCTATAAAGAGGCTTTATTTTATATATACCTACACACCATGTAAAAGAGCACATGAGAGGTTTGATGTTATGTGGGAGGATATGTATTTTATATCATAGAACTTAACTACTTAAACTCCAAAGACCCATTACTGAGTCCAGACCTACAGTGCCCTCCAGTATTACTGGCACCCTCTGTAAAAGAAGGAAAAAATAACTGCATAAAATAAACATTCCTTCAACAAAGTAATGAACACTTTCCACTAGATCAAATTAGCACTATTTATCTTTGTTCTAACAAAACAAAATCTCATTAAAATGACATTTTTTAACAATAGAATGTTCTCTCAAAACTACATGTGCCAATATTATTCATACCCATAAGGATTTTTTAAATAAATGCAAACAAATGATCACTCTTGAAATTTTTTTTTTCCATTTGCTCTCAGTGTTCATATTGCCATTAACCATGTCCTGTTTCCATGGCGTATAAATATGAGGCTGCACACATGTAAAATACCTTTGTCACCCATTACCATGGAAAAAAAACAAAAACCTCTCAACAAAAATCAGACAGATGGTTGCTGAACTGCACAGATCAGGCAACATGTACAAAAATATATACGCAGTTAAAGAATTAGGACTATAACAAAAAGTTTCACATGCCTGAAACAGTAGGAAATTTGTCAGAATTTGGATCCATGAGTACACTCTTCCCCCACACAGTGAGGAGGATGGTGAAGGAGGGGAAAAAAGGGCCTAAAATCACAATATAAAAAAGCCAACTGCTAAATGCCACTTTCATAACAACAGGCTGTTTAAAAGTCTTGCCAGAAAGAAGCACTTTCTGAGATCAACTCACCTGAACTTCACCATGTGTCATTAGAACTACAGTCATGTTCTGTAGTCAGATGAACCCAAGATCAAGCATTTTGGTCATGCACATTATCAGCATGTTTGGTAAGAAAAGGTGATTTAGTACAAGGAAAGCATTGATGGAATATATGGAGTTAAACTGTTGATGCTTTGGAGCTGTTTTGTGGCTAGTGGCTCAGTGGCTCATGTGAACATTGGTGTCATCATGAATTCTGCTATGTACCAAGATACCAGAATATTTCAGTCCAAATACCAACCTCCTGGTTGCCTCTGCCAGGAGGTTCAGACGTGGCCATAGAAACAAGATGACGAAAACATTCTTCCAAATACAGAAATGGTTAAAAACACACACACACACACACACACACAAAATAAATGTTTTGCGATGACCACCTCAGTCTCTGGATTTGAACTCTACTCAAACACTGTGGTCTGATTTGATGAGGGAAGTCCACATGCACAAACCTGAGACTATAAAGGTGTTAAAATGCTGCATGGAGGAGTGGACCAAAATTCATCTACAAGTGTCTCCAACCTTGTTAGAAATCACAGGAAAAGATTCAGTTGTCATTCTCTCCAGGGCAGGTGTCACAGAGCAGGCGTCACAAAACATTAACTGTATTAGTGCTGATAATCTTTTTTTTTTTTTTAACTGCACTATTAAACATAAATGTTATGCTTAAAAAGCAACACTATATAATGTCCCTGTACGTTTGAGCTCAAAATATCACTATAATCTTTGCCAATATTTCTGGACGCCACTGTACAGTCCTCACTCACACAACATACCTTTGCTATTAGTTTAACTGTAGTAACCGAATAACAAGATTTAAGATAAATAACTAAATAATCTGCTGATACTAATGGACAGGACTTGTGGAGTAGAGTTTTCTGAAAGCATTTCAGCACAAAGATCAAGGTTAAATGGTAGAGTAAGAATCACACTGAACACTTTCTCTAACAGGTTAGATGACAAACTCTAAATGCTTTTGGGCCCAGAGCTAAAATTCCACGCTTAAGCAATATAACTAATAATTAATCTGTAGGCACTTTCAGTGGTCTGTGCAAATTTTGGTGACTTTGCAAATTTGTTCTATGAGGTATTAAACCGATGCTCAGCCGGTAATCAATAGTAATTTGCCCTAAGCATTTGTTTAGGCTGTGCATGGCTGCACAGTGAGCAGTAAGCATTTTTCAGCCTGTGAGGTAAATGGAAAGGACAAATGAGCTCCAACTAAAACCTGACTAACCCTGGCTGCAGAATATTAGAGGGTCTTCCCATGTGGAGGAAAACTGGATTTACTCATTAGCTACTTAATCAATTTAGGGGTAGCAGATGAAGATGAACTGAGGGAGGAGTGCCGAGTGCAGTAAAAGAAAGTGCTAGGTTTGAAACAGAAGCTAGACACAACAAAATGGAAGCTAGACACAACAAAAACTTTGTTTTCTTTTAATAGCTGAGGGGAAAAGTTGAAAAGTATATGTTAAATGTAAGCAGTAATACTATGGAATGCTGCAAATAAAATTTGCACACCACATTCTGTGAGGTCCTCAAAATCTTTTTTTCTTTCTTTGGTTGCTCTGCACCACTTTGCTGTCATTAACTTTGTAGTCATTGAGCTAAAAACATTATTTTCTTGATGAACTATCATGCGTAACGCTGTTTTCATGCTGGCTTGCTCAGACTAGCCGACTTTTGGAGGTGGCTGATGCTGTGAGGTGAAGTTTCCCAGCACCAGTGAGGCTGTAATGTACACTGACAGGCACACCAGTGTGGCCGCTGCCTGTAGTACAGCCAGGTCCAGAGCTCTCATTAAACTGCTCTATTAACGTTCACTATGCTCCTTTGAACTGCTGCTGCTGCTACGGCTTTTTTTTTTTTTTTTTCAGTCCAC
>CM040990.1:9506310-9550233 GCA_022985145.1 Pangasius djambal | reverse complement strand
CACAGCTGCAGCACGGCAGTGGCCTCCTCGTGAGCTCTATTTCCTCTCGAGCCCCCACATGAGCTTTTCTGCCACTCATTTGAGCAGGTGTGTCTGCGTGGGAGTTCATCTGATGATGGGTTGTAGGCCATTTTGAGGACCTTCAAGTAGGTCATTCGGCCACATTTATGTAAGCTGAAGCTGCTTGGCTTTTCTGAATAAAACAAGTATGTTTGCTGTGGATGCTGTCTTAGATTGTATTTTAACTTTATAAAGAGGCAGGTTATATTTAGAAAGACATTTTGATTTCAATCCAGTACAGATACAAGGCCCAACAAAGGAGTCCTCATGCTTGTCTTTCTTTTGTCAGAGGCAGTTTTTCTTTGCTGATGACTGAGAGAATAAGGAGAGGCGTGAGGAGGAGAGGCACTGACAGTCTCCTCTCATTGGACATTGTCTGCCTGCTGGAGACTGACGGACGAAGCCTAGACTCCTGACGGGCCTTTGATCAATGAGTGCCTCATCGATGACAACAGGACACCTGCTTCTCATCAAAGAGAAGGCGGCCTGCTAGAGGCAGCATGGACGGCCAGCACTCAGCATAGATTAACCCTTTTGCCCCCAGAATGAATGAATTACAGCCAATTCATACACAGCTGAGACACACTGCACTGTTAATATACAGTAAGTATACAGCCAAATACGAATACATTGTCTGGAACAGATGTTTGTTCTAAACAAAATGCGAGCAGGAGGTTTTTACTTTCATGTGTGCGAGCGGTCAGATATGAATCTTGTGGGCATGTGCGAGTCGTCAGATATGGTGCTTGCTGGACAAGGAAAGACCACAATCACTGCTCAAATTAGGCTACTAGTTTTTTTTTAATTAATTTTGGGAATTAGAACCAAATTTTATATATATATATATATATATTTTGTTGTTGAAAATGTTGCAGGCAGGTACAAACAAAAATAATAACTGTGTGGGATTTGAAGTGGGATCTGAAGAGGGATTTGGAAAGGAAAAAAACACCTTTCCAGCTTAAGCCATGCCAACTTCAGGTTTAAATTCAAGATACAGATACAAATACAAATATTGTACTACAGAAATGCAAGATTTTATCTGGAAAGTGGGAAAAGAGAAGCTTTGAATTCTAAAATTTGATCTTGCCCTTATCATGACGGCATTATGTCTTTGGACACAAAGCAAAGGTCAACTCAAGAGTAGTTGTTTGCTTGAATGCACAGACGAACGTGGAAGAGGAAAGTCCTGATAACACAAGAAACTGAATAAAAGACCATGCAAAACAGTAATCCACAATCTGAATACATACCACAATAGCAAGCACAACTGCTAACTTTAAAGGGTAATGACAGTTCTAGCATACAAATGAGATCGCAAGGACAAGCTCACATTGATCACATTCATATGACATCATCAACGTCAATCCCATTGTCATTTATTAACCAATTTACATTTACATTCCTAACTATTCCTTACAAAATACATACACAGGTATTCTGAAGAAAAAAGTTACATTTATTATTACTACTCCTAAAGCACAAGAGAATTAGGTGAATAAGGAAAAAGAAAATCAAATCAACCAAATCGAATATCAGTAAAATGAAATATACCTGTTTCATTAGTTTATCCCCTCATTCCACTTTTATCCCCTTATTTCTTTTTTCGTAAATCCCTATTATTCTGTAGAGATACAAAGAACCGAATGTAATCCATTGCAGAAGATTAATAAACACAAACACGGATCACAGGCACTGTTTGTGCATAAAAAAAACATAAAAAGACAAAACCAACAAATCCTCATTAATCCATAAATTAAATGACAACAGACATACCCCTTTTTCAGAAGCTTCTTGTAGAGTTTAAGCTGTATCTCCTAACTAGTATCTGCTATCTGTCTATCTAGTCATATTTACATTTACTTTAACTCATTTGGCTGAGTGTTGGCTGACCCACTGTATTTTATGTAATGTGTAATATGTAAATGTGTGATATGTTAACTGACAATAAAAATCTTGCACATTAACACTGACTCTTTCATTCATTCATTCATTCATTCATTCATTCATCTTCAGGAAATACTATCTAGTATTTACATAATATTTTCTATTATATGATTACTATAAACCAAATATAAGATAATAAAACTGCCAGTAAAGTATGAAAATGACTAGAAACAGGTTTAATAATCTTATATTTGGTTTACTGTAACAGAATAATGTAATAGTAAATACATTTGACTATATTCAAGATATTTTCACATTTGCTAGGATGTCATTTAGACAATTTAGAGTAGCCAATCAACCTCCAATCATGTTTTTAGAAGATATGGCTAGCATTGGATCAGTATTAGGTACAGGCCCTTACGCAGAGCTCTAAAATCCTTATTGTATCAAAAATGAAAAAAATTGGGACAGGTTCCAATTGATATCAGTGTATGAATTATGCAACTGCACTGATTAGATCTATCCATTTATCCCTAAGAGAAAGAATGTAGTCTTCTATTTTCTGCTCATATAAAGATAACATAGAAGTGCATCTCCTGGCCCTACTGCTGAGATTAGTTTCATCAGTATGTCTCTGCTGCAGCCTGATTGGCTCCTGTGTCCCTCTATTCTGTCTTAGATTATAATCACTTTGTACTGGGACATTCTTGGGACATCTGACAGGAAAGTCACAGGGTCTTCAGAGACTTTACGGCATACAGTATAAACACCGTGTATGACCATTTAAATCATGATGGATGTGTTTTACACTCTGATACAATTAGGAATTACATTTCTTTAATATTTCTTTAATGTTTTTTACATTGTTCAGGTTCATATAAAACAAAATTCTTAAAATTAACATCCTGGATCAACGATAACATGCTGCTTCAAATGATCATATCTACAGCAACACACTGGAATTTTATATATTTCCTGAACTACAAGTCACTCCACAGTATGTCTTCTCAGAATACTGCTGGTCTTGGTCCACTTCAGATATTCTGTGTAAGACTTCCAGTCAGCCATTTCCGGTTATTTTAGCTCGCTAGGTTGTTTTCATCTCATCAGTTAATGGACACACTGGGCATTCTAGTTTGTATTAAAGTTAATTTACAACTAGATATTGAGTTATGTGCGGCTTTTGTGCAGTAACCTATCAAGACTTAGTCTGCGTCTGCTTATAACACTAGCATGCTAGGTTAGCTCACTATTTAGGCAGATGATTTAGCATCAACATTTACTGTTGTAGCGGAGTTATTAGAGCTGTCAAACTCCTTTAAAAATAGCATTCAGATTTAGCATTTGAATGTATTTGAATATGAATTTAATGTTATTAACCTCTAATTATATACTTCCCTAGACAGTGTGAATACTAGCAGCAGCACTACACTGTGTTTTTATTGCATAAGGCAGAATAAGAATTTTATCACAAACTTTAATGCTTTAGTTCATTTATTTATTTATTTATTCATGGTAATATTTTCTTGTCATTAATATTCAGCTCAGTTACACCATTTCACATAAAAACCCTATTCACGCACCTAATCACATAAAAATCTGCCTTCTCAGAGGATAATTCAGTTAGAAGGAATCCCAAATGCCTTCTTGATTACTGTACGCTCACTGTGTAGGGTATAACATAATGGCATTGTAGCCACACAAGCTTTAACACAGCTCTACATAGCTGTGCTGTTATGAATGACCTATTTACACTGTCTATGTCTTACGTTAACTACTTAACGTAACTATTATAACTTTTTTTAAGTCTAATTAGTACTTCAATTATATTTTTCAAAAGTAACTGAAAATAAAGCATGCCATAAATTACATGCATTTATTCAAAACCCTTTAGCCAAATTTATTACATGGGATTTTAAGCATCCTAATTTAGATTTACTTTAAATGTGCAAATATAATTAAAATAAATTCTAATAGTCCTAATTACAACTGACTATGATTATTTTAGATACCGGCAGTTAAGGCAGGTAACAAACGTAAAAGCAGGTAAAAGTGTCACATCTGAAAATAACACACTTTTCAATATACTTACCACAGAGGGAAAAAAATAGTGTGTTTAGCTGCGTTACATAAGTTGCATTATTGTACTTGATATTTGTCCTGCACCTAAAATGGCACTCATGTTTATTTTTACATCTTAAGTGTTGTCATGGTTCTATGTATTGCATATGAACAGAAGATTGTGGTTGTAGAACGCACATCTTAACTGTTCTGGAAAACACGTCAAATTTGTAAGTAATACCTTACAAAGAAGGCATTATAATACAACATTTAAAGCTAAAAACCTTTCTGTATATGTAGCGTTTAACTATCTGAATACTGCTGACACAATAATGTTAATTTCTGCTAGTGTGGCTGCAGGATTTTCAAGGTTATGTCAGTGCAAGCGAAGGTTAGTGCTCCTTTCCATAACCTTCACGCCTACCAGAAAAACAGCAATAAATGGGCAAACAACTATAACTTCTGGAGTAGCATGTCACTAACAAGCAGGATTATTGCATAACAACTAATGCAAAATAATTACGACATAATATATGCATCATATACACAAAACCTGCTTCTTGTAGTCAAGAAAACGTGGAAATATCATCCAATATGCACCTATAAACAATTCGAAGTTACACGCGATCACCTGAGCATACATTAAGTTGAAACGTGAACAGCATGCATGCATGTACTTCTTCACAGTAACAACTGACACGGGAAGTATGTACACTAATAATATTAAAACTGACAGCTGGTTACACTCTCATTGTAACCTGGTACAGGGAGAGAGATCCATGCCTTACACTGCCGAGAACAAAAAAATCAAGGTAACGCAAGTACAATATTCGCGGAGTTGCCCTTGAGCTTGTGTCCCTTTGCAACAAGACAACTTTAATCTCAAAAAGACAGAAATGTATCACAATCCAGCTGAATAACTAAAGGTTCAGATTCCACACATTATTGGTTGTTTCTACAATATTTTTTTAAAGAAAACCTCAGCCCTACAAAGAGGCCCTGTGGGGCAGATATAGCAGCCTTACACATCATAATGAATAAATGCATTATAACCATCTGGAAATGAGATATTGATTTGAAGCTGTAACAGTATATAATTGTGCTCATAATGTTTGCATACATACACAATTCTGCCTGCGAGCATTGCTTTTGGCTGAAATCCATCTACTTAAAGCCAAGTTCATTCATGCAAGTGCAATGCTATACTCTCAGGTATATTCTCTAGTTCTCAAACACATGTTTAAGTGTAGCTCTGGAGCAAAATGGATTTTCTTGTGTGGAGGTTTCACTCAAAGGGTATTTTAATTCTTTCAAAGTATCATTTTTCATTGCACAAGTGTGATTTCTTTTTATGTTTAACCCTTTTTCTCTCCAAGTCCAATGGAGTTGAGATTCCAGAAATTGAAACTGTTATTAGTCAGTACGCACACTTCAAGAAAAACAGTTAGGTACATTAAGTGAAATAGTGACCCCACTGAAACTGCTTGAGGTGAGACTAAATATCTTGGCTTTTTGACAGATGTTAGATGCTAGTTTTAAGCAGGGAAGAGCGTGAATATCTGTTCATATCTACTTACACTGTAAGTGCATTAAAACAGACAAGTCCTGGGTTAAAAAGATGATGATGCATAAATGAGCAGGCATTCTGAATTAGTAGGCCACTCGTCCTGTTTAATTTCATAGCAAAGCTGTTGATCCTAATTCATTTAATATTTTGTTATATTTGCAATTCAATGAATTGTTTGTTACTGCAGGCATGAAAATGTTAATTATATGAGAGCCCATGAATATCAGATCTCCAGACTTTGTCTTTCGTAATTCAAGCATGGTTATAATTTTTGTCAAGAGTTTTTAATAACTGTAATACGATCCTTGTATACGATGCAATAATTTGCTGTAAATTTACTACAAAAGGGTTTGACAACAAGCTTACAAACAATTTAAAAAAATGTTTTCACCTCCGGCTAATGAGAATAACTCTAGCACACAAAATACAGATCCTCGATCCTTTTTTTTTCTGCACACACTTCTTGGTTAACCACCACAGGGGGATATATTAGTTGTGCTTTATATTTGAATGGAATCACCAGGGAGAGCCGTGCCTAAGCATGCACACTGCTCCCTCTCCACACTCCAAATTAGTCAATTAGTAGTGTCATTAAAGTGGTGCAGGCGAGGGGATTAACACCAAGGGAAATAAAAGAGACAATCTGCCGCATGCTCGCCGAGGATATTGCCGATTTCCATCCATCAACTGCTCCAGATGGAGGGACGTTAGTAATTTATATTCTGTCAACAGTGCCCAGGAGAACTCTGCCAAAATCATTTCCTCATTTCAACTCTTCTGTCTCTACGAATGCAATCATATCTGCCGAGAGCTGAGCGAGCGAGGGAAAAACACCTTCTCCCTAAATCCTTCTATAGGATAGCATTACCACTCACTGAAGGATTAGCATTGCCACGGAGTATAGGATTTCTGTTCATTATTGTTCCATTATCAGTGTAGAATGAGGAATACTCATGCACGCATGCATTGATATTCAGATGGTATAACCTTGTGCTATGATGCTAGTGGATACGTGTGCATGTGTGCGTGAGTGTGTACTATATGTGTGTGACCCTACATAGGAAATGGAGACACACAGATGGAGACATAGAGACAGAAAGTAACGTCCAGATTGAATTCTCTATGCGTCTATCAAACATCCTTAGTATCTCTTTCTAGTATTGACTGATATAATAAATTATACAGCTTTACTTTTTGAGAGAGAGAGAGAGACAGAAAGAAGAAAAGATGTAACGGTTTGTGGTCTTTATGACTTTCCTTCTACCACAGAGTGTATTTTATAATTCGGGGTTGTGTGACTACTACATACTGTATACGCATAGGGAACACAGTGGCTACTCTTGCTTACACAATCTTATATATGATTTTTTAAAAATCAATTTACTGTATGCTAAAACCCTGTAGTACACTAACGGTGCATGAACCTTTTTGTTCTGTTCATTTCTCAGCAACGGATGTTTTATTTGCTGTTTTGGTTTTATTGATATACAATTTCAATTTGTATTTTTTATTCCCCACTATATCCTCTCAATTATTAGCACTATAAACATTTTAATAGACACACAAATCCCTTTTGTGCCTGGAGATTTTTCCGATGGTTAGTGTGTGGCCAAATGAGAGATGGACATCAAGTGACAAGGACTAAAATCACCCTTTTTCACTTTCACTTGTCACTGTTATCTCAAAGTAATAATTATAATAATAATAATAATAATAATAATAATAATAATAATAATGACTTTGACATTCTACTAAATACATTTCTGAAAATTAACAGTAAAATTTAAAAAAAAAAATTCTGAATGTTTTCCTGAACTGAAATATACTTCTGTTTTAAAAATTCTATAACAAGTAACAAGTAAAGTTATAGAATTTTAATGCATTTAAAGATCCCATTCCAGCTCTCAAGTGGTGTAACGGAAAAGCGTTTGCCCTGTTGGCCAGAGGTCATGAGTTCGAATCCCAGCTATCTGTGGCCGGCAGCCAAGACAGCAAAACTGGCCAAGTTCTCTGGGTGGGAGGGACAGCATACTCTCTCTCCCCTGTCACTCACAGCGAAACTGACCAATCGCAGGTGTCTGTGAGCTCGTGTGTGGACAAGGGCAGATAGCGCTTTCAAGCCGTCAAGTGTGTTACTCTGCATGACCAGCGGTTTGAAAAGATATGGAAGTTGGCTTCATGTGTCTCAGAGGAAGCATGTGCTAGCCCCATCCTCCATGGCTGGTAGATGTCGTGTGATGGGGAGAGTTAGTTTGTGGGTGGGAATTGGCCATGACCAAATTTGGGGGGAAAAAAAGACAAGCACACAAAAAAAGATATTATTCCAATTCCACTGAAATACACCAACGCATTGACAGTCTAAAAGCAACTGTTGTTGATTTAATTTGCATTTAATTTACATTTATAATAAATAAAATACAACAACAGTAAAAAAAAAAAAAAAAGACTATAATGAAACAGCTGGTTTACTTGATCAAACAGGCTCAGTTTTATGTCTGGCTCTATGGCATTTAATCAAAAACAGAAAAATGTTCTAAAATGTTTGTTGGGTGTTTGCCAGAAATCAGGTGCAATAACATCTGTTGGATTGTCCCAGACTGCCACACAAAATTATTTTTTAATAATTGAATATAGTGTGACCATGTCAGAAATATGGTAATTCTAAAATGGTTGTGGGTATAATGTTAAAGCAGTACTGGACTATAATGTCCGGATTTAACTCTCTATGCATTTAGCAAACATCTCATATCATTTTTTAGTAGTTACTATTATAATTAATTATACAGTTTTACTTTTATATACATATATATATATATATATATATATATATATATATATATATATATATATATATACACACTATAAAATAAAAAAGTTAAATTGTTTAATTAATTGCATGTGCATATACAGAACTGTGTAAAAGTCTTAGGCACATGCAAAAAATACTGTAAAGCAAAGATGCCTTCAAAAATAATTAAACTAAATGTTTCTACATTTAAAAAAATACTATAAAGAGCAGTAAACAGTAATAAATGAAACAAAGTCAATAGCTGGTGTGACGATCCTTCACTTTAAAAAAAAAAAAAATTAGCAGTCTCAGGTACAATTTGTGCAGTTTTATAAAGAAATCAGCTGTAAGTGTTACTGAGCATCTTGCAGAAGCAGCCACAGCTCTTCTGGAGACTGTGACTGTCGACTCGCTTCTTATTTCTGCAGCAAAACCCAGCAGCCTTCATTATGTTTTATGCCTGAAAAGTGTCTCTTATGTAATCTGCTGCTTTCTTTACTGACATACAAACATTTTTCTGTAACATTTAATTTTGTGCTCGAAAACTAATGTTTGGAAATCTAAAATGTTTTTGTACTGAATCAATAATGTAGAAGTCATAAAATAAATACATTTTATTAGGCTATATATACAGAAGGAAAGACGTTAGGTGTCAAGCATGTTTTGATAGAAATGCCTAATTTACAAGTACATCGATTTGTACAGTTCCTAAGCAGAATCTCCAAGCCCCCATATGGCAATGACTGTAACTCCACATTTCAGAAATTTCCTTTTAGACATTTAAAATAGCTATTTTTATTATTTTAGCTCTAGCTTTTGTAAAAACAAACAAACAAACAAACAAACACACAAACATGGTACAGCCTGTACTTCAGCAAGCTTAGCAACTTTAGCTAGCTAGCGGGCTACTGTAGGCCCTGGATGTTGTGCTCTGATTGAGAAAGACCAAATTCACTTAACGAACTAGTACAATTTGCACAAAAAAGTTTTCATATTCATACTAAAAGGTATGCCAGTACACCAATGATTTTATTAATGTTTATAGAGAAAAAGGATTGTGTAGCATGTGGTCTGGGATGCAGCCTAATATTCTTTGAATGTGTATCAACTTGCCACTAGCAACTGTCAGAATATTCTGTGTGGTGGAGCATACAAAGTCACCTTATGAAATCTTCTTCCATGAGTAGCTTTTTCTACTTGAGAGAGCTTTAAATCCCCAAATACCCAAAAGCTATGTCCTATCACATCAAACAGATTAAATTAAAATGAAAACTTCAAAGAAACTCACCTTTGCAGACGGTGCCATTCTCTGCTGCCTCGTGTCCAGCTTTGCACATGCAGCGCCCGATAGGAACCAACCACTCCCCATCTCCATTGCAGTACAGTTTAATTGGCACATCAACTTCCTCTCCGTTGGGTATGCAGGTCCCTCTAGCCGCCACCAATGAAGTGCTCTCAGCTCCTGACAAAGTCTCTGGGAAGACAGCTCCATTCCGGACAATGCGGGGACACTTCCGGAAAAATACCCGCACAGCGATGAGGGACATGCAGGCTCCGTAGTCCTGAAAGGCCAGGTAGAAGCCGTTGCGAGACACAGGGCCGAAGCTGCGCACCTCCGTGTTGATCTTCATCACCCGGCCACCCAGGTCCACCTGCGAGAAGCTCTCGTCGGCTGCGATGGTGTCCACCTTGATCCAGGGGTTCTCCATCCACGGAGGGTAAACTTTAGTGGCTGTGTCCGAGTCAGACTCGAAGTAGTAGAGGTTGAAGGTCTCCTTGCACGAGCCCGGGACATTAGGGATGCTGCTGCAGTCTCGCACTGAGAACTTGATCTCAACGTGGATGCGCTGGGCCCCTCGCCGCCGGATGTACTTGGTGCGCACCCAGTTGTTTTGATTAGCATCAAAGACGTTGCACACCTGGTAGGTGCGGATGGTGTTCATGTTCTCATCATAGCCACTCACCTCCTCCCACTGGAGACAGAGCGGAGGCAAGACTGAATTAGTAATGAGAAAGAAAACATCCCTGACAAGTCCTTAGTGTCTCATAGCCACTGATCTCATTTTCCAGGAATCACCGTAGAAATATACACACGAAAAAAAGGTTTCATTACATTTTATTAGGCTTCATTTGGATTTCATTCAAATGCCCCTGTGGGCGCTGAACATCACGAGTCATTGTGCATTTGTGCAGTCAGGCATTGAGTTTAGATAAGGTAAAGCAGTGAAGCATTCCGTTTACATATGGTAAATGGCCAAACCAGAGTAGGTCAGCTAAACAGTGCTCACCCCTACTGATGGATATATCATCCAGCCCAGCTCTGCCGTTGCTGTCATCGAGTCCATCAGCACATCTGAAAAAAAAGAAGAAAAAAAAAAAACACCGGGCAGAGGCTCATGAATATAATGTATTCCTAATTTCAATGCAGCTGCAGTAATGAGATTTTTTTTCTCTATAGCATTCAGGCATTCATAAGGCTGTTAACTCTGCTCAAGCCTCTTGACAATAATGGCGGTCCATAATAAATAGCGTTCCTGCATGCCAAATCAGTGACTCACATTGTGCCGTGTAGAATAACAATGGCTCATTTTGTCAAGCTAGCATGCCTCGCTTATCTGTTCCTCTTAATAAAAGGATGCAAGATGGGGTCATTATCAGATTAAAGGTGTCTTGCGCCATGAGTGAGGGTCAATTTGTTTCCTGATATCAAACATTTAGAACTGCTTGGGATGCTAACAATGTAATAATATATGAAAACAAGCAAGGATAAATGTGCTATTTTTTAAACAATATATCAGTATGCTGTATATTTAACAGCTTGCTGGGTACAGATCTGCTTTTCAGAAGTGTGGGTGGTCACAAAAAAAAATTTGGCTCACACATTGCTTCTGTCCAGTGTCCTGCCATTGTAAGACACTTCCTTCTCCTTTACCGCCATCAGAATAAAACCCAGAAATGGCCCTGTAGTCTGTCACATTTTCAATTATTCAGCTCGTTTATGCCCAACTACCGCTGCACATTTGCCGAGTCGGTAAAAAAACTGCCCTCTGCTGTATGCCTTCACAGCTTGATTTATACGAGAGAGCTAAAAATATGGTACATTGCAGTATATTAAATTACTGTGAATCTGTCAAACAAAGGAGCATTTTACAAGACAGATAAATTACGGGAGAGAAATATAGCGAGTATCCCAAAAGATTCTGCACAGACAGGAATGTTGCCAGCAGTTCTTGATGAACAGACTGACCATCCAGACTCTGTTGAGACACCCATTTGTGTGTCTGGAGTGCACTAGACGGTAATGTGAGGCTATGAATTAGGCCATGAAATGAATTAGGCCATGTGGCTGCAGCTTTGGTGCACTGGAACACTATTTTTTTTTACTATCTTCTGCAATGAAGGATGTCAGGAAATATGGGCTTGTTGCTCCAGCTATACAAACTGACCACTGACGGCATTTCTGATTTGGACCGTGGCTTGGGGAAAGGAAGACTTCCTGAGATGGAAGCCAGAAACCTCTGTGACACAAGATCTTGGAATTGCAGTCAAACATTGGCTCAATACAGGCCCTCATTTATATTTCAGCAGCTTCTGCAGCTCAGGGACAACCGTAGCAATTCTGCTCAGGCACACCATCCACCACTGCTGGGTGGTTAGAGGTCTAAAAATGCCAGCAGATCATGCAAGCTGGAAAACCCTTCTGATTTGTTATGTTTAAAGCATCTATAATAAATGCTAAACTGAAAACCACAATTTGCGAAAATCACACTTTAAAATGTTGCCATGGCTTTAAATATTGTCGTGGAAAAAACCTGCAAATGCCTGTGAATTGAGAGAGAGAAAGTCAGAGCATTTCTCTCTCTACGTAGGACAGAAACCCCCACTCCATCTGTCTAAGCATTCCTGCGATATATCTCCCTCTTTCTCTTTCTCTCTCTCTCTCTGACTGTCTCTCACACTCTCGATATTTTAATGAAAAGTAGGGCATCAAGAGCGCAGGTCCAAAACATATAATCCTCACAGGCTGAGCCACACTCCGTACGCCACATTAGATTAATCCCAGGGGGAAACGCCTCACAGAATTTTAGGTCAGTGTTCCAGAAAACAAATTTTAGTCACACATTTTGTTTGTTTATTCATTTCATCATCTTGTCTCAGGACTTGTGGAAATAAATGCAGGGTGACAATGAGAGAGTAAACTACAATGTATATGATGATGTCCAGTGGACTTGCCTGACATGTTAACATGCTACTTGATTTAAATAAAATAAAAATACTTTTTAAATAAAAAGTACCCTATTAGAGGTTTCTTTTTGACCCTTAAAGAAAAACTTCACCCTGAAACATATTAAATATGTTTATAGTGAAATGTTTGTGGTGTGATTAGCAATTCTGGTGCTAATTTGTTAGCTGGTGCTGTATTTTCATGATTCCTGTGAGAAGTCTTAAACATAAGGGGCAACAATCAGCTCCTAAAATCAAAAGAGCTTATATTTTCACTCACCATTTTCAAAGTCATATTAATGAGAAATGCAGCACAGAAGCAGAGGAGCCAGCAGACACTAGACTCAAATTTTCAGAATGCAAAGCAACTATATGACTCAGAGACTCGGCTCAGGTAGTTAGCGATCTACGGAATGACAAGCACGATGGCACTGATGGCAGTATCAGCATGAAAGTTGAAGCTTTGGAAGCTGATCTGTATGAGCAGAGTGTACAGATGAGGAGGTGAGAGATCTGGACAGACTAAAGGACTAAGGCGTTGCTGCATCGCTCTCTTTAGGTAGAGACGAAGCCCACTGTCGCCACTATAAGACGGCAGTCAAACGGCATTGTGGGTATAAAAAGTCCACTCAGGATTTCATTACCATATAAATCTTGGATGGATTTGGATTAAAGATCACATGTTAATTATAAAGATTAATATGCAAGTCATTTAGGGTGGATTTTTACTTCAATGATTTACTGTTGAGCCCGGTCTTATACTCGTAACTCTCATTTCCGATTAGTTTCACTGTAGTAACTGAATAATCCATTGTTGTTCCTGAAAAATATGCTTTAAAGAGAATAACTGAATAATAATCTGAGATCTTAAGGGGTTAAATCAAGATGGAGTCATGGGGTTTTCTATGGGGCAACTCTGTGATGACAGCTAATCTCAACACGTCATTATCGCTCCATAAATAGACAAAGACTGGTTAATGTTTCAGCTGCAGCTGAAAAAGCACATCAATAGTATGGAACTGGAGTCCCTCCTGAGTCTTATGTACCCATCAGTCAAAACAGTGACAGTCCATCCTGGATATACTGTTAGATCTGAGTAAATCAAGTTTCTAGGCGGTAACAGAAGACAAACAAAGGTGTTATTTCACCTACTAGACTACAATTAACAGAAAGGATACTTAGTTCAATAGACTGAAATCCACTCACATTCAATATCCTAAAATCAAAAGTCCCCAACTATATCATTATACTTTACACCTGGTAGAATCTTAACTATCAGCAAAATGGCTTCTTTAGAGACAGACATTATTCATTCTTTACCGTTGAGATCGTTCAGAAACATATTAAACCTAACATTATGGACAGACAGCTCATCTGTCCCTATAGGATATTATCATGAGGTTGGCTCTTTGTCTGTTTTCCCAAGCGGGCTGATGAAAAGACTCATACATTGCACTAGAAACATGCTGAATAATTCATGTGGAGATAATTAATTCACAGCAAGCTTTGATCAAACATGACACGTGCTAGAAAATCCCTCACAATCTCAGCAGCCCTAGCACACTCTCAGACAAATTCCATTGCACCACAAACAAAACACGAAAATCATCATGCTCATTATTTGAACATAGCTACGTGGCATAAACTGCATACGTTACTAGCCTATATAGCATAGCCGTGCGGGACCACCGGACTTTATTAATGATCCCTCCTCCTACTGAATAAAACCAAAGCAGAGACCTTGATTATGTATGCTAGTGCAGGGCTGGGAACACCTGCAGAGACTATGGACCTTGATGAATTCGCATCATACAATGTTTCTCAAAAAGCCAGGATCAGACTAGTGCTGGGGAGCAGAGGCATAGATGGAAGGGGGGGAACTTCATGTTTGAACCCCCCTGAAATATTTTCCGAATGTTTATTTATGGGTGGTTAACACACATACAAGTTAGCTGATTATATATGTGTCAGATAACATTGTTTGTGCTAGAGTGATATTCATGAACACACAAAAAAAGTCATCAGTATGATTCATATTTTACCAACCCCCATTTCAAATTAACATGTCCTTCAGTTTGTTTAATCAAATTTTATTCTCTACTAGCTGTTGTGGTGAGAAACGAGATTAATTCTTTTTATCAGAGGCCAAAAAATGGGGGTGGTCGTGTTCAGCATTGAATTTATTTGCCATGTCACTCCACAGTAGTTGTTAATGGCTCATATAAAAGTACACACTCAGGGCTTTAAGAATTTGCCATCTTTCATAAGTATTCCTTCTTTTTACCTAGCCTGCTAGGTTTAAATATTATCATTCTATTGTGGCAGTCGAATACAGTGTTTTACTCTCAAAAAAGCTTTAGTCCATTTTATCTCTGCACACACGTTATTGCGGAGAGGTGTGAATTGTTTGCCCAGCAGGGGGCTCACACACCTCCCTTTCCCATCGCCCTGCTCACCAGCAGCTAAACACAGAGTCACGGTACTCTACACACAGATACCCAACAGTGTCCTGATTAATCTTGTAACAAAATTGCGGTCATAAAATAATCCATTTATGTCCGAGAAGTCGATTTCCATTCCCCCAGCAGGATGGAACCGCAGTGTACTGCGAGAAAGGGTTATCCAATCAGAATCTTGTGTTATTTTTCTAGCCAGCTTGCTACACTCTGAGCACAGGGATATAAGGATATAAGGTAACAGATGATGAAGTACTGAAGTTTTTACTGCAGGAGGAAGGGTAGATCTGGTTTTATCAGATAAAATGTCACTGTCTCCTATTACCAGCATATCATTTTAATCGTTTACAGTGGAACTGTCATAAAGGCATTCTCTTTCCTAGGTTGATTAAAGATCATGTCTTAAATAATTAGATGACAAATTCTGAATACCACCACCACAATGTATGAGCACATGACACCTATCGATTTAATTGTACTACATATCACACTGTGATTTTATTTAGTGTATTTCCCAATCTCCCACTGAAATAAATTCATGGCTACACCACTGTTAGGTACAATCAGTGAGACATGTGAAACAGTCTTGTGTTCCATGCACTAGAGGAGCTCAGTGCGGTCCCATGCAGACCCAAATGGACTGATAGAGAACTCATCCCCTGATTTAAAAAGAGGACCGTGTCCATTGATCCTCTTTGCTCCAGTTCTGTCACTCCTGCCTTGGGTAGGATGCTGAAACGTTTACTCAGCCACCATGACTCACACCGCGTGGTTAAATATGCAAATGTGAGAAACGACACATGAAGCAAAAGCGTTTTTTTTTTTTTTTTTTAATGATGATGATTCTAAATTAATCCTGAAGAAAACAGAATCAGATTTTTTTTTTTTTTTACATTTCTACAAGAGACTTCATGATGCATAAATAGACAGATGTTTGGTGGTCACCATGCAACTTTGCTTCTTGAATTATGTATTCTGGCAGTGATTCAGATTCAGATTCAAGAATGTATTGTCTTATCCACAGTAAAACAAGCAGTGACACTGTACAATGAAATTTTTACTCTTCATTCCCTCTTGTTACCATCAACACTGTACAGGTATTAGAGGTTAGAAAGTACACGGTAATATGAAAAGCAAGTATGTTACAAGTATGAGTGTGAGGTACGAGTTCTGCACATTTAGAGTGACTGTAAGGGCTAAAATGAATGGTAAATAATGGTGGTTACAGGAGCAACTTGCAATGATGTCTGCCATGGTGGGTGCCATCTTTTATCATAGGTCCAAATCTATTCTATACCTGCCTTAAACCATATAAAGAGAGCACATACTGCAAAAAGGCTGAAAAGATACAGCACAAAAAAATCCCTACATATTATACAACTTCCTGAGCTACAGGCTGTACCTTTACAGTGCACTCAGGTAAAGCCACTCTAGGAGGTTTTACTCCCTTATTCACTTCAGTCCATCAGCAGTTGGCATGCTGGACAAAAAAAAAAAGAAAAAAAAAGAACTGGAGCACAGCAGAAATACACTGGATCTTAAACACATGATTTTTCAGTAAGTCTAAGAATGAAGTGAGTGATTTGTTCACACATACAAATTAGGCATTATTTAGTTCAGAAACAAAACAAAAATAAAAACAGAATTATTTAAAAAGTACTGAAAGACAAAAAAAACCACTATATTTCTTAGTAATGAATTTTTGATAAGGATATAAAAATATTATATTGGCATTATATTGTTGATTGTGATATGCCTGGCAATAAGCTTCAATGTGACACAATTAACTGCCCAAAATGCCCTGTATTGTACTGCCAATAAATATTTAATAATTTTTTTTATTTATTTGTCTGTTTGTTTTAATATTTTTTTCTCAAGTATCCTTATACACTGATCAGCCATAACATTAAATCCACTGACAGGTGAAGTGAATAACATTGATTTTCTCGTTACACTGGCACCTGTCAAGGGGTGGGATACATTAGACAATGAGTTCTCAAAGTTGACGTGTTGGACGCAGGAAAAATGGGCAAGCGTAAGGATCTGAGTGACTTTGACAAGGGCCAAATTATGATGGTTAGACGACTGGGTCAGGGAACGGGTTCCCAGTATGCAGTGGTTAGTACCTACCAAAGGTGGTCCAAGGAAGGACAATCAGTGAACCAGTGACAGGGTCATGGGCGTCCAAGGCTCACTGATGTGCGTGGGAAGCGAAGGCTAGCCCGACTGGTCCAATCTAACAAAGCAGCTACTGTAGTACAAATTGCTGAAAAAGTTAATGCTGGCTATGTTAGAAAGGTGTCAGAGCACACAGTATATTGCAGCTTGTTGCATAGGGGGCTGTGTAGCCGCAGACCGGTCAGAGTGCCCATGCTGACCCCTGTCCACTGCTGAAAGCGCCTACAATGGGCACGTGAGCATCAGAACTGGACCATGGAGCAATGGAAGAAAGTGGCCTGGTCTGATGAATCACGTTTTCTTTTACATCATGTGGATGGTCGGGTGTGTGTGTGTCGCATACCTGGGGAAGACATGGCACCAGGATGCACTACGGGAAGAAGGCAACCCAGTGGAGGCAGTGGGATGCTCTGGACAATGTTCTGCTGGGAAACCTTGGGTCCTGGTGAATGTGAATGTTACACAAGGGGGACCTACACAATATTAGGCAGGTGGTTTTAATGTTATGGCTGATTAGTGTATGTATTGAAATACAAAGCATATTGAGACTCTACTGTATATAAATAAAGATATGTTGATGTTGTTGATGTTATTATTATGGTATTATTGTTGTTATTGTTTCTTTGTTTGTTTTTTTGATCACATGGCCCAAAATTTTAAGTAAATGTCCTAAGAACACCAATTTCTCTTGTAAGTCAAGATGCTCACAGCACAAAAACAACTGGTGCTTTTTCTCAGCACCTCGTTTGCATTTTACGGCCTTCTGCAATATCAGTATTGCAATGGCCAATATTGGTCAACAGCAAAGCTCAATGTATGTATTATTCAACCCTAAATACTGCACTTTAAAATGCATTTACTGAAGATGAAAATCAGAGACTTCTAAATGCAACAAAGCCTAGTTTCCTGGCCATGTTTTCCTCACTTGTCAGCGTGTAAGGGAAGTGTCATAGACATCAGTGAAGGAAATCTGTACTGCAAAGTACAAACTGTTGTCAAACCCACTTCTGAGCCATTGTTCTTAAACATGTTCATGGCATGAAAAGAAAAAAAGTAAATTTGTAAAACTAAAGTTTCCTTCCTTTCTTTCCCTTCCTTCCTATCAAAAAATATTCATCAAGTTTGTGTTCGAAGCTCGTGTTAAATTTCCCAAAAGCTTTAATGATTTTTTTAGCTAGAGGAAATGAGTCCTACTGAATAATTACAGACATTGATTGGATTGGAGTTGTTACTGTGATCATTATTGTTAAGCCATAGGTTCCCTGTGACAACAGAGGATAAAACATTAACCCTTTAAACTCCCAGGAGCCATCGTCTATATTTACACTCCTTACTCTTCTAACTACAGACTGTTGAAGATTAGTTTCGTTGTAGTTACTGAAAAATTCATACAATTAAAAATTCATAAATTTATGCACTAGACACTATGGAAGGAAGATTATTTTTGAAAAGGCCATTTCTTTTTCTTTCCTCTATCCTCATCCCCCCTTTTCATAGGACCATTAAGATTTTGATACTCTTAATAGATGCTTCGTAAAGTAACGAGATCCTGTAAAGAGGGAGAATACAAACTAATACAAACAGGAAAACCAACGCTAAGAAAACATTAAGACATGAAACAGATGTAAGGCAAATACATCGTACGTTACAGGTAATAATGGCAAAGTAAAAACAATAATAGTAATAACAGTAATAAAGGCTTTGCCTGAAAAATAGGACAATTCAGAACGATTCAAAAAATGATTTCAGATTTCGATATCGCCAACCAGTAAATAGATTTCCCCATTTTACTACTTTAAGAATGAGCACACATTTCACAAGTACACCACACGGTTATAATGGGTGCTATTTCGTCCAAAGACTGATGGTCTCTAAAATATCCATATCCATTTGCAAATCACATCTGTGCCTTGGTGGATTTGTGAGTAGATTAGTAGCTTCAGGCCATAGAAGCAAATTAACTTTTCATCTGATTTTTAATCACTCTGAGTAGTGAATATTTAGTTCGGGGAACTCTCACACTTTTGCCGACAATTCTCCTTGGAACAAAAGCTTCTGGGTCAAATGTTGGTTCAAATGTGATCCCGTCAAAAGAAAAAAATGCTACAGAGCCTCAATTCCTACGGAATGAGTATGCCACTAGGATTTGGGTGTGAATTTTGTAAATCTTATTATTATGCTTTATTCTGAAATTGTATGTTACATATGAAGTTGAATTACAGCAATATAATCAACTTCAAATCGAACTTCAATTTAAAAAAAATCAGATGTCGATGGGGGGTTGGTTACTCAATCATTTGACTTAGCTGCTGATTGGATGAAATGGCAAAGAATTACTCTGTGCTTGATTTTTTTTGCACATTTAATTATTTCAGAATTGAATGTCAAGTTGAGTGCCTGATATACAGTACAACTTCAAAATAAGGCATTAAAGATTCACTTTTGCTCTTGCAAATCCAAATCCTAGTGGCACAAATATAATTCTAGAAATTGCCTGCTTCCAGTTTAACCATGAAGGGCTAGAGAGTTTAGATATTGTGTGAGAGGTCAGAGGATTCTCCAAGTATCAATTCTACTACTGTGATAAATTATTAATGATATCTCCAGTGATTCATAGCCAAGTCGGTTTAAAAAAAAACAATTAATTAAATGTTCTTTGAAGCACACTCAAATGAAGAAACACAACACTGAGGTAAAAGGCAATGCATGACTGACATGGCATGATGTATATGAATTCTGTCTGGCTTTGGGATATTTTATGGCTGTTTCAAATAAGTCGCTTATTTAGGGAAAAACATGTTTCCAGCAAATTAGTTGCACAATATAAGCAACGCTGAAAAGACAGTCCAATTTCATTGCCCAATTTCATCCAAATTGACACATTAAACAAAACTGAGGCGGCTGAGGGATAATTAAGCTGTCAAGGAGTTGGCAAGTCCCTCTTGAATACCTGATAATTTCACCAATCTGACCCCTGCTAAGCCTGCAGACAAAACTCCCTTATTTCAACGAGAAACCATTTCAATTCTCTCAGGCTTTACTGCAACACCAAATTCCAATCAGACATTAACATTACACTTCTCCAGACAGACTGGGAGCCAGTACACACTCAGAACAGCTTGGATAATTACAAGCTGAATTCTCGCTTGATTATTTTGAAACGGTGAGGCAAACAAAGGAGACAGCGGCAGCGCATTTGATTCGTTTCTGTGCAGGCCAGACAGGGCTTGCCGTGCTGATGGCTTCTGACGTGGCTCAAATCGGTTAGGTTTGTCCTGCTTACATAAAGGAAAAGTGTCAGAGGAGCTTTGGGGGGAAGCGTCGGCGACTAACACAGCAAGACGGGAGAGAGCAGCAGGCCGAGAGCAATGCTCGACACACGTCACATATGGGGCCAGTACTGCCAGACATCATGTGATTTCACTACCATCATCCAGGTGTGCATGCGCAACCTCCGGATTTTGTGTTTTTTTTATTTTCTGGAAACTGAAATCAGTCTGCTCCTTTACAGAGTTTATTTAATTGCATATAAAACTATATTTCAGATGATACATTTCATATATCAGGAAGTATCTACAATTGTTGTTAAGCTAATTAAGCAAAACACGTATAGTTTAAGGTGGAAACATTTTTTTTTATTATTTAAAAAAAATGCACGTCCAGCTACAGTTACAAGAACACATACAGTGTCTCAATGGATTTCATATCTGATGTCTTTTTTACAGTCAGTAAAAGTGTGTCTTTCATCTAATAAAATTCCTACAGAAATGTGACATTTTTACTTTCCTTTATTTTCCTTACACAACTTCAACAACCGGTATAAGATTCTGATAACATGTCTCGTCTTTCAAATACAGGTAAAAACTATAATCTACTAGAATCTAAGCTATAAAATATAATTCATGGATTGATACAAGAGCTACATCAAGGTAAAAAAGGTAATAATGAAATACTGGAATCGTTTTGTTTTGTTTTTTTTCCAGATAATCATTTTATTTTTATAACAATTACATACTGTGACTGGAAGCAAAATGTTGTACTGAATCTTTGATTTTTTTTTCTCTATTTTCCCGCCTTTTCAGTGTTTATTTATTTATTTATTTACTTACTTATTTATTGATGCTAAAGAAAAGTATCAAAAGTTTTTTTTTTTTTTTAATTCAACACAGTATTGCTGGCAGTTTGCTTGCAAACATATATATATTGTGATACATACTGTGTATTGTAGAAATGTCATGATAAAATATTTTTTGTCATACTGTCCACCCCTAGTGTACAAGTATCCCATTTGTTAACCTCTTAACACATCTCACACACACACACACACACACACACACACACACACACACCGAACCCCCCAGGGCTCCGGCCTTACATTCTTCACTCTTGCTTCTCCAAAACATCCTTATTAGCTTCATTGTAGTTACTAGAAAACATGCTTTAAAATGAATAACTGTATAATAAACTGGTACTGTAATGAGATAAGTGAGACTACAAGGATATAATTGAGCCTCATCTAATCTCCATGAGTCGATTTGAATGAATGGACAGTTTAACAGGGTGCAGTAAACTAATGGAGAGATTACCTGAATTGATTGCTCATTCTTACTCATCAGTTTTGGACAAAGCCTTTGCGGCTACATGACTGATTCAAAAGACATGCATGTGAAACCGTTTGCTTGAAACATAAAAGCAGAAGCTACAACAGAAGCTACACCTTGGTGCACTAACCAGGTTTCCATGTAAAAACCTAACAGACTGTGAATGCACTGGGCACCACATACGCACAGTTTCCGAATGATTTCCAAATGATACTGCTCACACATCATCTAGTGTAGTTTACTGCTGAATACACTAAACAAAAAAATGGGTTTCATCATTAAGGTATGTCAATAACAAAACCCACAAAAAGAAGCCACAGCGTTCAGCTATTGTTGATCGTGCCAAGGTGCATGCTGGAAAATAAGAGATGCAACTGGGTGAGGTCAGACGTGTGAAGACGTGCTCAGTATGGACTGTACAGACAATGTGGAGCCAACCTGTACAATAGGATTTTTTTTTTGTGCTCTCAATTTTCATTGGTTATTGATAGTATTGAATAGGATCTGTCCAGCATATTAGCCTAGGTTACATCCAAACATCCTAAAAAATCAGTTAGTTATACTCTAGATTAGATTCTGTGCTCACACGTACCTTTCGTGATTGTCAGTGACACCAGTGACTCTGATGGGCCCAAAAACCTACACAATCAGCCCTATTGTAAACTAGAACTATAATCAGGGTAAAACTCAGAAGCGGTTTGGTTCTAAGCACCAGATTTTAAGACTACTGCGATTTACTGGAAATACATAGTGAAACGAACATGCTGAAATCACAAACATAAAAATTTTAACACTCGACTCACTTCTCGTGACTTTCATGCAGGCACAGAATTCCAGCTGTCAGCACCCTGTAATTTTTTTTTTTCTCATTTGTTTTTCCATTAATATTTCATAAAAGTGAAAAATAAGCATTCCAGCCTGAGTCATCATCAGCCTCCACATTCTTATTCATTTGGCCAGTCTTCATCAAGGCATAACACATAAATGTGTAATTTAACCAAATGACTTCTACAGAACCACACAAGATAAGCACTAGTACCTGCAGAACAATCACCGACCTCAGCACTGACTTACGATTATAATAAAAGATTTTGGGTCTGAAATAAAACCTGGGAGTTTAAAGGTTAGTTCCATAAAAGTGAAAAGACCTCAGATTGTTCCTTGATTCCAACCCTTTATCTGGTTGTAATAAAGAGAACGAGCTCATAGTGTCATGTTCAACAGGTATGAAAATAATAAAAATCATTCTTGTATATGCTCAGTGGGGGTGAGAGAGAATTTCTATGCTATTTCTCATGATCACATTATAGCTTTGGCTATATAATATTTTTTTGACTGACATTTCTCAGAATTTCCTTTAACCTAGTTTTATTGGCTCCTTATGTAGTCCAGTGTAATATATCACACTGTTTATGTATATGGCTGGGATGACAGTAAAATTGAATTTTATCTGACATTATGACTTAGTTTGTTCAGGCACCGAATATCAACCACCACGAGGATGTGATTTGGAGTCATAAGTATATGAAAAAAAGAGAAAACGATGAACTATCCAGCAGACGCTGTGACTTTTTTTTTAGAAGAAGAATGTATGGTTCTCTTAAAAATCATTTCTCCCATTAAGGGATGACTTGGTTTTCTATTCTACATTCAGCGTCAAAGTGTGTCCACTTCCTAATCTGTTTGGACAGAGACTGTTGCCATGGTCACCGAATTGTAGCCCCGCCCCTTGGCAAGAAAGACATTGATCGTCTGATGTGGTCACGCCCCCTATCAGAACAGATTTTGAGAGTTTTGGGGGATGATTTCAGTGATAAATAGGTAGTAGATTTAAAAAAAAAAAAAAACATCTGCTGTTTTGTGATTTTCATACATAAAAGTCAGCAGAAAGCAGTTTTTTCCCATATTATTATTATTATTATTATTATTATTATTATTATTATTATTATTATCTGTATCTTTTTCTAAAGACCGCTGTTTACCTCTTTGAGTTGGGAAAATCTTCCTGGCTATTTCCAAAACCAAACACTGCATTAAAACTAGGTTGTTTCTTTTGTGAAGTTCTTGTTATAGAGGATCGTGTGGTCCTGCAAAATAAGCACAGTCAGTGTGGAGATGGAAGAGATGGTCCAACACACAGGTTTCTGGCAGCTCCTGGTATGAAGTAACCTACAGGACATGGGCTGAGTTTAAGGTTCACTATTTTGACATACTATGTAGTAAAGTAGTGTGCAGTTTGGGATGTAGCCCATGTTGCTGAAGTCTCCAGTGTGATCTCTGTGCAGCTTCAAACTCCAGGTTTAGATATGAATCTGAAGCTCAGATTGAGCATTAACCTCCAGTAATGGAAAATTCTTTTTCAAAAACCCTATAGTCACCTTTATATAATTTATTTTTAGATATTTGTTATTAAATAAATCAAAGACACAAGCAAACGAAATGCATTCCATGCCATTATAAGTGCTTAAAGAGCATATGAGGTTCCATATCAGTCTCATAAAAAGGCAATTTCAGAGGCACATAAAGAAAAAGCTTTTTTATGTTCATGGCAGTTGTTGATTTGCACCTGCAATAAACAAAAAGAGGCTACACAAAAGCACCCAGTGGTTTCCCCCAAAGAACAACAACAGCAACAACAACAGCCACCGTTACTCTTCACCCTAACCCTGTGTGTGAAACGCCAGTGTTCAGGACAACGGCGGAGTCGACCATCAAACCCAGCCTGGCACTGCTACACAATTCACAGCAAACCGCACGCCGTGCCACACACACACGAGCTGCACTCACCTTCCACAGCCCAGATAGGTGGCATTATCCATAATAAAGCAATAATGTGCATAACTGCTATCAGAGGGGCCATCTGACTACGAAGAGTCGGGCTGTTCATTCAGGATGAATCCGCTGGTCCATCTGTAAAAGCGCCGCGTTCACGCAGCCAGGCGGGTAGAGCACACTGAGAGCCAGCGCGCGCGCACACACACAGCCACGGCAAGTTCGGGCGAAGCCAATCAAAAACGGACAAAGGGGGAGGGGGAGGGGGAGGGGGGTGTCTGGTCGTGGGGGACTCTGTTTTACACACTCCATCTCGATAAATGATATTATTATTATTATTATTATTATTATTATTATTATGAGCAAATGTACTGGATTACGTATTGTTTTATGCTGTGTAAGAGCCTGAAGTACTTTACTGTAAATATGTTTTGCAGTTGTTTACTATACATTTTTTCAGTACTTTACTGGCAATCCAGGTTGCCAGTTAATTACTGTAAAATTTACAGCTTTTTTTTTTTATAGTGTGGGAGATCAATGTGCAGAAGTTGAATGATTTATGTCCATAAATCATGCGTGAGTCAAAATACCTGCAGAAAATGAGGAGATCCAGGCCAGAGAAATGATAAAAAAAAAATTATTTTACACAATGAAACAATAATAAAAGATCCACATTATTATTATTATTATTAGTAGAAGTAGTAGTAGTAGTAAAAATAGTAGTAGTGGTGGTAGTAACAGTAATATTGTTGTTGATGTGTTAATCTCAGCATGAGAATTTTCATACCACTCAACATTCTCTCTTTCATTCTGGGGAAAAAAACCAACAGTCTATCTTTTAACAGTCTGATCTTTTTGAATAAATGATCTAAAATAACAACAAAAAAAGGTGATGTCCTCTTAATATCACTGACAAGGTACTGCTCCCAAGAGCAGCCACTCCATTGAGATGGTCCTGTTGACTGTTGTCTTCAACTGCTGGCTAGTCTGGATTCTACAGGGCCATGCACCATATAATTATATACATTTTATGAGAACATCTCCTGTATTGAAATGGAGAGTGTTGGAACTTTAATAACAGAAACTTATCATCTTCCATACTTACTGAAATTATAAAAAGTAGATTTAAAATCATCACTGGTTGTACACGCCCCCATGGGCAACTCTCAAAGTCGAACGACCTCTTCTTCAAGGACTGCACCTTGGTCTGGGAACAGGTTGGTCCAGATGTTTATAGTGGAAGTTTTGATTAGAGATTGGTCCAGGAAGTCCTCAGTAGTGACCCATTATCATTCTTCAGGACCCTATTCCTACCAGTCCACTAGATACCACAGCCACAGGCCCTGGCATCTAAAATCAAGCAGCCTCAATACAAGGTATGCAGGTCCACCCTCAAGGACTAGAGGGAAGAAGGCTCAGCTTGAGGTGTCTGCCCCTATGATGAAGAACAAGCTGGTTTCTGCAATGGGACATGGAAGGTAGGTGCAATTCTATAAACAGTGGGGAGTTTTAATCTATAAGAAACAGGGTTACATTTTCTGAGAATCTTAAAAGGACCAGCGTATCATGGACTTAGACTTTTCAAGAGAAGTCAAAGGTTGAAGTCTCTTGTAGATAGCCAGACTATCTGTCCAGGGTGTAGTGGCAGGTGAGCTCTATGACACTGACATGCATGGAGCTTCTGGCACCTGATGGTGCTCTATAGTCATACGTGTGCCACTTCCGAGGGTTGTTATCCATTCATCAACTGGGAGTACTTCTGCAAATCAACAGATCATGGGAATAGGGAAGTCAAAGTTTGGTATACTGTAGTTATCCTTGTACACCCTGAAATGGAGTCAGCCATGTGGGTGAATGTGTTAATGAATTTTGTGCATATTCGGCCCATGGAAGATATCATCTCCAGTCCTGTTGGTTGAGTGAGCAGTAGGATCTCAGGAATCTTCCTATTTCCTGATTGAATCTGTCTATTGGTCAATTGATTGTGAGCAATATCCTGAGGAAACTCTAGCTGTTGACAGAACCCTCTCCGGAATTGTGACATCGACAGAGCTTGACAATGACTGACAGTTCATGAACTGCTTATATGGTGGTAAACCAGAAAATTACCTGGAAGTGTGTGCAAGTGTCAGAGGTCGCGCTCCCCAAAATACGGCCTCTGACACTTCCGGGTCACTTCTTCATTTACCTCCATAGAAGCAGTTTATGCTGGTGGGGAGGGGAAATGTCCATTGTCCTTAACACAAACAATTAAAAGCATGTAAAATGTAGGAAAAAAAGTACAACAAATAAAATTATAAAAAGATAACATTCCAGTAAAAGTAAGGAACATAATAAAAGCTAGTTAAATTCTAAACTGAAAAACCGTGTTTTATCTGTTTAACGTCACAGATTTAGTAGAGGCAGTGGATGCAAATGCAGATTTTATTGTAGAAGGTGCAATACAAACACCCAAAACAGTGAAAACAAGAACTAAAAACATAATGGCTACAAGGTAAAAACAGGCAGGTTATGATCAAGGCTATGGAACACCCAGCAACACATACACACAACAACGACAAAAGCTTGACAATAAAACATACAGGGACCAGGAAATAAGGGTGCCTGTTAGGATTAACACAAAACAGGTAGGTGGGTGATTAGTGGGACATGTGACATGGTCATGTGACATGCTGGGGCTAATGGGTAATGTAGTTCAATGCCGATAACCATGACAATGTGAAATATGTGACATTTTGTATGGCATTCAGAGATGTATGAAGGTCCTGCACCATTAAGAGTTTTAAAACTAGTAATATGATTGTACAGTTTATGCTAAAGGAAACAGGCAGCCAGTGAAGTCACATTTTCTAGTATGTATTAATATTCTTGCTGCTGCATTTTGCTCAAGTTTGTTTGTTGTAGTTGTAGTATATTCTATGAGCACTGCAGGTGAGAAAAAACAAGATGTGGGTCAATTTCTTGACATCTTGTAACCAGAAGTTGAGTGGCATCTGTGTTATATACATCTATATTCTTAGATGATAGAATTCACGTTCAGTAACATTAATAATGTGTGGTTTAAAAATTAAATCAGAGTCTTTTTAAACACTTTGATGAATACTACTAGTAGTGCTAGTCATGCCGTGTTGCGAGCTTGCATCAACAGTGCCATCTGGAGTTTACAGAAGAAACATTCTGATTGATGGGGAAGAGGAGGGTATTCAGTGTTGCTTAATCAACCATTAAATCATCATTTCATCCTCTTTCACCCCTTATCATAGCGAGGACTGCAGATGACTGACAGACCACTCAAAGCAATGATGTGAGGAAGAAAATTGGCCTACTTCTTTGTATCTGTTCACACGGTCTTTGACCCCTATGTGTGAGCCTTTTACATGGCGAACACTTGGACCTGAAGACCTTAATACTTGGCTTGGTCCATTTTGTTAACCATGCCAGCACCCAAAGGCTGGAAACATTTATTCAGTCTAGTTGTGTTATTTCATAGTCAGCCTCTGGGCATGGAAGGGCCTGAAAAGGTCACGGATGAAAAATCTTTATGGACAATCATTATGGGCCTCACTGCACAAGCACAATTTCTGCATACAAAAAATGCTTTACAATTTGTTTTTCTAAGCTGCTATATATATATATATATATATATATATATATATATATATATATATATATATATATATATATATATATATATATATATATATAATGTACACATATGGGATATGGGTGACAAGGCACATATGTGGTTGATTTTTTTTAAATCTAAAACATATTTTTTGCAGAATTTTTATAAGGTTCTGTAAAGCTGGGGCTGATGTTTAATTGGGAGGAAAATTCTTGATGTCTCATGCAGAAGTACATCATAAATATACGCCACACCAAAGCAATATGCAAAGCTATGAGCAAGAGGTCAGATAAACTAGGCAGAAAGATAGAGAGACAGGAGGAAATAGAGCAGAAGGATATGGAGCTGACATAAAGGAATCTAGGATAATTCAGCCTCAAGATGAGTGATGGCTGAAAACCAGCAGACTACAAGATACGGGGTCGTTGCCATGGAAACCTTTGCCCAGAGAGATCGGCGACCCTCCTGTCCCCTAATGTGAGCACAGTACAAATTGTAGGTCACATATGCCACCAGCAACCCAATCAAGCCTAATCTGTCTTGACTTGTGGGTCATGGATTGCACCCTGAAACTGGTCTATTCTGACATGTAACACAGATTCATTCATGTAAAGCAACATGTTTCTATTTATTTATTTATTTTTGCATTTGTAATATTATAAATCAAATAATACAGATGGTTCACAACAAAATGAAATGATTCTTAGGATTAATGACTTAATTATTAGACTTGTAAGGAAACAGACTACTCTTTTTACATTGATGTGTGTGCGTGTGTGTCTGTGTGTGTGTGTGTGTGTGTGTGTGTGTGTGTGTTTTGTGTCAGTGGTGTGCTCACAGGTCAGCCCTGGAGACTGGAGAGGTGGACTGGACATCAGCGCAGCTCTTATACTCAGGTGCTCATGGGAACAGCAACCTCCAGTGTTGAGTCATGTCATGGCAGGGGGGTGGTGCAGAGCAGTCTGCTTCAATATGCCAACATCAGAGCAGATAAATGATTGTTTATGCTTTTATATAGGCTGCCAACAGGGGGCAGGGGTCGAGGAATAATTGGAGTCTTCAACACTGGCTCGGGAGGAGGCAAGTACATATGTACACCTGTTTATACATATAAATATAGTATATATTCATTTTTTGTTTTGTATGTTTATAAAATAATGAGAGATTGTGAAGAATAGTCAGAAATCAACCTCTTATCCTCATATAACATAAAATTTGCATTTACACTGCTTCTGAAATTAATATATAATAAGCCTTCATGGAAATATAAAGAGGAAAAAGAGGTTAACTGAGTGGAAATCGAGGTACTGATTTCTCAATTTAAATTTAAAGTTTGGAAGGCAAAATGTCAAAAATAGTGCCAGAAATGTGTCCATTAATGTGCTTTGTTAAAAACCATTTTGTGTCTTCTCTAGTAACATGTTGGCTTCCAAACTGAAACTTGTTTAGATGTGATTAGATGTGCATTGTGATTGATTTTGTACTAATCCAGTTCAAAATACTCATGTATTAAAGATGCTTTGCTGCTGTTTTGCAGGGTTTCCCCCCCAATATCTTGTATTGCAGGAAGAACAGAAAAATGTATATTATACAATATGTGTTGATAAACAATATTCCTCTTTTGGTTTTACAATTTTCTTTCCCCCACCCACCCCCAGAATACTCAAGAAAAAAAAAACTGAAATAATATAGACAGCGAGGAAATAATTAACAATATCGTTAGCCCCTTCTGTCTGATTGTGATATCGATGACCATATACATGGGTCTTCTGATTCTACTTATAATTTTAGACTGAGGAGAGTTATGCACTTTTCAAAGTATAAAATCACAGGGTTCCATATGAATAAAAATGTTTATTGGATTTAAGAGACCAGCAAAAGCATAATCGTCCTGACACTTTTTGGACATGACGACACCTTCCTCTGGCACTCCAAAAACAGCCATTTCAAAACAAGGCCTGATTTCCTTACTAAATGCCTCAGACAAAATTTTGAAGATAGTTGTCCAGAAATCCCAGCAACCCCAAAACATATGAACCAAGTTTGCTTTTGCAGAGCAACCACGGTCACATGTGTCATCCACATGCAAATATGTCTTGGACAGCCTTGCCTTGCTGTAGTAGAGTCTGTGAAGGACTTTAAACTGAATTATACCTAGACAAGTACAAGTGGTTGTTCCATTTACTCTAGCTAGTGCACTGTTCCAGGTTTCCTCTGATATGTCCTCTCCTGATTCCTTTATCCAGTCTGCTCAGATTTTGTTCAGTTTATATTTTGTATTGATATTAAAGTGTTATATGCATTAGCAATTACTCCCTTTGAATGTAAGGGAATATTTAAAATGATATCCCATCCTGAACTGAGAGGGATGGAGGGATAGGTGGGACATTGAGTCTGGAATAAATGACGAACCTGAAAATACCTAAATAAATGTAACCTTGGAAGGTTATATTTCAGAGCAAGAGTAGAAAATGGAGCAAAAGACTCATCAGTGAATAAGTCACTAAATTTGACAAGACCTAGTCGGCTCCACTGAATAAAGGAATAGATGATTCTTGCATATAGGGCCGCTTATGGAGAGGTCTAAGAAACTAAAACATTATCTAAATCTTGAGGGTGTTGCTACAACTGGACATTGAGTATAAAGTGAGATAGATAGGGGCAATTTGGGTAAAGCAAGGGCCGTGAGGGATGCAGAACTTTTCAAATGTTTGCAGCCCAATAGTAATACCTGAAATTGGAAAGCACTAGTCCACCTTGAGTTCTCTGTCTCTGGAGCAATTCCTTCCGCATCCTAGGTGTTTTTCCACCACATATAAATAACGAGATCAGTCTGTCTATATATTGAAAAAAGGACTTTGGTTAAATAAAAAAAATTGGGAGACACTGAAACAGGTACAAGAACTTTGGCAAAATGTTCATTTTTACACAGTTATTTCTACCTGCAAGAGAAAGAAAAAGAAAATTCCATTTTCTAAGATCTAGTTTTAACTCATGAAAGAAAAAGTACAAAGTTCTCTTTATAAAGCTTAGGGAATCCCTGTGTGACGTGGATATTTCCTAAATATTTGAAATCTGATGTGGACAACTGGAAGGGTAGATCAGTATCCGTACTCTGAAGGACCTTATTGTTTATGGGAAAACATATACTTTTCAAAAAAATTCAGTTTGTGGCCTGAAAAAGTTCTAAATTGCTTCAATATCTTAATTACCTGCGGAATACCTAAAATTGGATCTGAAATGTACAACAGCATGCCATCAGCATATAGGGACACTCTGTGTTCTATGCCCCCACTGTTGATGCCAGTAAAATACTGTGAGTGTCTTAATATAATTGATAGGGGCTCAATAGCTTAAGTAATGGGCTGAGCGGGCAGCCTTGTCTTGTGCCTCTTAACAGGGGAAAAGACTTTGAGTGTGTTCTACTTGTGATTACAGCCGCTTGAGGGGAGGAGTATAATAACTTAATCAAGAAATAAAATTGGAACCGAAGCCGAGTCTTCCCGGCACAGAGAATAAGTATCTCCACTCCACCCTGTCGTATGCTTTTTCAGCATCTAATGAAATGATTGCTTGAGGGACAGGGTCCTGAGAAAGTCCTTTCACGGCTTTAACAAAAGTATGATAAATGCTTCATTCAGAGTTTGTGGCAAGGCACCCTTTCTCAAAGAGTCCTCAAACATATCAAGAAGAATAGGGGCTAATTTAAGTGAGAAGTTCTTATAAAATTCTATTGGGTAAACGTCAGAACCAGAAAACTTTCCACTCTGCATTGTCGTCATCATATTTAAAATTTCTTTTCTTTGTATATGCTTATCCAAATCAGTATTCTGTACAGAATTAAGAATGGGGATGTCTATGTTATTTAAAAATTCCAACATTTCAAAATTTGATTCAGGATGTTCAGAAGAATACAAATCTGAAAAGTAGTTCTAAAAGATATTAGTGATTTCCATTGACTATTAGTTCACTAGAGCTATTACGAATTTGATACGAATTTGTAGAAGTTGAGAATCAGTCATCCTGCTTTTTCTCCATGTTCATATACGTAGCCTCTAGAACATACTAGATCTTGTTCGGTTTTGTTGGTTGATATCAGATTATACTGAACCTGAAGCTTCAACCTCTCCTTATAGCCCAGGTGAGGGAGTCGTAGAGTATCAGCGACCTAACCTTCTGATAGATTCAATTAAATCATCCTGTTTCTGTTTCTCCTCTGAGAGCCACTTTAAGTGTCTCCTATATTGTGGATGTTGACACTGATTATGACCTGTTGTTTAGTAGGAAATTATCTATAGCTGTTGATATGAATGTACAAGATGCAGGATCTGATAACAAGGCTGTGTTCAGTCTCCACATGGGACGTTCATTATACCTCAGATTACAGATAAGATCAAGTTGCGAGGGGGCGTGGCCTGATTCCACAATAGATAAATATTGTATTTTTCCAACAGAGGGAAAAAGAGGTTTATCTATATAAAAAATAGATATAAAAAATCTATTCTTGGGCCATCTTAGAGATGGATAACAGATTTTTGGGTTAGAATGATCAAGGGCTGAATCCATGACACAATTTAGGTCTATTTTGCGGTTTTTAAAGAACCCTGACTGTGGATTGATTCACTAATTAGAAAAGGCTCAGGAGTAGCTGTCCTTATGCTTGCAAATTCATGACAATTCACTCAACTATACAATTTGTCACATCAGCATCACTTGTTGCTATTGGTAGGTTGCATCACAGTAACTTTCAAGTCTTTCTTATGTAGATCTGAAAGGCTGAACTTCCCGCTTCAGAAAGATTTATTTGCTGAGGAGAAACACACTCGACACAACTCTACCTGCCTCCTACAGGCCTTTGATATTAACACACTGTGAGATGTGGCTTGTCTTCTTTTGCTGCTGATGTAAATTGGAAAAATTGACCTTGCACAAAGAGGTGACATGGGGTCGCTCTGTCTGACATTTACAGGCCGTGGCGTAGTTTTCTGTTAAGACTGCTAAGATGCCTGGAAGACATGCAACTATTTCATGAGTAATTTAATATGTGGAGCATGGACATGCCCCCGTGTGAATAAGACCCTGGAAATAGCAACTGATATGGAAGACTGCACAGCACCTCTAGAGTCTTAAAGGCGGGCCAGGGTCATCAGCACAAATAGACATGAGTAGGGGATAGAGGCAAAAAAAAATTAAATAGGGTCGCTAAAAATGAGAAAAATAACTATGGCTGGTTTGTATTAGTGCCCCTTGGTGCACTTCATCCATTTGGAAATGACAAACTCTGCTGCTCACCTCATTCATCACACATGGGTACAACAAAAGAATCAGTGCTCTAAGGACATGAAAAATGGAAAATTTTGGTCAGAGCATTATTTTAATTATAACAAGCACAGATGGTGCAAGACTATCACTGTCTTGAACATATGCTTTGCTGAGCTTTGGCCTTCCATGTCTTTTCAATACATCATACTTATTTGTGTTCAGTATAACATTATAAAACCCAGTGCCGTTGAATTGTCGACTGTGATTGGTCAGAAGGCGTTAATTAATTTTCTATAACAGCCAGGCTGTAGGACACCGACTTATATAGCAGACACTCTAATCGAAGACTAAAAAATAAATAGATTTAAAAACTTGTTATTTAACAAAGATAAAGTTTAATGGTAAATGGAAAATATTTATTTAACCTTTAACATCCAGTATGTTTTCTGCCATGCAAAAGGCTTCAGGGTAGAGGAATTTGTGCTTTCCAGTTTCTCAGTAACATGACAAGCTGCATATTTTCTATTATTAACTTCAAGAGAGAAAATAAAAGAGAGGCTAGGGAATTACTGTTTATAGCTGCTATAATGTAAGTGTAGACATTCCACAACATTAAATGTAACTGTAAACAGATAAAAAGTATGATGTATTTTTCACTGATAAATAAAAAAATGCCAATTTTTGCCAAATTGCTGCAGTATAAGAGGAATAAAACACTTCAGGACATGTTGCTATAGGAAAATGGTCTACTTTGGCCACATCATTCAACCCCAGCGTAGATTATTTTCCTATAACAGTATACATCATGTTTATACATCGCTCCTTACATAACAGGCACAAAGGCTGCAACATGAGTTCTGCTATGTACATAAGGGTTATTTATTTGGGTTAAACTAGTCACATGTTATTTACGCAAGCATAACTTTCTTGAATCCCGTTTGTTGCCTGACATTTTGTGGCACTCTTTGTGTTTCATGCTGCATCAGTCAAGCTTCAGCATCAGGAGCTTGTATTTTACATTTAGACAAGGGAAGTACGCAGACGAATCTGGTGCCCTCTTGTGCTGTTTGCTGTATTATTGTATGAATTCCTAGTGATCAAAAAATGTACGAAAAATATCCACGAAATAAAGTATACAGCTTGGATAACAGAGCAGTAGTGCATGAAATTATGTAATCAAATATAATTAAACAAAATGCACTGCAAATGTAATCCAATTCTTCTAATAAAGACTGATTTTTCAAGCATGATTAGTCAGGAAATGAAGGTTAGGGCTGCCACAGGAACTCCCTACTGTACAAAGACACTGAAATGTTTTCTATATAAATGAAATAAAAGAACAAGCTGCCATTATTCCACCTTCTTCAAATGCGCTGTGCATTTTTGCCCTGTCCAAGTAGCCATCCGTTAGAGATGACAGCTTTATACCAGTGTCGTGTTCAGAGAACAGGAGGTACAAGTACACATTTAAACTTATGTACACAGGTGACTTGTGAATAATGTGTAGGATGACTGCATATTGTATTTCAAACTTGACACTTTGATTGCTTCTTTGATGGTAGGGGAAGTAACAGAAAAAGGGAACAGATTTATCTGAAAGAACAGATAAAACCTATTTTTTTGTCTTTGTTTGTCAGCAGTACACCAGAGCAGATCCAGATTAAGAGTGCACATGAGCTTTTTATTTAGGCTTGTGTCTTTGGCACGGTAGTCAGTCAGTAATGTAAAACTTATCAAAACAAATAACTTGACAGCTTTCCAGCTTGCTCACTGCTTTCTGCTTTGCTCTGCTCTGCTCATGACCACGTACACACCCGATCAGCTCACTGCTCAAAAAAGAGCTATCACATTCATATACGGTACGGTGGAAAAAAGCACTTAGGTGTGCCATGTTAGTCAGTACCCTTGTAGCTTGTCCCCCAATCACCACCCTCACGCTAAACCATACCCTCCACCTGCTACATATACGGTGCAAAAATTATGGTACCCTATGGTACAATCTGGTATGGTTTTAAAAGCCACCTTATGGTAATTAGTACAATAAGTAAAAATGAAACAAAACCTATAGAATTGCAAAAAAAAAACAAAAAAAAAAAACAGGATAAACAAAAAATAAACTGGCTGGTTTAAATGCAGGGCTAAGCAATGCTAAGCACCCTTGTCTTTCAAAACAAAAATACATCCCTATATATGTTTCACTGTCCTGGTTTCACTTTATCCTGATCAAGGTAGCGAGAGCTGATCCCAGGAACACAAGGCAGATTATGTGTTGTTAACAAATATTTTAAGGAGGATTATTTTGGATTTTTTGTGGAACCAAGCACTGCAGCACCTCCAATGGTTGTAAGAAAAATACACAGAATGTTATGAGGAAGCAAGGCTGGGGCTGATTTCTTTCTAGCCCAGACTGTAGATTCATGCAGTCATCAGTGACATTCTATTTAGGTCACGTGTTTACACAGAGTGATACCCCCCCCCCCAGATTTGATCAACATTTGGGCTGATATTTTTCGGCCCACTTCTCTGACACATCTGTAGAACATAGAATCCAGTAGAGCGTTACCAACCTGAAAAACTGAAATCACAAATGCAGCTGTCTATCTGCCTTTAAGTGTGTAATCATTCTTCTTGCACTGAGAACTTATGATATAGTGCATTGCTCAACCCTAAAAGTTTCACTGTTAAGATACTGATAGATATTGATAGACATTTTAGCCCTACCATCTAACATCACAACCAGACTGCCAGTTAGAAAGCTGCAATACAGCAGACACACTTAAAAACTGCTGTATCTGTATGCTGTAGCACTTTCATGGTTTTAATTCACAAATGATCTAAAAGTATGAATATTGGTGTTCTGTGCACAATTCATCAGTCACATGACATCCCTTCAATCTTAATATCTAATATTTCGTATTTCAGTGATGTACAAGGTCGTAGGCATCAGTGTGTGTCTTGTTACAGGCATAAAAAGACCTCTTTAATTTCTAAAATGCAGCTTGTATTAAACAGACGTTGTATACATAAGCCATGCAGGAGTAAGCTGAATGGGCAGAATCCATTTGTATAAAGGTTTCCCCCATGGGTGAAAAGTGTGAGGACTTAGACGAGGATATCTCCAGATTATGACGTGGAGTGGATAGTGAGAAGACAGAGAAAGGTTGGGATTACATGATTGGTGAGCAGACGGTAGCCACAGTTGCACCTCCTGCCTGGTAGCTTAAATCTTGAAAAATTTCTGACTGGAGCAACAGTGTAGAAAGAAGATCCTGAGCAGTATTGCAGCATGAGGTTGAATCTCTGGCACCGAGTGCCTCAGCAAAGCATACTTTGAGGTAAGGTACACTGATGGTTAGCTGATGGTAAAGAATAATGTATCACTGAGTTTGGAAACTATGAAATTTAACAATACCATTCATTGAATAGTGGAAAAAGTGGAATAATCATACAATAATTGATGTCATGACCACATAACGCGACTTAGATATCGCTAACTACAGTCTTGATCTCCTTAACTTTTCACGCTTGCTGTACCAGTAGAGACAAATCCAACCTTCAGTATGAAGCTGAAGTGGACTAATCTAACCATCCTCTTCTTCTTCATCCTCTCCCTCATCATGACTGGTTGTTTTATATGGCAATATAGGCTTCCCAAGGCCAAACCAGGTAAGAGAGTAAAGAATTGCAGAATAGCATTTGGAAAAAGGTCTTTTCAATACATTTAATGCCTGGAAGTCCATTTGAATGTTTGACTTTCTGATCTCCTTATGCTTACCTGATCGCATGTGGGGGGAAGCCAGAGGATTACACAGAGCTTGACGTAGAGGCTCACGGATTACTTAGGACAGTAAAGCCTGATATTCACTTGGAGGTGGTGCTGTCAAAGGAATTGAAACACTCTATAATAAATGAGCACATCACCCTAATGCAGCCCATTTCACATTCACACTGCATTACATTCAACTGCAGATGCATATGAATATTTTATGATAATAGCCCGGGGTGAATAATGTGACCAACGGTCCAGATTGCATTTCAGTGCTAGATATCATTTTATGTAACATTTTAACCAATAGAATAAAAGTGCTGTCTGTAATCTGTAAATGTAAGGATTAAAACACAATGTGGCATGCTGCTATAGGAAACTAACCAATGACAGGGTGGTGTGAAGGTCATTACTACCCTGAACAATAGTGATTATTTTCCTATAACTGCACATCCATAAGTTATTTATTCCTCTTATGCTACGGCAATCTGACAATATATTTTTATTGATTAATGAACATCATACTTTTTAACCATGTAGTTTCATTTAATGTTGTAGAACATCCAAGCAAAAACTTAACTTCCAGTTATCACTTATGTATTAACATTCTCTTACCAGCCTCTCTTGTTCCACACTCTTGAAGCTAATAAGACAAAAATCGCAAGAAACCGGAACACGCAAAATTGTCCATCCTGAAGACTCTCCCAGGACAGAAATTGCACTGACTGTTAGAAAGTACTGACACATGGGACTCCTTCCATAATTTATTTATTATGGTTATATATTATGGAGACTCCTTCCATAAATGTTTCCTTACAGAAAACTTCACAACATCAATGATCAGATGGTTTTCTTTGTTAAAATGTATTTATATTTTTTTTTATTAGCTGTAGATCATATGGAGCATCCACCATACAAGTCTCTATGAATGAGCTGTTACTATTAGAAATGATAATGTAATAGAACAAGTGCATTAATATAAATTTATTTTTAAATTTGTCCTTACATCATAAAGTCCTTGTTTTACCTATCAGCATTACAGGAGTAAAGCACGTTATTTTCTTTGAGTAGATACCTCACTCGTGTTCTGCAATTTTCCCTTGTTTTAGTGGCTGAAATAAAAGAGGTGAATGAAGAGAAAATGTGCCCACGTTTCCCAGAGCCTGTGCCTCTGAAGCATCCCATACCTGTTCTGATGGATGCTCTGGAAAAGGTTGGTCCAGCTATGAAAAAGAAGTAATAATGGATGACCAGATCAATAATATGCTCCACTGTACTTTGGCATAGTGCGTCATGTGTGATCTATTTTGTTTATTTATCCCCAATACAATATTATTAATATAACAGTACACCATAGCTGCACTCTGTAGATATACTAATTCAACCTCTAGTCCATTGCTATTCAGAAACCAATCTTCCTCTTCCACATCCAGCACAGGACCGCTGCAGGTTATCAGCTCGCTCTCATGTTTGTGCTTTGCTTATTTGTATGTCTTCATGGTCATCTGATTCTTTCCAATTTAAATGTCATCTCATAAATTACTTATTAGGTCCTTTAACAGGTGTTTGTCAGTAACATAGGATATATCATTATATGTAGGATTGTAACATATCAGAGTCAGAAAGAGAGAGAAACAGAGTTAGAATCCATGGACAAAGCCACTTTACTACAAAATCCAAACATACAAAAACAAAATTACGATCCAGATGAAATTCACTAACAAGGAAGAGGTCAGGACACAGGAAATCACAGGGCAAACAGGCCAGAGGATAATACAGAAAGAAGGGGTCATACACCGTAAATGATCAATGAATAACAAGGCTCAGAACCTCACAACTGTAATGTTTGGCAAGGCGTCTCAATGAATTAATGTTCTTTACGTGTTTATATACTAGATCAGTGCATCTCAAAGTGGTGCCCGGGGACACCCAGAGATCCATGATTTTTAAAAAAATGTTTATTGGTGGAACTCACAACCTACCATTATCAAAAGTGTTGTAATTATGACTGAATTGTTATAGTTCTGGTTGACTGGTCACTTGAATTAAATGGGTTTAATCCAAACCTCACTAACTCAAAAACAAGTAGGCTTACAGATAATGTCACCTGGATTTACTGTGTTCTGTTGGTGGAAAGTCCAGGATTAGAACCACAGAAACACTGCTCTGCATCATACCAGCGCCACATACACTACCACACCACTCTCACTGATGAGCTGAGAATGGTCCAATATCTAAATAATATCTGGTCAGCGGTGGTCCTATGAAGGTCACTTTACATCAGTTGATTAAATAGATGGAGTCTGATCATTTGTGTAGAGCAACAGGGCTACAGTCATTATCTGGAGGGGTGATTATTTGATTGGGGTGCCACTTGTGTCTCACTGATATTACATTTACCAACATGTATGTGAAGTAAAGTGTCCTTCCTAGCAACCTATGTGCAAATTTACTTAAAACATTAATAATGCCTCTACAGCACTTACAGAACAGAATTTCTGCTACCACGGCCCATTACAGCTATATGTTACCTTGAAATATAATCATTAAAGTACTTCAAAAATCTTTTTTTTTTTTTTTTGCATTAATGTTTAAATCCATTTAACAGCTTTTCCATGAGTCCATTATAGGTTATGAAAAATGTACATTTTAGTTCCCACGACATTCACAAACTCTTTTCAAATTATTTTCAGTGATATTGTATGATCAGGTCACTTTGAAAGTGCAACCATGTCATCAAAATTAAAGATTTAAAGTAATGTTTTAATTAAAAAATCCATTTTAAGTAAATCATTAGGTCCTTAATGTGTTCATGCCATTAGTATGGATACTAGTTAACCACATTTGGTGTATTTGATAATTTTATGAACCTAAAGCAAAAGGCAATGGCTGTCAGGAAAGAAACCTTGTTAAAAAAAATTAGATATTGTTACCTGAGATGGTTTAATATATTTTTGAATAGTTAAATTCACACTTCCCTATTAGATTCAATGTTTAAAAAAAAATAGATAAAATGTTTTTAAGTGCTAAATGGCAACCAAATCATATAATCACCCATACTGGATATCTACACAGTGCTCTTAAGTATATCTGATAACATGGCCAAAAATTGTAGATACAAGTAAGGTGTACCTAAAAAGCCGTCAGCTTGGTGCATGCCTGTAACAACAAAACGTTTTTTTTAGGTGGATTCTCTTTTGAGGACCAGAATTGATGTAACAACACTGCCAGCAATTTCATGCATTGTCATCTATAATGACTCAGTGCTGTGGAATGGGAACTTTGGCAGAAGAAATGGGAGTGACCCAAAGTCTTCACCACCAAACGAGTACACAGTCTATAGGTGAGGAAATGACAGCCTACAGTCTCTTTACAGTATCTACAGTGGCTTTGCATGTTTGTATGTCTCTTGCAAATCATCTCATAAATTACACAACTCTGTCCAAGATAATACCCTTTCACATGCATTTCATTACTCTGTATTTATACATGTGTAATGACAATAAAGTTGAATCTAATCTAATCTAATCTAATCTAATCTAATGTATCCGACCCAGTGACTTTTGTACAAAGCAATATCTCTAGAATATACATAATATTCAGCATATCTTACTGAGCCTGTTGTTATGATGGTTATAGAAAATACCACTCATTCACATTTTTACCCCAGAATTGCCACTTTATCTAAGATCTTCCCCACTCTGATGCTATACAAGTTGTGGGAGGATGGTAAAGTGAACTCCTTGGATGACCCTCTAGAGAAGTATGTAAAGAACTTCACCATAAAGAACCCTCTGGGAAAAGAGACGGGCACAGAGCCAAAGTCTGGGGCAGCATTTACAAGAAATGGCAAAACACAATTCCATTCCTCTGTCACGCTCAGAAGGATGGCCAGTCAACTGTCAGGTACTGAGATCTAGATACGGGAGGCCAGATCACTGTCACGCTTAGTTTTAGTGTTTGTTTTAACTGATGTCATTTAGCTTGATAATTAACTGGTTCGGTGAATTGGGTATGTTCGTTTAAAAAGAAATGCTAAAGTATAAAGTGGATAAGTCTACAAAGGAGGAGCTTGATTATCTATGACTTGCACTGATCATAAAACTTCAGTCAAGATTTACACTAGACACAAAATAGCTAATCGACCTTGATGACATTATGCAAGTGTGTTATTACTTACTGTAATTCTAAATAAGCTGATATAATTTGATCTATAATTTGGTAAATTGTGTCTAAATAGGGAATTACCTTGTTGTAATACACGTTTCCAGCCGTAAATGCAATTCAGAACATTAATCATCTCAGACTGGTTCAGCCTATGATTCAGCATTTGACTGACATTATCATTAAATGTCTATTTGGTGAGAGTATTTTGGACTGATGCCAGAAAATAATGGAATAAAGAAACTCCAGACTAGATGCACCATGCCGTTTAAGATAATTCATTGACAAAGTAATAGTAATAATTATATCACTGCTTATTGTCCAACATAATTTAGTATTATTGACTGCAGGATTGCCCAGGCGACTTAGAGGGACCAGTCTACTCTGGAAAGGCCAGACTCAAGAGGCAATTGATTTATTGCAAGACGATATTCTTGTGGCAGACCCTGGAACAAAGTAAGATAACTAATTGTATGACAGAGTGCTTTTGAGCCCCACATCTGGGGACAATATTTACTGCACATTTCTTGTCCTTTAACACAGCTCCTAAAGGGGTCAGTATCAGCTCTTAAAGCGTTTGTTCATTACCCGATGAGATAATTTTGGCATGTCCAAGTACGAAGTACATGAAACACAGTAAAATCACCTTGCTTCAGCATAAATGCTAGGTAAATGCTAGATAAATGCCAGCATATACTAGATTAACTAGATCAAGTGCCTGAGATTAAATTAGCGATGATTCAAAATCCCTTAGGACATCCACGCAAAAGACTTTCCCAGACAAGTATTCTTCTACCTCTCCGTCCCCAGATGCCACTACAGTAACCTGGCCTTCTCCCTGCTGGCCCATGTCATGGCAGACAAGGTGACAGGAACTGATTACGAGAGCTGGGTATCCAAAAATATCCTCCAACCATTAGGCATGGAGGACACTGGCTTTGACATCACCGCAGATATTAAGAAAAAGATGGCAGTGGGGGTTTACTCAAGTGGCCAGCCTACGCCTCTTTATGACCTTGGCTGGTACCGACCCTCAGGACAGATGTACTCCACTACGGCGGACATGGCCAAGCTGATGATGGTTCTCCTGGGGGCATATAACCATGGAGTGGTCCGGGAGGACACAATGAAAACCCTGCTGACGCCTATCTTCCACTGTGACACCAGCTACTTCTCAAACCAAACAGGCACACCTTGGGAAGTGTATGAACAGCTGGAATATGAGATTATCCGTAAAGATGGAGATCTTGATGGGTATTCGGCTGTGCTCTCACTTGTGCCGCACCTTAAGCTGGGGTTGGTCATTCTGATGGCTGGAACTAAGCCTGCTGATGAAGATCTTGTAACCAAATCCTACAGTTATCTCATCCCTGCTATGGAGAGGGCCTTCAGAGATGCACCTCCTGTCCTTGTACCTCCTCCTGATCCAGCTCCTTATATGGGCCTCTTCACCTACAGTAACATGACCTTCTATGAAATCAAAGCAGGCTCAGATGGCGTACTGTCAATGCAGCAGTTTGGGCCACCTGTGGATGAAATGGTCCCTTTGGAGTATAGCACTTGGAGGCTGAGTTATTTAGAGAAGAGGGTGTTCAAGGTGATGTTTGAGAAGGAGTATCCATGTCAGCTGAAGATCAGGAACACTTCTGTTTCAATGGAGTCTCAGGATAGGCAGCTATTTAACTTTTACATGTTCAATGAGAATGGCCTTGCACCTGGATTTGATGTGCCAGGCCTGAACACTTACAATGTGATGCGAATATCACGCAGACCGATTTTCACCAACCGAGGAGATACTTGAAAAAGAAACTAACAACAAACAATTTCTATTCTTTTCTTAATTGTGAATCCTACAAATAAAAAAGACTGTTTTTTTTTTGCCAACTAATGTGGTACATATGTAAGGATGAAAACTTTGGGAGGCTCCCATTGGAGGAACAGAAATGCATTTGCCCTATCATTGGAAGATTGTTTGTTTGAATACCGATAATGCTCCAGCCGATGTGGCTGGGAGTCCAAGAGAGCAAAACTGGTCATGCCCTCTCAGTGGGAGGGATGAAATATTCTCTCCTCCTGTCATTCAGAGTGACAGTAACCAATCATGGCCGTCTGTGAGCTCATGTATGTGGAAGAGGGCAGTTAGCACTTTCCTCCAAGTGTGTTAAGCTGACCTGTGACATGAGGATGAGCAACAGTGCAAAGAGTTGTATGGCTAGCTTTACTTGTCTCAGAGGGCATCCTGATTGGTAGCTGGCATGTGATAGGAGAGAGCGGGCTAGTGGGTGGGAACTGGCAAATGTGTCAATTATTACAAATCTGTGCTTTGTCTTGCTGTCAAAGCTGCTGCTATAAAATGAATCAGTACCTTGTGACCAATGAGAATCGAGAATTCAACAACACTCTGGCATAATTCAAAGAAACATATTTTATACTGAATGTCTTTATTGTAAGATGAATTATAAGTGCCTTAAGGATATTGCTGTACAAGCTGTACTGGCATGGCATGACTGTA
>CM040990.1:9407975-9503647 GCA_022985145.1 Pangasius djambal | reverse complement strand
AAAAAATCAAATCTTTTTCACTTACATGAAAGTATATTATGTGCTTAGATCCTACTGACAAGCACAGACCACAAATTGTCCATGATCAAGACATCCAGAACATCACTGGTAATAAGAAGAAAAATAAGATTAAGATTAATACAGGTGAGCACACAGATTTTCACACTCTGGAGACAAAATGAAGAAAGACAAAGACATTTCATTTATACCAACAAGACACGGTTCACACATGATGTTCCTACACTATCAGTTCATTTAAAGAAATAGTCATACAGTGTACTGTATGTTAATATTAACTAACAGACTGGAGATTTCTGGAGACTGAGAGGGTCAGGACAAACATTTTCAAATTATTTTTCACTTCATTTTCAATGAAGTGAAACATCCTGGAATTCTATTTTTGGAAACAAATGATAAAAAGAAGTTTCCCTTTAAAAAATTTTTCCCTTTTATAACTACATAAACCACGAAGGAATTTGCAACGGTAATAATAATAATAATAATAATAATAATAATAATAATAATAATAATGTACATCATAATAAGACTAAGAATAATAATAAAAAGAAAAAAATTATAAAATTCATTTCCAACAAAAGCTAAAAATCAAACAACACAGAACGATCAATATAGAAGTAATAGGAATAAAATTTCTGAAATAGAAATGTACACAGTGAGTGGAGTTTGTATGTTCTCCCCGTGCTTCAGGAGTTTCCTCCAGGTACTCCGGTTTCCTCCCTCAGGCCAAAGACACGCGATGTAGGATAACTCGCATTTCAAAATCGTCCATAGTGTGTGAATGGGTGTGTGTATGGTGTGTGTGTGTGTGTGTGTGTGTGTGTGTGTGTGTGTGTGTGTGATTGTGCTGCATCCAGGGTGTCCCCCGCTTTGTGCCCTGAGTCTATTGGGATAGGCTCCAGGCTCCCCTGCAACCCTGTCTACAGAAAATGGATGGATGGATGGATGGATGGATGGATGGATGGATGGAGATGTACATATCTATAAAAGTAAGATTACAAAATAATACCTGCTTTATAAAAATAATCAGTAAATACACATGTACATCTATCTTTTGTTTTTTTTTTTGTTTTTTTTTTTTTAGAAAAATGCTTTAAAAAAGTCACATGTCCATGTTTGCTCACTGAAAGCTACTGAAATACAGCTGTGATACTGAATTGTTTGTCTTCGAACTGTTACGCAGAGCAATAAAAAGATGTTTTCATCACTACCGTGCCAATCAACCTGCAGTTTATTAACTAACATAACCACAGGGTGGAGATGACAAAGGGCTGTAATTATCTTTGAGGTTGTGTTTTTAAAAGGAGCAGCAGAGGCACGGGATACAAAAAGATCAGAAGACAGTACATATAGCCCAGGACTCAGCTGAAGATGAAGGTCTTGCCAGTCGTTCTACTGATTTTGGCCTTTGGCCTAATCTCAGATGCTGTGATTGTTCATGTGAGTGTGTTTGCTTTTATATTTATTATTTAGATGATGCTTTTAACAAGCGAGACAGAATCCAGTGCAGCCATGTGGCTGAGTTGAAGGGCCAGGGTCTGGTCTCATGGCAAAACAGTTGCTCTGTAGCAGTCCTGGGATTTAAACTCAAAATACTATGGTGACTGAGCTAGCACTGTTAAATTATTATCCTCAAATAGAAGTACTATTTCAATTATAATGTAATATAGAATTGCTAATAGATAATAGTAGAGTAATAGATGTACTAACAGAGAATGAGGATGTTCATACAAGAATGTTAGAAATAATGGCGCTTAAGAATATAAACACAATTTGTTTTAAACTATTTGAGCAGAACTTCTTTGTGTTTGGCAGATATATATACTGTATTACACTCTTATGAAAAGAAATATAAATCTAGTTTTGCCTTATTCCTCTTGAGGAAGCCTTTATGCTTTTATGCAGAACCTTACAACAGAGTGCTTCCTTATTAGGGGAGGTTTCAAGTAGAATCCTTTTACATCCCTTAAATAAATATTTTTTAAGAGTGTACTATAATTCCTGCTGGTGATTTTTTTTTTTTTTTTATCTGCTCAGGACCTACAACTGGGATCAATGTACACATTGCACAACAAAATGGCAAATATTCTGGAACTATATATAGGGTGTGGTGCCTGACTCCACAGTGTCCGTAGTACTGTATCTAAATTATAGCATGTGTTCATTTTACTATGTTTAGCAAAACAGTTTTAACATATTTTGCAATTTGGTGGCAGACTGCTCTTGTTATACCAGTAGAATTGACTATTTTTATTCTATTTTTATTCAGGAAGGAGAATTTTCTTTCTCACTCGAATCAGTAAAAAAGGTTTGGGACATCCTGGCTAATGAAGAGTCGACCAAACAGACCAATCCCTTAAGTGTGTTCAGTGCTGTGACAGTGTGTGAAAACCCACTCCTTCCTGAGGAATTTCAGCCTTTGTGCCAAAGCAAAAATGCACAAATTCATTTCTCCAGACTTGGTAAGCAATGTAGAATAGAATAGAATAGAATAGAATAGAATAGGTTGGTTTGCAATTCCCAGGATTATGGAAAAGACTTAAAATACACAAAACCAGCTATAAAAAATATAGGTATATACACTCACCAGCCAATTTAATAGGAACATCTTTACACTTCGTCATTCATGTATTTATCCAAACAGCCAATCAAGTGGCAGCAGCACAATGCACGAGAAAGGCCAGACTGGTTAGAGCTGACAGAAAAGCTCTGGTAATTTTCACAACTTTGGTAAGCAGAAAAGCATCTCAGAATGCAAACTACATCAAACCTTGAAGCAGATGGGCTTTAACAGCAGAAGACTACATCGAGTAGGAATCCAAGTGGGCCCAGGCTCACCGAAACTGGGCAGTTATATATTGCAAAAAGACCAGACAATGTTTTTCAACTGTCTAGTTTCTGTCTTTTTTGTCTTTCGCACCATTCTGTATAAATTCTATTGTTGTGTGTGAAAATCCCAGGAGACGAACAATTTCTGAAATACTCAAACCAGCCTGTCTGGCACAAACAACCAAGTCACTAAGTTCACATTTTTTCCCCATTCTGAGGTTTGGTGCGAACATTAACTGAAGCTCTTGGCTTGTATCTGCATGATTTTATGCATTGTATTGCTGCCAAATGATTGGCTGACTAGATGCTGCATGAATTGCATGAATGAGCAGTTATACAGGTGTTCCTATTAAAGTGGCCGGTGAGCGTATACGATAAATCCCAGGGTGGAGGGATGTGATGTGAAGGAGTTATAGTTGTATTGAAAGTCACTGAAAGTTGATGTGGGGTTTATATTACACTGAACTACTCACCGGTAATGTGTTATCCTCTTTCTTATCCTCTGAAATTACTAGTGTGAACTGAAAAGACATTTCTCTTTTGTGTCACCTGCAGCACTTCTCTCTGGGAAAAAGGATGTGTGTGAGATCTGTGCATTTGCTGCTTGCACTGGTTGCTGAACATGACTCAGCGTCATACTGATACTTCAAGACCTAAAATCTTACTCTTTCTAAATTCCACTTACTTTTATTAGTCTGACAAATTCATTATGCATACTTGTATGTAATCTGTCTTTGTGTTGTAATCATTTTTTTTTTATCTACAATCACTATTTTAAAACAACTTCAAATTCACCTGTATTAAAACTCTGTTATGATAGCATTAAGATCTAACACTTTGTGGTAGAATGTATGTATAAGTTGTTTCCTCTTTTCTATGTGTTTTTTACTATCAGCATTTATTATATAGTACAAACCCAAGGCAAAATTAAATATAATAGAAATCTCACTAACTAGTGTTGATCAGTGATATTCTATGTCAAAGCGTTTGAAGATGTGGTAATATAAGTGTGAAAATTTTAGATACAACATGCTGTTCTTCAGAAATTTCTATCAGAAATACTGGATTAGTGTAAAAAAAAGTCAAATCCAACACCATGATCATGAAATCGACATTTCAGCACGAGCTGAATATATGCTTATGAGTCTAGCACTTACAATCCTGTCAGGGCACTACCTAGTTACCACTGATAAATCTGGGATTAAAGTGATGGTAATTAGGTAAAATAAGATCCTGCATATTACAGACCCTGCCTTGCACGAGTACCCCGCAATCCCTTTAACATTTCCACATTTTGTACTGTTACAATAGATGTTAGATATTAGAATAGAATAGAATAGAATAGAATAGAATAGAATAGAATGGTTTGCAATTCCCAGGATTATGGAAAAGACTTAAAATACACAAAACAAGCTATAAAAAATATAGGTATATACACTCGCCAATTTAATAGGAACATCTTTACACTTCGTCATTCATGTATATATCCAAACAGCCAATCAAGTGGCAGCAGCACAATGCATGAGAAAGGCCAGACTGGTTAGAGCTGACAGAAAAGCTCTGGTAATGCACATAACCCCATTTTCACAACTTTGGTAAGCAGAAAAGCATCTCAGAATGCAAACTACATCAAACCTTGAAGCAGATGGGCTTTAACAGCAGAAGACTACATCGAGTAGGAATCCAAGTGGGCCCAGGCTCACCGAAACTGGGCAGTTATATATTGCAAAAACACCAGGCAATGTTTTTCAACTGTCTAGTTTCTGTCTTTTTGTTTTTCGCACCATTCTGTATAAATTCTATTGTTGTGTGTGAAAATCCCAGGAGACGAACAATTTCTGAAATACTCAAACCAGCCCATCTGTCACAACCAACCATGCCATGGTCAAAGTCACTAAGTTCACATTTCACATTTCAATATCCCTTTAACATTTCCACATTTTGTGCTGTTACAATCTGGAACTAAACAAATGGTCTTAATTTGGATTATACATCCCCAATCCACACAAAATAGCACATAATATTGTAGAGCGTAGGGAACTCTATATGGTTTGAAAAATGATTTACAAATCAGATACATTTCCTTCAGATAAATAGGTGACTTCTGATGGTTGCACCAGAACTAATATACAGGTTTCGCAGCAACAGGGAGGTGTGCTTATGCAATATATAATTCTGTCTTGTATGTTTTATTTGTAAGTAATTTGCAAATTATACTGATCCCCCAACACACACACACACACACACACACACTTTAAGATTATGGGATATTTTCTATTTTCTGGGATTTGTGATTTCCACTTTGAAACCCCTGCTGAAAAAAACAGCCAGGGAAAGTTAGCTGATCTTAACTGGTCACTAGCCTCAGCTGGTCACGCTGGCCAGGATTTATGGTTTTAGGGGCCTTTTGGTCACTTTCAGGATGTTTCTAGCCGGACAGGCTGGTTCCAGCTGGTCATGTTTAATGGTTTTGGTCACTTTCAGGCTGGTCGTAACTGGTCAGTCTGGTCAGTTGTAATCATTTAAGAAGGCACACTACACAATATTTAAAAGTTAAAGGGTTGAATACTTGTGCAAACCACAGTATGTATATAAACAATGTGCATAATATTTTACAACTCTAACTCCTCATCATTTATACTGCATGTACAATTATTAGGCAAATCAGTATTATGATCTGACTATTATTTCTATGCATATTATCCAACTATTAACCATATAAATCTGAATGCTAACTGAGTATAATTATTTTCATGTGAAGTTTAATTGTTTAATGAGGGAGGGTGCGGCTTAAAGTGATTAACACCCTATATAAGGCGTGCTTAATTATTAGGCAGCTTCTCTACCTCAGGAAAATGGGACGAAAAGAGATTTAACTGAGACTGAAAAGTCAAAAATTGTAAAATGCCTATCAGAGGGATGCAACACACTGTTATGAATACTTTGTTATCAATACTCAACAGGGTCGCAAAAACGTGTGGAGATGAAAAGGCGCAGATTGACTGCAAGACTTAACTGAAAGAATAAAACGTGAGGTTACCAGGAACCGGTTTGCCTCCCGTGCCACCACAGTTCAGAACTGCAACCTTCCAGGAGAGTCCAGAAGTACAAGGTGTCAAGTGCTCCGAGACATGGCTAAGGTATGGAAATCTGAAACATGAGACTCATAAAGCTGAAGCGTCATAAGACTCAAAAGCTGAAGCGTCATGACTGGGCCAAGAAATACCTGAAGACCGATTTCAAATGTTTTTTGGACAAATGAAATGAGAGTGACTCTAGATGGACCAGACGGGTGGGCCTGTGGGTGGATCACTAATGAGTACAGAGTAGCAATTTGAGCAAAGCACCAGCGAGGTGGAGGAGGGGTCCTGCTGTGGGCTGGTATCATTAATGATGAGCTAGTTGGACCCTTTTGTGTTGAAGATGGACTTGCTGAATGTTTCTGACTTCTTCCTGTACCACTGCTTGAAGAAAGTGCTTTCTAGTAACTGGCAGTAGGTTTGGGTATTGATTTTCAGTCCATCTTCAACCCCCAAACCTACTGCCAGTTACTAGAAGGCACTTTCTTCAAGCGGTGATACAGGAAGAAGTCAGAAACATTCAGGAAGGCCACGATCTTTATGCAAGACAATGCTCCATCGCATACAGCAAGGTACATCACTTCTTGGCTAGCCAGAAAAGTCATCAAAGATGATAGAATGATGACTTGGCCCCTTTCCTCACCTGATGTAAATCCTACTGAAAACTTCTGGGCCATTCTTGTGAGTGAAGCACGAGATCTACAGTGAGGGAAGACATTTCACCTCTTTGAACAGCATTTGGGGTGCTGTGGTGGCTGCGTTAGCTAACATTGATCACGAACAGATCGAGAAACTGACAGATTCTGACAGATGGATGGAAGGCTCGTGGCAGTTATTGAAAAGAAGGGAGGCTATATTCATCACTGAATAGTTTTGAAGGGCCAAAATACTGTTTTGTTAATTGGTATATGTTATTTTATATTAGTTTTTTGTTAAATAATACTTTAAGACTGAACAATAAACAAGTGAAAAAATGAATTGAAATTTAGTTGCCTAATATCTGTGCATGCTAATAATTTCCCCTGAGAAAGACAAATCTCATTTTTTCTTTGTTAAACATTCTATTTTAATGTGAAATAAACATCAACTGAGGGATCAGCCGAGACCATTGTATTTGTTCACCAATAAAGTGAATCTGGAGAAATACCATTTACCTAAGAATTGTGCACGCAGTGAACTGCACAGTTTAATAAATCACGCAAGATGTCAGTGTAACATCATGAAACAATTCACAGACGCGCTTCAGTTAGAAACGACGTCCGAAACAACACCCTACCGCACTAAACAGAGTGTTAAAACCACTAGTAACTAATATTGGTGTAATGTTTTGAGATGTTACGTGTGACAGGATGTATGCGCTTTTGACGCGTAGCCTGTACCTGCTGTTTTAATCGCCACTTAGGCTCGTTTAAATTCCATTGTCCGAAAGTTGCCGGAAATCTCCGATGTAAGCCGAAACGTCAGTCCTGTAGGACTGCTGGAGGCGGTCACTTCGCCATGTTGAACGAAGTCATCCTACTCAGTAGAGAGCTACTCGTGAAATAGCAGTTCTAAAGATCAGATATTATTAATTTAAGAAAGGGCACGTCGTCGAGATCGCCCTGGCAAGCAGAGACGAACTGGATCCTCGGACACCCCGAGCGGGGAGGGGGAACAACCCCCCTACCTTCAGCAATGAAGACAAACCCCAATAAGCGCTAGCTAGCTAACGTTAGCTTGCTACCTTATCAATAAGCTAGCTAGACTGTTAGCTAGCTAGCTGAAGCTTTCTGTCTGAACTAGCTTTTCCGCCACCGGCAACTTGCTCGTTTAGGGCCTGCTGCTGGCGCAACTTGCTGGCTAGCTACATTTTATACGTGTTATTTTTAAGCTACCAGTCTACATAGCTAGCTATTTCTGTAAATAGTCGCCTTTGGTTTTTCTTTCTTTTTTTTGCAATGAGTTTGCCGCAGAAAGCGGTGCCGAAGTCAGCCGCTCCCGCCGTCGCCGGACCTGGACCCGGGCCGGCTAACTCCTCTCAGCTGCGGACTCCGCTAGCCACAGTGCCGCTGCCGGGGCCGCCGCTCGCCCAGCAGCCTCCCCCGGTACCACCAACGCAGTATCCTTCACTGAAAACATACCTCTGTCACTTAAAGCTAAATAATTCTCCTGTTTGTGTGCAGTGGCTTTGTTGGTCTTTTTGTTTGTGTGGTGCCGGCTGTTTGAGTAACATGATGAACTGTGGTTGTTGTCAGTTTGACCACAGCAAGTATCTAGACATGTTGCCTGCTTAGTGTTAACTGGTTAAAAAAAAAACGATTTATTTAACTATTTAATTTAGTTAGTTTTTTTTGAGTGTCAGTTGCCCAAGTACACAGCTTGTCAACACAAGGCTAGCAACTATCTTTCATGCTAGGTAGCTAGGGGTGTTGTTAGCTAGCTAACTAAGATGAGCAGCATTCGAAGCTATATGTTATGTTATGTTTTTAGCGTTTGCTGTGATATTGTATTTGCTTGTTTCGTGTGCTCTCGCGAAACCAGTCGGTTTTTAAACAATAAACGTTAAAAGTCGTCGTTAAAGAGTTTGTAAAGGCATACAAGTAATAAGAAGTCGGCAGCGTATACCGGCTGCTGCTGTGGGTTAGCTAGCTGTGCTAGGCGGGTGGGTGTTGTGGATGTGGACGGTATTCTGAGGGCCCCTTTAGTTTGACATCTCTCAGTGGATATTCACCCGCTGGTCCACATCTTTTCAACGTTTTCCATAAAACAATTGCTCTCCCCCCTTTCAGAGTAGACTCTGGCCTAATTTCATGGAAACGTCTTTCAGTTCTTTCGCAGGGTTTCCAGTCTGCTGTACCGCAGTGCGTATGACACTTGTACACATGCTGTTTGCGGATGTATATATAGTACATCATGACATTTGTATGGGTGGCCTGGGAAAACCCTTCACACTGGCAAAACTGGACATTTTCTCCCATGGTTCTGAAAACTACAGACCTTTCTGTTTCCTTTTCATACCAGAAGCAAAGCTGTAACGTTTTAAACACTGGTTACCTTCAGAAGTGGATAGCTAGATAGATCACTTTATTCATCCCAGATTGAAATTCACCCATTTCAGCAGCACAGAGAGTTAAAAATAAATAAGGAGAGAACTACATTTCAAGATTGTGCTCAAATTTCTACCAAAAGACGCCACATCTAGATCAAACACCCCGGGCCGTACTGTTTATAGGAAAATAATCAATGCTGGGGTGGTGTGATGCAAAGCAAAGGGTTGTTACCATCACAAAGTTGATTACTGTCCAATAACAGCGGGTCCTGAAGTGTTTTGTTCCGCTTATACCACAAGAATTTCCCAGCAATTGCAATTTTATTTCTTAACAATTTTAGTTCTTAATGAACGTCTCATTTTTAACCGATTATAGTTACCTTTGATGTTCTGAAATGTCTGCAAGACAAGTGGTAGCAGCTATAAACATTCGTTCCTTCACCAGCCTCTCTTTTCTCTTTGTATTTGTTAAGAAGACAAAAAAAATTGTAGCTCGTCGTGTTACAGAGAAACGAGAAAGTGTAAACATATTTGTCCTGAAGACTTCCCCCCCTTGGTGGAAAACATACTGACGGTTACAGCGCACTGACACTTCCGTACACGTTAAATAAGCATCTCTTTACAGAAGGCTTCACCATATTCCTGATTATATGTATATCTTTGTTAAATAACAACACGCTTGTTAAACAGTTAATTAATATTGTTTGATTATGTGGAGCGTCTGCCATACGAGTCCCTGTGAATGAGTTGCTCCTATAGCAAAGATAAGCTCACTAATATAAACCTGTCGTTTGCATTACATCGTGGACATTTTAACAGCCGAGATCTGGTTACAAACAGAATTCTTTAGCCTTATGTCACTTTTCCTTAACAAATGCTTGTTAAACTAGATCCGTATCCTTTCATGATCTTTGTAGGCAGGTGGCCAAGGCAAGGTTATTAAGTAGCTTAACTTTAAAATATCTTCGACTGTTATATATGGTAAAATAACCGATCTGGCTTGGTCAAAACTTTTTTTTTTTCTTTTTTCCATTTTGGTCATTGTTGGCTGTTATCCAGATTTCAGCCATACTGACATTCGATGGGTTTTCTCAGGACAGCCACACACTTGTTGTGTCAGTGCATCACAACTGGGATTAGTTTGAGCCTCACTTGTGAATGATTTTCTTCTAGATGCAGTGTCATTATGTCTCAGTGGTTCAACCAATACATTGCTCATCATTTATGCTGTTAGCGCTGAGCCATGTCCACCGACACGTTAGGGTTTTTGTGGTAAGATTATGTTTCTTTGCCTGCTAGGACTTTCTTACTATCAGTGTTGGTAGCTCTGATAAGGTGATTTTAAAGTGCCCTTTCAGTTTCTGTTTAGATATCATCCTGCTTGGCAAACTTTCATTTTATCTTCGTGCTGCAAATGCCAAGCACCTGTAAATGAATGACACCATATTGAAGTAAAGCTGTGAAGTTTCATGATGGAAGCGTTGACCTATTTTTAGAAGTACTATAGTGACATGTTTCTTTAATTTTCACTGAGCTCCAGGGCGGGGTATTGCTCAGGAATTAGCCGGCTGAAATCTGATAACCTGTCATATAGGGTCACAAGGTAACGTGAGAGTGTAGATCCTATTTCTTTTAAAGACGCCACTTTGTAACTATTGATGAATATCCTGTACATATGTTACACCGTGAGTCTCTCAGGGTTAAGTTCTCAGTCTCTTTCTCTTTATGGTATGTATTTTAACCCTCGGTTAGATACTGCAGTGACACAATAACTTTCACTGTTATTCAAGTGCCATTAGTTACTTTCTAGGTCTGTCATGGATCATTAACTGAATTTTTCAGGATTTAAACTCCAACTTTTAAGTTAAATCCTCATGAAATCTTGCTCTCGTCGAGCCCAAAACCCTGCCTTTCAAATGTCCTGTTTTTTGTTATTAGTATATCTGGAATAAACCTTAATAAATTGCAACTAATTTAGCAGCTAAGGTCTTTGCTACCACCCAGTGTATTCATTCATGGGTCTGTTCTTCATCAGTTACACTTGACCCACTTTATCTATGAGCTACTGCACCATGATACTTGTAAACTAAGGTCCTCCGGTACAGATCTACTGCTGGACCCTAAGGCCAGACTAGCCGCTGACAAAGCGCTGGTTTCTACTACATTCGTAGCTTTGGATGTTTCCTGGCGCACAGCATAAATATAACAACCATGAACGAAAGTATATATATTGCATATTGCAACTTTCAGCTCTCTTTTCTGATCGTATATAACTTCGCAGTGGACGTTAGCGAATACTGTAATTTGTTGCAGATGCTTAGTTCACGTTTTCATTGTAGTGATGGAACCCGTTTTTGTCATGGAGGTGGGCGGTACAGTGATATGAATGAGAAGCTGATACGACCGCTTCTTAGCTCCAGATCAGCAGCTTTTTGTGGTGCGTAACAATTCGAGTTTAGGCACCGGCACCTTGTCGGTGGAACATGGTTATGTGGACTTGTGTTTCCCAGACTTTGGAATACGCCCACCCCTGTTGAGTAATATTTTCTACCTGCGACGCGAGGACAGAACACCTCAGCTCATAGCTAACGACCTGCTGTGCAAATGCAATGTGCTAATAATAGACTAGTTTGTTTCCATTTGTTGTTATATTGCATTATCTGCCATTAATCAAGCCACCAAAACATGGGACTGGGCAGCACACCGGAGCTTTTATTTGTCTGGTGGGCCAAATAATGAATTTATCGTTTTGTCCACTCCTCCTGTTTCAAGTCTCAACTCAAAAGCTACCTTTTATTTCATCATAATCACCCCTCACTCTCCATTTGTATTCCTTTTGAAGCTCTTTTGAGAATATTTTAATAGGGCAGCTGTGCAATACAAAACAAGGTGTAGAGATCCACATCCAGCAGGTTAATATAAGGACAAAGAGTTGCCCGGTGTCATGTTGACTTTAGCGTCTGCAGTTTGATCATCAGTTTCCTTGTAAACCCCGCTGATTGCGACTGGCCTTCCTGCCAGTACTGCTGTATGTTTGCAGCAGAAAGGCAGGGGATTCCCCACAGCCATTTACAATTGTCTTTTTAATTTTTCTTTCTCTTGTTTGCAGTGCTTTATAAATCTGTACAAGCTTATTGATGGCACCATGTGCTGAGATATATCATCAGGCAAGTAACCGGCTCGCGTTGAGGGATTCTGTTGGTGTTGAAAGCTGATGGCGCTGTGTGTTCAGCCTCCACTTTGTTCCATTGACAAAGACAGTGCTGTTTAGCATGCTGGCCTGAGATTCAGGGAGTGCGCTCAATCATAATTCCCAGTCTACTTCTTCAACCCATTCATCTCAAGAGTTGTAAAACAGTACTGTTTTACAAGTGATCGGTTCTTTTTTTTTAATGTAGCTTTTTTTTCCCCCTGTTCTGCAGAGTACATTTTGTACATTTACGTAAAGCAGTGAAATATATAACTTCTGTGTTATAACTCTAAAGAAAGGGTATGTAGTCAGCCTTCTGTGCAGTGTCGGAAGCGAGTTCAACTGGGTTATTAATTGGACCATAGCACTAAAAATAACCTTTAACCTAGTGACTGTACTTTATCATTGACGTTTTCATGGCACTGCACCAAAAGGAAGTTTGAATCCAGTGTCTCTGAGCTGTTCTATTAATCCACTTACTGTAAATCCTTTATATTATGAGAATACTGTCTGAATCTGATTGAAGTGCAGCAGGGGAGGAAGGATTCCTCCACCCTTCTAACAATAGCCTTGTTTGTGCTGCACCCAGGCTTTTCTGCACCGCTGCTGGCGTGGAGATGGGAGAGGCGTCTCCATCCGTAGGAACTCCACTGCTTTAAGAGCCACATATTCAGTCACCAGTGCTTCATTTGACACGCGGCACCATTCTTCGAGCTATTGCAAAGACCTGCTAACTTTTGCACATTTTGCGTAGGAGCTCCATTGGTGTACGCTGCTAGGAGTTAACACTCAAAAATACTCCTAAAGATGAGTCTTCTTTCCCCCAAATAAAAACTGCAGATGAGCCGATTGACAAACGAATGTGGATTGAGCAGTTGTTTTCAACTCTCTGATATTAACTGACCCCCTGGAAGCCCTGCCCCCTTCCCCCATCTTGCATTAGTAGCCTAATGTTTTTGGTCACTGCTCTCGTTTTAATGTGATTTTTCCCACTTGACTTGGCCCCTTCACTTTCTATTTAGAAAAATAGAGAATATTTTGAGTCCGCTAATGTGAAATAAAATGTGTCACTATGGAGTTAAAAGATTTGATGTGTTTCAGCTCATTATCTGAACCTATTACTAGTCTTGACATAACAGGTGGTTATTCAGAAATGAATCTTAAAATGCTTTGAGTGCTGCAGGATTACATGGAGCTTCTTGCCCGCTGCACCTCAGAGAGCAACGGTGTGGTTCTCTTAGTTTATATTACTAATGGGAACGGGCATGTCTTGACAACATTTTTGAATTCCAGTCTGCGCAGCGCACACAGCTGCCTGTCTCGCGTCTGCAGCTCTCTAGCACTCTCTGTGCCCAACCACAGAGCGAGAGTGGAAAGTAAAACAAAAGTTTCCCCTTTTTTTTTTTTTTTTTTATAAATGTAAGAGCTGATGACTTGTCATTTCTCTCTAAACAGGAAATCCCTTTCTAAGTAATGGAAAAACACTGCAGATTTCCTTCAAAACCTCTGATCATGATGATGTTTTTGTGCATGAGCAGCTTTATCTGTCACCTGCCTGTGTCTTGTTTGTCCTTCCACCTTGGTGATGTGTTTAGCCTTAAATGGTCGCTTCTCCAGAGTTTTCCTTAATGCGTTGCACCCCAGGATCCCCAGAGTGCAGCCGCCGCTGGACGAGCGAATCTTCTCCACACAGCCCGGCGTTGCTGCCGTCTACAGTGTGAGTGACACGCTTCTCTTTTGTCCTTTATTCTTATGCAGAGCACAAATCGCTACTCATGGTTTATACTTTGTCTGAAGTGCGTCTGAGAACCAATGGGAAAGAACTTCTTTAAGTCTGAAGCATTTATGGTTTTGCACAACAGTATGTGAATTTTAGCTGTATGAAGACTGCTGATTTAAAGAAGAGCAAAGAAAACAGTGCACCTTGTTTGTAATTTGGCTGTGACATGACTAAAGCTCAGGGTTAGGGAGAGGAGGAGTGAGAAAGAGAGAAAATGACAGCACTTTGACTGATGAGCATGTTGCTGTTTTTGCTGCAGCCTCACCTGAGGATGATTCGAGGCATATGAACATTTCTGAGAGCGCTATTAAAGTGAAATTTTTGTATGACCTGTCCTCAGTTGTCCCCTTAAATTTGTGGAAAAGCCTTGGATTCGACTTAGATTTGGCAGGTGAGATGGCTAAACGATTAACTGCTTTTCCTTTGTGGTGACTCATGATGCTTGTTACAGTGTAGTCGCTTTTTCGCAAATTATTTTTCTAATTTTTCCAGTGTCTAATTTTGAAGATAACGACTAGAAAACATTGGTATTCAAAACAGAAATAAATGTTAAACCTGCAAAACACTGTAGCCTCTTGAATTTCTGTTTAATGGTACACTGCACAGCGAGTGTCTCCCTCTGCACCCTGTGTATTCACACGCTGTTAGAGATGCTCTATTTTTAGCTTAATAACAGTGCAATTTGGGGTTATCCATTATTGCTCTAACAATTTTGTGCATGTTTTTGGAGACAACCTGTGATATTAATGCTCAGGCAACAGCAACTTGCCTCCCAAGTCCCAACTGGTTAGTACTATGTGGCTTAAACACATGATTTCAGAGCATATTAAATGGAAACATGTTTGAATTGTATACTTAATTGCACTAACAAAATGTGTGGGTTTTGTGTTTTCCCATTTTGATTAATTGATTGTGATATTTAAGTATCACGTATCATTTTGTTATCGAGTATCACAGTACTACAGTGATACCACAGTGTTGATAATGAAGTCAGAATTTTGGTATCCTGGCAGCTGTTTGTTTGTTTGTTTGTGATCATAGACGCCAGCTTATGACATTCATTGGGGGGGTAGAGCTGTTTTTAATCCCATTCACGCCTGACAGAATTCTGACCAATCCCGTCCGCTCCTGTAGAAAGTTTGCCCAATCCCGTGAACTCCTGCACAAAGTTTGACAAATCCCATCTGCAGAAGGTTTAATTAGTTCTCTCACAAGTTTTATTTGTACCTGATAACAATATTGTGTCAGAGTGATTTGAAAACCTTTGCTCTTTGCACAGGTGATTTCTGTTGGGGTAATCAACACTTCAGGCTCATAGCAGCACAGTTTCAGTGGCTGATTTAGGAGCTGTGAGTAGGCCAAACTGCATACCAGTGTACTGAATTGTATAGTACTGCATGGTGTTGTACCATAGTATATAGTATGCTAGTTTGTGTTTTGGGACCCAGCCTTTAAGTCAGTATAGCTGATTTGTCACGTCAAGCTGCTCACGTGAATGAGTAGTATACAAGATTTGGCCTAAGTGGACCTAAAAATAGTAATAGGGCCTTTCGCACCGCAGGAACCTTTTCATAGTACCCGAACTAATTGTGGAACTACCCACTTTTTGGCATTTTCGCACCTCCGGAACTGGGTGTGATTTTTAGTACCGGACTGCCTTTTTCGAGAAACAAATTAGCTCCTACTCCGGAGCAGGGTCTAACCAGCACAACTGGTACTGTCCGTGACGTAAGTAGACGTTGATTGGCCAAACGTGTACGAAAACACCGTCACCCGCCATGATTTTATAACGCCGTGTAAACATACTGTAGTGTCAACTTATTTCGCAAGTATGGAGAACAGCGAAAGATGGACGGACGCTGAAGTGCAACACAGCTCCGATCACAGCGTCCTCCATCCTCCGGTTGTTCACGTTGTTGTTCTTTGTTTCCATCGTTGAACACCGCACACAAATGGCGTCGCTGTCAACCAGCTTATGTCACTTCCTAGTGCCCACTGTCAACCCTTTAAATGGTACTGGGAAATAGTTTGCGCAAAATCGCCCAGTACTTTAGTGCTGTACATTTAGTTCTGGAACTAAAGCGGTGCGAAAGGCCCTAATGTTGATTGAAATATTGGGCTTCTTGAGCTCCAGAGCACCCACAGATCTGGTGCTTATGGGTGTGAGACAGATGTCCGAGCTCCCACTGGTTTCCACCGCCAATTCATTCACACGTCTCTATGAGAAAATCAGAGTGGAGGTGGACAGGCAGTTCAGACCCCTCAGATTTGAAGAGCAACCTTTCTGATCTTCCGATCTGCTCCGGCCTATCCGTAGTGTACTTTCAGTACTCCAAAGGTGTTGACAGCCTAGAAATATAGAATAGAAGTATAAATGAAGTGCTCTTAGGGAGAGAGCAACACAGCAGAAGCAGCACACTGTATGTTCATCACACTGGGTGCGGCTCATCTGTTTCGGTTATGACTTGAGAGTGGAGCATTTGTTAGTGCTTTCTTGCATGGTTTAATAAATATAATCTGCAGATATTTGTACTAAGCGTCAGGCTGCTATAAACATGCATTAGTACTGTATATGATCACAAAGTTTGTTAATTCAACGAGGTTTTGACCCACGCTGTGACAGTTAGAACTTTGACAAGGGTTTTATTCGGAGCCAGGTCAGACTCTGTAGTGGTAGTACTGCAGCTCCCTCATTACCCAGCTCAGCGCTATGATTCAGACTGTTTGTGACTGACCAGTGCTTGAGTGATTAATTCGTTTCTTGTATGAGAGTAATGTGAATTTTCTTACTACAACACACTTGTATTCAGTGTTTTACCGGGAGTACCTGATGGTTGTGAGACCTGTATGATTTCAACTTGCATCCACAAAGCAGCGTTTGTTCTGCAGTCTGTACGCTAAATCAAATGTGAAATGTGCTTAGAAGGAATACTTGTTTATGAGACAGATGTTTTGAATTAATCTGGATCTGTCATATGTCCAGAGATTGTAGCTCTAATGAGCATTAATTAGCCTGGAACGCTGTAAATTAACACAGAAGATTATAACAAAAATAGTACAATAATATTTTGATGAAATAAACGCAGCAGTTATTTTGACAATCGGAGGAAATGCATACACACATTTTAAGAGGCGTTTCAGGAGTCAGTCAGTGAGACTGGTGGCGTGAAAAATGAGAGAGGGGTGAGAGTGTGGGGATGAGGTCTTAGACCCCAAATCGGACATTAAATTAAATATTGCTAGTCATTGTTATTTGTAATATCTAGTCAATATCCATTGTACTGAACCCCCCCTTCTTTTCCTGGAAAAGAACTTCCTGGAATTACATTAACGGCTCAACATTGGGTCTTGGACAGCTGCTCCACAGAAAGGTTCATCTCGTCCCAGCATTCTCCGAGTTGAACATCCTGTCCATGAGAGTGACTTCCCAACTGCCTCTGAAGTGCCTTTTCAGCCTTTCCTCGAAAGGGCTTGGAAGAGACTGTTTAGTAGGAAGCATGAACCAGTCTTTGATTACCTTGTTTATAATGATTTCCCTTTGGTCACATTTAAAATAGAGTACCATCCAGTAAATGTTGCATTTAATCCAGCTCCATGTCTAATGCAGAGAGAAGCACGGGCCAGGTGTGTTGTGTTACAGTTGTGAGGACCAAGCAACCAAGTTGTGAGGAGCAAGTGTCTTGTGGCTGAAGAACAGCTGAGAGAAGAGGGTCAGTAGTGTTTGGGTACTGAGAGGGAGAGGACAAACTGGATACTCTTGTGCCGATCTGTACTTTTGCAGTTGTATCAGAGTCCTGCTGCTGACCTTGTGATGTTCTGGCTGCAGGGCTGCAATTAGGTTCATATTTACATGCACTTTCTTCATCTCTTACTTTTTAACACAAGCCCCCTTCCTAGAGGAATAAGAGCAGTTAGATAAGCTACGTAATCCCTATCCTGATCAAGCTGTATAAAATGGGTTACTTTCCACCTGTGAATACAGCTTGGGAAAGTACAGTTACTGTTGAGTGAAAGGGCAAGAGCAGAGTTTGCAAGTGTTGTATGCAGCTTAGCAACCAGGTCGAATGACTGTTATTGCATTTTTGTGGTATGAAACTAGGTCCAGCTATTTGTTAGGACAGTCCAAGCCAGGGCAAGCACGGCACTTAAACGTAGTTAAGGAAGTAAAACTGGTGAGTGTAATTTGTAGGTTTGATTTGTTACACAGAATACAGGAGCTCACATCATTTTTTTTTTTTGACAAGTTCCACAGACATGCATGTTGCAGCATCTCCCGGTGCAGCCAAGTTAATCTCATTATCAGTTACAGTGGTCTCTCGTCAAATCCAGCTTCCACTGGCCGTGGTGCAGGTCTGTTCCACATTACCTTTCCAGTACAATTTGCTGTGGCAGGCCTGGTCGTAAAAGTAATTCACTATACACTTGGTTTGAGTCTCAGGCAACTGATACTTCAGTTTACGGTGTTTGCCTGGAACATAGTTATGTTTGGGTGGGATTAGGGGTTGACAATACACAAAACGCAAGTTTAATACAATTTCAGTACAGTGGTGTCTAGATATGAAAAAATGTGATACAGCAAAAATAAGGCACATATTCCAGCAAAGCTTTTTTTTTGGGGGGGGGGGGGGGGGGGTGTTGGGGGTTTCATATAGTCAATGTCATAACTTACTGGGAAGCGGAAATGCTCCCAAACACCAAACCTTAAAGATCTGGGGGAATCCTCAAGCTCCTGCTTGTTGCTGAAGGTAGGATCTAGTATGTTAGTATGCTGGCATATTCTCTCATGAAAATAACAGCGAATGTGTTCAGTTCTTACATTACTGTAGCAGACTTGGTTGATCTGTTTCCTAATGGATGTTTGTGAAAGGTTACTTGCCTGCATTTCGAATTTGTACTCGGGAGCAAAAATAGCTGCCAATTAGTATAAATCTTTAATCATATTAAGGTCCCAAAAGCAAGTTAAAATGAAAACAGCAATATTACCATTAAATAATTAGTTGTGGCAATGTGCCTGTTTTTCTCCTTACGCAAGTCATAAGCCTCTTGTAGGTGAAAATGGGTCTTGACAGACAGTCTCACGTAAAGCGTCGTTTGAGTGAGACGACACATGCAGCCATGACTCACTAGCTTCATTCATTCATTTCAAGCTTTTTTTTTTTTTGTTATTATTTGTTTAGTAATGGGTATTTTGACAGTCTGTACATAATATTAAACTAATCTACTGCCAAACAATCTTTCCATATTAATACCATTGGCGTGAAATACATTTGTGACACTGAAAAAGATTAAAATAACATGCTAATAATAAAGGAAGATTACACTTTATATTATTAAATCCTGATCTACATTATTTCAGTGGTTTGGTTTGTTGTCATTACTAAATATATCTATTAAAATGTTTTTTATTTCTTTGTGTCGATATTATCTTGTGAATCCTGTGTTGGGATGTCGTATCATGGCTTTAGTGTATTGTCTCATGCCAATCCCTAACCAGTGTTTGACCCCAAGAACTGACTTCTTCATCCTGAGAGAAGTTGCTCCACTTGACTAATACTAAAGAAATGCTGTTTTCTTTATCTTTAACTATGTTGCTTCCGTTCATGGAAACACAGGGTGCATGGGGTGTTATTCATTGCTTACCTTGTTTTTGAATTTGTGCTTTCCATTTGGCGGGTTTCAGGTCCAGAGACCCCCTGGCCCTCCCTACACAGCCCATGAAATCAGCAAGGGACACCCGAACCTTGCAGCCACACCGCCGGGCCACGCCTCCTCGCCCGGCCTTTCTCAGGTATCAGTTTCCACAGTATCCACTGCGCATCTGTATGGCCACCCTAAAGCCTGGGAGGCAGGAGGAGGGGTGAGTGCACCCATGAAGCTGCCTGACTGAATATGTGTGTGTGTGTGTGCGCTCGCGTGCATGTGTGTGCACTGCTTATTACGAAGGGCGCTACATTCAGTTATATTTTGCTGTTTGAGCATAAGCCTGTCAATGCTTGCCGCATTAAAATCAAGATTGGTATTAAAACTGCCTCAAAACAAATGAGCCGCAGAAATTTCCATCGCGCACGCTCAGATGCTCCCAGTCTGATGAGTCACAGGTGTTCCCTCAGAGAAAGCAGTAATTTGAAATCTCTGTTCAGTAAAATTAATCATCACAGTCGCAGTGTGATTCAGAATAGTGAACCCTATTTTTGTCATGCCTGTTCTCTAATATTAGCAACGTTCAAAGCTTCCTGTCTTTTCGTCTGGGAGGGTGTTGATGAGTAAAACCCGTTCTTAAGGAGCCGTTCTTAAGTTCAGCGTTTGTAATACATCCATTGGGCCTCATTTATCAAGTTGAATATGAACGGATTTATTAAGAAATCATTCGTACGAGCATTTGCCCAAGAAATTTGGTATTCATGAAAGTCACATAATTAAAAAAAAAAATGCTTGTGCTCCCGAGTGTGTGTAAATTTATGCACAAGATCGCTAACTAATGTAAATGGCTTCAAATCATGTAATTTGTGATGAATTATTGCATTTTTATATATGGATGTATATTTTATGCTGTCAGGTTTACAAACCTTGTGTATTTCAGTTACACACACAAATGTATGAAACTTTTGTGAACGCTAGTTGTTTCGTATTAATGGCATTAATGAAAGAAATATTTAATGTGGTAAAAAAAAAAAATTAAAGAAAGCAAGTCAGCATAAATTTGTAAATAAGATCAATCAAGAATGCCGACGTGTAAAAGGATGATGCACTGCAATGACTCAGCGTCTAAGTTGGTTCCGTTTGCCACGGCATCTTCTTTTAACGCTGTGCAGCACTTTATTAGAGCCAGGCCTAAGTGACCCATCTGATACGTCTCAAGCTGCAATGTGTCGTATGCTCCCTAGTGTGTTGCGTGACTTCCTGTGACGCCCTCCCGCTTTTCCATCACTGCATCAGGGAGGGCGCACTAGTGCGCAAGACGTTTCTGGCTCAGAGTTGCCGAGACGCATGGCTTTGAATGGGGGAGAAAAAAGCACAGGGAAGCAGTTTCCCTGTGTGATGTGCTTGGTGTCCACGATCACCTGGGTCCGGCTTTTTTTTCCTCTCGGTTTTTGTGTGAAACCATTATTTATTTATTTATTTTTTTACCTCACTTAATTCACATCTAATTCACATTTTCCATAATTTGAGTTTTGTGAGTGTCGACTAAATGTAAATAAGCTGCTCTGTGCACACGCGTGGTAATTTCCGGCTAATTGGCATACATCAACATACGCACGCAAGCCATGAGGACGATCAACCTTTCTGCAACTTCTGTAAATCCGGCGGAACGCTTTTGTTCGGTTTGGCTTACACAAACATTTACACACAACTTTGCTAAAAGATTGAAAAATTCAGCCCGTTTTTTGCTAAATAGTGAGTTTTAGTGCAGGAATTGCTTTTCTTGGATCATTATTAAGCTCAAAACACCAGTGCATTTGAAATGGCCTTGAATCTGCTTGCTTTGTTTGCACTGGGGTTTTAACTGCGCTTGTGCATGCTGTGTGTCCTGTCGAATAATTTACTTTAGTTTATCTCAGAACAAGTTGTCGTGTACCAGGTCTGCGTATTCTTATTGCTAATGTTTCTGTGTGCACTGTCTGCTCGCAAACACATACACTCAAGTATAAATACTCAGTACGCCCAGCTGATTGTCTCTAAAATAGAAAGTCAGTCATGGTGACTCAGCTGTTCTGGAGCTTGTTCTGCTTCTGAGGCGAGCGCTCGGATTTCCACTCTCTACGCCTGCACAGCTTTGCCCGTAAACTCTGCTATTAATAGTAAGTCCAGTTTACATGCTCCAGAGGCTAAACTCTGATCATGCAGAGCCATCTCTGAATGGAGAGATGAGGAGTGATTGAGGGTTACGCTTACCTCTGTTGCCCGTCTGCCTCTGTAAGCCCTGTGACTCCACTGTCTGCGCCTCTCACTCTGTCTCTCCCCCTCTCACTCACTTGCTCTCTACTGAAGGCAGTGCTGAGGAGATGGCAGATTTGTCAGTGTCAGCAGACCGCAGTGTACTCGGAGGCAGGGAGTGGGCTTTCTTGTGCACGCAGAAGCTTGCACAAAAGCAGCGACTGATTCTTCTCTGTTTTCTAACCTCTCTGTTCTGTGCTTCTTCCGTCGTCCTTTTCCACGTCCTTCGTATTGGACCCCTGTGACGCTGCAGTCGCCATACACGGCGGGTCAGAATGCCGGTACAGCCCCGCTGGTCTACTCACCACAGACGCAACCAATGAACGTCCCGCCTCAAAGCCGCCCGGTGAGTATGTCCGTTCCAGCAACGTTTACGAATGTTTGTTTGTTTTTTTTTTACTCTTTTTAGCTTCAGTTAACTCAAAAAGGCCTGAATTCGTCTGAATACCAAAGATCTTTTCCTACTGCTTTAGCCTGTTGCTATTGCTAACAGCGCAGTTAGTCACAGTGTTGTGATGCAAGTGAAAACATGCTATGCTTTAGCTTTAGGCTTCAGCTCAGACAACTTGGTCGTTAGGAACTACCTGCCTCTCACAGCTTGTGGTTTTAAAGTGTTTGTCAGTGTGTTTTCATCTTTCTCTTTCTCTCTCTCTCTCTCTTCCTTCCTGCCTCTGCTCTCTGCCATGCTCACCCCTGCTCAGTTTGCCCCAGGGCCTCGTCCTACCCATCACCAGGTAACGTACGCCGTTGCAGCGCAGCACCTCACACTATAGACTATGCTATTTTTTTGTAGCTAAAGCTTACTAAAGCATTGTGCTGTTGCCAAATTTCCCTTCTTCCCTTTGCTGATATCGGGTGTACAAAGCTGAGCTCAGTGTCTTTTATGAAATGACTGAAGCTTCTTAGGGGTGCCTGAAGTTTGTGTATGAGGATGAAGCCTGGTTGAAGTAGATGAGACAGAATGGGAGGTGGCTGACTGCACTCTAATTTAAGACTAGATCAGTATAAAACAATTTGGCTGACTGGCACATGCACAGGATCTGCACAATGACTTCACCAAAGGTTGACCTTACAGTAGGGGTGGACAAATCAGAAGCCCACATGCCTGGGACAAGCAGATTTCATACCCAAGCAAATAATTTTTTTGTAGTTTTTTTTTTTTTTTTTTCTTGTTGGATCAGTTTGCGTGAACAGATGACGGCTGATCTTTTCAGAAGCAGGAACCTGTAGGTATGTGGAAAAACACCGCTGAAAGTGCAGCACAAAGCCTTTAAACAAATCGCCCGTTAGCACAATAAGCAGTCACCTCATGGTTCAGCATATCGAGAGGGAAGTTGCTAGCCACATGCCGGCCAGCGACTTGCTGAATTTTTGTTGAGGGTGCAGCCATGATGTGCTACATCAGAAACTTTGTTAGAAGAGAATAGTCCATGGGTACATAAAGTCATCTCCCTGTACTTGTTTGTTTCCCATAGTGTGTATTCATTCACTGAACTAGCTAACTAGCTCCCCATAAATTACTACCTTACGTTAGCTGCCACATTTTTAGGCTAGTCAGTTAGGTTTCCAGGCAATCAAACATAGGACTGTGCAGCACATTGGAGCTTCCACTTGCCTGCTGGGTTAGTTGAAGAGTTTAAAATTTGCCCACCCTTGGGGTTGTAATACTTGGTATTATTTTCCACATTGGGTGCATGGCTGCACTATGAAATCAAGAGTAAGTAGCATGCTGTAGTGTTTGTTTAGTTCCTTTCTGTAGTGAAGGTTACTTACTGGCTCTGGCATTTCCTTTGAGAAGAGCAACATGGTTCATTCAATTGTTCTGTGAAGGGACTAGTCAAGACAAACACTGGAAAAATGTGAGCACTGATTTCTGTACGATAGCTGGCTTCTTTGCCGCTGCCTTTTCTTTTTGTTCGCGTTGATGTCTCAGTGAATTCCGGTGTGATTTTATATAGAGAAGCATGGCATGAGTGTAGTTGCCCTTCTTGCAGAAATGTGAAAAGCGACTTAAACGTCCCTATCTACACTTTGCTCTCTTGCACTCCAGTTGGAGAAGTTTCAGTAAGGAAGTAGCATGCTTGGTTGACGGTGTTTATTCTGAATGGGGGTTAGTGGAGCACATGCGGATGATGACGCACTGCTTCCTTAACAGCACACTGCCACAAAAAAAAAAAAAAAAGAATTCTTTTCCTGAAAGCAGAGCTGATCAGATTGCAGACTCTGTGCATGCTTTTAATCCCACTGATAGCTCTTTTGTATGTGTGTGAGTGTCTTAGTCTCTCTGTCCCTCCATACCGAATAGTGCACAGTCCCATTAGACTCTCTCTTTTTCCTGCTTCAATTTTCAAGGGAGGATTCAGACCCATTCAGGTAAATTGCAGTCTTAAAGAAATGCATGGCATGAAGTCCCTATTCCACAGTGAAGCTTAGTTATCTGCTCCCCTACCTGTGCACTGCAGATGTGCTCGTCCCTTTTCCCCTACCTTAGAGGAAGCCATTTTATAGGGCTGCAACAAATATTCAATAAATAAGATTTAAATTATTTGGAAAATGGGAAAATAATTTGAATTCTCAATAGTACGCTTTTAAACCGCTAAATTCCGTAGACTCAAATGGTTGCCAAACAGTGTGTTCCCCAAAGTGGTGTGGTGCCATCAAAGTCTTTTTCCTCACAGCACTTAGGTTTTTATGTTCCACTGCAGAGGAGAAGTTACATCCAACTGACAACATGGAGCAAAATCAAGTCAGTCTGCAAAACCTCATGAAAATATCCAAAATTTGTAAAATGGTAATGTTCAGTGTAGTCTGTGCCAGGACTTTTTTTCAGCAAAGCACCCATTTATTAAATTCCACAAACCCCCTCAGCGCAGTTTTATTAAAGAAATATAAAATTATTTTTTTCCTTTACTATTTTTTTCCCTTCGTTTTTTTTTTTTTTTTTTTTGAGCCATAGAGTTTTAATGCCTGAACCTTGCACCGACAGAACACATTAGTTCCAAGGGGACAATATTTATAGGCCTACTTTAATCCTACTGGATTAAACCCATTTTATTCAGGTTACCAGTCAAACAGGCTAATAAGTATAATAACGCAAACGTTGATAATGATGGGTTGTGATTTCCACCATTGTAGTGCGCGCACACAGAAACCTCAACATGATATGCTTCATGGACCACTGGAGGTTCACGAACCCGAGAATCACTGGTCTTTGTAAACATGAATTAGCCTGGCAAAACTACACAACCTGCTTTTGTAAACACCTGAAGAGGAAACATTCCTGGTGTAATGGAAGTAGTTGCTGCATGACAAAATAATGACAGTTTAGGTTTTTACTTTTAACTTTTCACAGTTTTTGTTATAGCAGCTGTCTAAATGTCTAAAATAAACATAGCCATTAGTAAAACTAAGTTTAATCATATTGAAGGCTTGTGCAATATAGATTTTTCTCTGCTATCATTATTACTGTTATTATTATTTATACCACAAATCTGCTGTTAATGTGCACAGTACTCACCGCATAAGGCTGTAAGTAAGAGATATTCTGAGTGGTGAAAAAAATGTAAATTAAAAACTGTCATTAGAAAGCAATTTGATTATTCTCTATAAATTTTTAGTAATGTTTGTTACCTCTTTGTCATTTTATTACTTAATAACTAACCGCCATCAGCTGTTTCAAATTGTAAGAGATTCTGAAGTGTGAATTTTTCGAGGCAGCTCTTACTCCTTTAAGAAGGATGAGGGCAAAGACATGAAATAGAACATATAGTCTGCTGGAAACAAATTCATTGTTTAAACAAGCTGATTACAGAAATGCTTTTTTTTTTTAAAATATTTTTTATTTTTATTTTTTAGGTTTAGGATTTAAACCTTATCTTTTTAGATAAAAGATTTAAGCATTTCACTTAGCTTTAATGAGGTGATATTCCACACAAAAGTTTCATATGATTTGTATCCTGCTGCAGTTTATTTTGTTTGTCATTAAAATAAATTAAATCTTAAATATTTCTTACTATTATACAATATTCGGAACAGTATTTGGCAGAACATTTGAATAACAATATAACAGTTGCAGCCCTACCATTTTGTGTTTTTGTTTTTTTTTTTCTCTCTCTCTTTATTTCCTCCAGCCCCCAATGCTTCATAATTATTTTAGACATGTTATGGCTTCTCCATTAACCCTTCCTACCTACATTCAGAGAGCATTAAGAGAGTGTAACCGTCTTTTTCCAACTTGGTCGGAAGCATTACATTAGCCACTTATCAATGATTATGCCAGTTAAATCTTGTAATTGGTTTTCTGCAGAACTGCAGTATTGTTCTTGCAGTTCTTGGGGGAATATCCATAAAAAGCCTAGTCTCTGCTCACCAGCAGTGTTATAATTTTGACCCCTGAACTAAAAGTGAGTCTGGCATCAGTGAAGGAGCCTAGCAAAAAGGGGATTCTCCATTAACACTACCTGTCAGAATATAAAAACTTTAAGAACTTGCCCTTTTACCCAAAGCCAAATTAAAGGTGATTAAAGGGACCTTCACCACTGTACTTTTCACATGAGAACAGCCAAAGCGCATCCTGTCTATGCAGTGCAGTGGTCGAGCTTCTAATAGCTCTGTCATATCAGTAAAATGAGTCTGAAAAGCAGTGCAGTGACGGTCCCAATTTATAGTGAACATTCTCATCACTCATGTTTGTAATATTGGCTAATGCAAACACATCAAACATTTGTTTTGTCCACTTCTCATACTAGTTTAATTCCCCCTCTAAGTTTTAGTGCATGTCAGTTAGAATATATGAAATTTTTCATTTTGTATCTTGCATGCCTTAAGCATTTGGTAAAAAGAATTTTTAAAAAGTGGTACAATTGTCTCCCGGTACATTCTCAGAACAGCTGTGGTTTCGCTCTAGTGTCCACAACATGTAAATGAACCACTCCTTAGGTCCTGCAAATTCTTGTAATTGACAGTTTGTTGATTGTGCATGGGTGAGTGTGTCTGTACCTGACTGTTCCACTTGCTTTCATCTCTCCCAGTTTTTCCAGAGGACTCAGATGCAGCCTCCACGGCCCACCATTCCAAGCAACAGCCCTTCAATTCGACCTGCCTCTCAGGCCCCAAATGCCACTGTATACTCGCCAAGCCCGCCCATCATGATGTCCATGACGCCGATGCCCTTCGCTTCCCCCCAGGCTGCCCAGTACTACATACCCCAGGTCTCACACAGACGCATACACCAGATAGATATTACTTTGCAGTTGCACGAGTGTAAACAGGGTGGAAAAAGGGGAACTGAAAATACCAAGCTGAACTTTATGCTGTTCCTTGGGGATGGTAATAAAATTAACCCTAGCAACAGTAACAATAGAATGCTGAACATAAGGCAGTCAGTAAGACCCATTTAACAGTGCAGCAAACATGACACACAGCAGCATTGTGTCCAATAATCTTCTATGTTAATCAATATGGCCTTTTAGCAAAGCTTACTTTTCTCAATTTACCTCAGGTTTATAAATACCTCAAGTTTTATGAATGCTGTTAGGTGCATGATACCCAACTATATGCAGAAATGTTGTAAAATACAACATTGCTGCTAGGTAGGGTCAGGGTAGAGATGGTGTTCGAGTGTGTGGGTATGGAGGTGTGGGAGGTCAGGGGTCATGTATGTACCTTGGTGCTTTGCATCAGTAACACTGTGTGTCCTTTTATTTCAAAACAGAAATAGGTACCAAACTTAACCATATCAACCTTAAAATAGCTATACGAGTCGTTTTTGTGCCACGCTTACAATTGCTCTTTGCTGTATCTATTACAGTATCGCCACAGTGCTCCTCCATATGTGGGGCCTCCTCAGCAGTACTCGGTCCAGCCCACAGGACCCAGTACCTTCTACCCCGGACCTACTCCTGGAGAGTTTTCTCCAGCATTTGGTAATTTCATCCTGCTTTTTCACTCATACTTACAAAAAGCATCTTTCTTCTGGTTGGTCGTTAATCCTGACTGTTTACATGTTGGTCTCTAACTGAAACTGATACTGTTTTCATTACCGTTAGCTGCGGGGACTCCATACTATCCTGGTCAGACCATGTACCCCCCGTCTCCATCCATAATAGTGCCTACACCGCAGCAACCTCCACCTGCCAAGAGGGAGAAGAAAACAGTGCGTGTGCTTACTCATTGCTTCAGTACTGATTCGTTTACTGAGTAATGAGCTCAATTATGTTTGACACTGTGCTATTTATTTCCCATTAAGATCCGTATCCGAGACCCTAACCAGGGCGGCAAGGACATCACAGAGGAGATCATGTCAGGAGTGGGTGGGAGTCGGAACCCCACTCCGCCAGTGGGACGGCCCTCCTCCACCCCTACTCCTCCACAGGTAACATATCCAATCACACGCATGCAGAGAATGAAGCAGCTTCTTCAGGCTAATAGCTCACTCATAAAACATTTACATTTGTGCCATTTGGCAGACGCCCTTATCCAGAGCAACTTACAATTATCTCATTTATACAACTGAGCAGTTCAGGGTTAAGGGCCGTGCTCAAGGGCCCAGCAGTGGCAGCTTGGTGGTGCTGGGATTTGAACTCGCAACCTTCCGATCAGAAGTCCAACTGAGCTACCACTTCCCTGAATGCAGTAGCTCTTTTGTTCTAATAGTAGTCTTCACCACTAGAAAGTGTTGACGATTTATTACTGAACATAGTAATGGCCAGTACAGTTGCTGGTATGTTTTTTTTCCCACCCTATTTGAAGCCCCATGTCTGTGGCCTGATTTTAACTTGCATGTACTTTATTTGCTTACCAGTCAATGAGTAAATCAACCTTCTGTTACTTAGCTACAGAAAACCTTTCTCCTGTGAAACAGAATGCATTGATGCAATATATCTGGTGCCATCTTTGTCAGTTTTCCAGTTAAATGTGGCCATTACTACTTTAAAATATCTTTTTGGATTTGTTTAATATTTGACTTGCCTTACCTATTCTTTCATCTGCCTTCATCTTAGTTCTGCCTCACAGCTGTTTGTCTCATTCTGATTTCCCATGCTGTTCTCTATACAGAGATAGCCCAAGCAAATGCTGTGTAATAATGATGCAGCACAAGCTTAGAATCACAGCTACTCAGAGGGAAATCTCTCTCTGTAAAGGGAACACTCACTATTGCGTTGTTACTTTTACTTTGTGTCTTCTCTCCCTAAATGTTAACAGTGTTCGTCTCTCCTCTCTTTCCCCATTTCTCTTGTCTGTTTGTCTAATCCCCCAACCCACCCCACCCTTGTGTGTGGTGTCTTTGTCTCGTCACACCGCCCCCCCCCCCCCCCAATTTATGCCTGGTGCTTGTCTCTTTCTTTTACCCTCTTGTGGCTGTGTCCCTTCATTTTCTCTTTCTCTGCAACTCTTTTTCTACCCACTCCTCTATTTATGCTGCTTTTGCCTTCTCTCCGCTATTTGCCCGTATTACCATTTTCTCTCTTCCACTATGTCTGTTTCACATGTGTGCAATCTCGTTTTCCTTCTTTCTCCCTTCTTTCTATTTCTCTTTTGCTAGTTTTTATGTCCACACCCTCATTATCCTCACATTTTCTACCTCAAATCCCAGCAGCTGAACCAGGTAGTGGAACATGGGCATGTCATCTATAATGTGGACAGTGCCCAGGTCCTCCCTGCTCCTGTCGACTTGAAACCAGGTCAGTCCCTTCCTTGCTGTTCCTTTTACCCCTCATATGCATGACCATTCATCTTGCAAATGGTCAGTGATCTTGCACTTCCCTTCCTCCCTTCTTTTTCACTGACCTAATGATTGTCCCTGTGCACATCTGCACACATTGTGCCATATACATTCTCATATATATGTATATCACATATATATCATATACATGCATACTCTTTTCATGCATACTCTTTTTCACAATAATAATAATAATACTAAGACTAATAATTAGATGATGATCCAGTGCTTGATTTTTTTTTTTTCTCATTCTGGATCTTGACACTTTGTTTTTAATTAACAGTGTCTCTTCTGTGATTTACCTCTCTCTGTCTATGCTGGCTACAGATGACAAGCCAAAGCTTGAGAGTGCTGTACTAAAATCTTCATCACCAGGACTGCGTGCTGTGGAGCCTCCCGTGCAAAGGCGGGAGCCTAGCAGCCCTGCCCCTGACCCACATCCCCCAGAGAAATCAGAGCTTCCTCCCTCAGACCCAGAAGTGGCCCAGAGTGTAGTTCCAGCCTCAGTTCCCTCTCTCAGCCCTTCCAAGCCCATCTCAGCAGTGGATGCAGCAGAAAAGCCCACCCCTCCAGCAGAGCCCAGTCCTGCACCAGCTGTCACACCAGAGCCAGATAAACCAGAGCCTGAGCAAGTGCTACCAGAGGTGCCATCTTCTGCAGCACAGGCTGTAAAAGCCGTCAATGGCTTGGCTGAAACAGACACCGCTCCTCCTCATGACGACTCAGATTTTCTACCCCTGTCCCAATCATCCACAGAGCCCAGTACTAGCCTGGAGACCTACAGTTTGGATGTGAAGGCTGCAAGTCCTCCAGCTTTGGAAATTGTTTCTTCATGCACTATGACCCCTTCCCTGCCCACCACCATCGCTGCTGCTGCTGCCGTTAGTGCTGTTCCCGCACCTCCTCCGGGTCTCACTCACCCAGGCCAGGCTCCTGTAGAGGCAGGTTCAGCCCAGACAGCCTCGACTGGGCCAGAGCTCAGAGATGATGAAAAAGAGGTAGAGGTTGCCCTGGAAGAGAAAGTGGAGCCCACATTACAATCCAACCTTAGACAAAGTTCAAGTCAAGGTACATACCAAATTCATGAGACGTGGTAATAAGATAGTAACCATAAAGGTTTGCAGAGATAGTGATTATCTGTTATGTTTCTGCAGTTACATCTAGTGTACCAAAGACCTGGAAAAAGCCAAAAGAGGATGCTCTTGTGGAGCAGGCCCAGTGTCCTGACAGAGAGGTGAGTTTATTGAAGTGACGTGTGGCTAAGTATGGTGACCCATACTCGGAATTTGTGCTATGCATTTAACCCATCCAAGTGCACGCACACACACACACCGTGAACACACACACCGTGAACACACACCCGGAGCAGTGGGCAGCCTTTTTTTGCTGCGCGCCCAGGGAGCAGTTGGGGTTTCGGTGCCTTGCTCAAGGTTCTCACCTCAGTCGTGGTATTGAGGGTGGAAGAGAGCGCTGGTCATTCATTCCCTCCAGCTATAATCCCTTATTGGACAAATTCATTTACAATTATCTGACTAAATTAAAGGAATATTCCATACTTTTCCAATGTGTTTCTAATTAAGAATGTGTCTTCTGTCTAATTTTAATATTCAGATATCTGTAAGTGTTGCACGCCATGGCAGTGCTGTTCTCTGCATCAAAATATTGTCAGATGTGGCTTTTTATCCAATTTCTCCCTTAGTTTTGATTTCTACAGGTACTGTAGGTTGAGATCAGGTCGAAAACACTGTAGTACTAATTGAATTAGCTATATATTCAGATAAATGTTGTCCCTCAACTCAAGTGGAGGTGTGGAACCTAGCTTTAGATTAGAACTTCATTGTAGTCCCAGATGGTTTTATTCCAATACAGACAACCTTAAAGTAAGAGTGTGTGTGTGTGTGTATTAGGATAAGCCTGAGCCAGCTGTAGAAGCTACAGTTGAGAGTTCCAGCCTGTCGTCTGTGGCTGTGGAGCATCGGGCTTCAGCAGAAACACCAGTAGAGGAGAATGGAGAACAGGAAGCAGAGCCGCTGAAGAATGGACCCGAGCACAGCTCTGAGGCTGAAAGCAGCGATGGAGTCCTCACACCTGCACTCGAAGAGCCCAATAGCAACACAATTCAGAGTGAGGCCCACTTCTTTTGATAGCTCACTCAAGAATTTTTTTTCACTACTTTTCACCTCTGCCTTTGCTCACTTCCTCCCTCAGAGCCGGAGCTGAAGAATGGGAAGAGGCAATACAATAGAGACTTTCTGTTGGGCTTCCAGTTCATGCCTGCCTGTGTGCAGAAGCCAGAGGGGCTTCCACCCATATCTGATGTGGTATTGGACAAGGTAAGCCTCCTATGACATGGGCTTTATTCAAAACTTCAAAACTGTATAGCGAATAGGGTTTGACAGATGGTTGCTTGAATCTCTGCTTTTACAGATAAACCAAAATAAGCTGCCCCTACGGCCGGACCCACGGGGGCTCATCTCCAGAGGCCCAGACTTCACTCCAGCCTTCGCAGACTTTAGTAGGCTGATTCCTGCAGGGAGAGGAGCACCGGTGAGTTTCTGCTTCCTCCTTCCCCCCCTCCCTTTTTTTCTTGCACAAATACATGAGTAATATATTAGAATATTAGTGATGAGTACATCTAAGTAATCAAGTACTTGTTATATACCAACCTAATTGATTTCTAAGATACTACCCAGAAATTGCAATTTGATTGTGTGTATATATGTATATATGTGTGTGTATGTATGTATGTGTGTGTATATATATATAGTATTACACATACATATTTTCTGTTAAAATGTGTCTTTTGGCATAGCCTCGTCAGTAATACTTTATAGAGCAAACTATATACCATGAGAGAAACTGGTGTAATAATAGTGGTGAACAACCCAAACAATGCCATATGTGCCAGTAGTTTAGTCTTAGTGTATATAGAATGTTGAGTGTAAATTTTTTTTAAATATAAATTTTATTAGGCAATGTTAAAACACAAGCTTGCACTACAGCACACTGTCACTAAAGTCCTTTTAGTAAATCCTGTCCACTCTGCGGCCAACTTGGCAGTGCTCCCAGGCAGTTATTTTCAGTCATACAAAACCAGGCTCCTTTCTACTTGAATGACGAATTAAAAGGTTACGTTTCAAACACAGATTTGAAATGGATGCTAACAATGTGGTTCTTTTTACTGAGGGTCAGGACTTATAGTGGGTATAAAAGGTCTACACACCCCTGTTAAAATGGCAGGTTTTTGTGGTGTAAAAAAAAATGAAACCAAGATAAATCATGTCAGACCTTTTCTACCTTTATTGTGAAATTGCAGCATATAAAAATCAAATGACACCAGGAAATTTAAGGGCAAAAAAGGAAACAAAATCTTCCAATACCCAGCTTGCGTAAGTGTGCACACCCTTTTATAACTGGGAATGTGGCACTGTTCAGAATCAACCAGTCACGTTCAAACTCGTGGCCAATACTAATTCGTATACACCTGCCATCAGTTAAAGTGACTGATTAACCCCAAATAAAATGCAGTTGTTCCTATAAGATTTTCCTGACATTTTGGTAACATCCAACTAGAAAAGCCATGGGCCACAAAGAGCTTACAAAGCAGGTACGGGATCTCATTGAAAGTTTTCAATCAAAAATGTTTTACAAAAACATTTTCCATGGCATTGGATATGCCTTGGAGCATTGTAAAGACAATAATCATCAAGTGAAGAAAATATGGCATGACAGTGACATTACAAGAACAATACATCCCTTTAAAATTGGTGAGTAGACCATGAGAAAACTGGTCATGGAGGCTGCCAAAAAGCTTACAGCAACATTCAAAGAACTGTAGCGATTTTGGCAAGTACTGGTTGCTCCCTACATATGACAACAGTCTCCCGAATTCTTCATATGCCTGGGCTAAGGAGTAGGGTGGCAAGACGGAAGCCTTTTTTAACCCAAAAAAAACAAAACAAAGAAAACATCCATTCTCCCGAAACTGTGTGGAATAATGTGTTATGGTCTGATAAAGTTTTTGACCATAATACCAAACGATGTGTTTGGCACAAAAAAACACAGCACATCACCAAAAGAAGACCATTCCACGGTGCAGCATGGCGGCAGCAGCATCATGCCTTGGGGCTGGTTTTTTTTTTTTTCAGCTGGAACGGGGGCTTTAATCAGGGTGGAGGGAATAATGAATAGCTCCAAATACCAGTCAATTTTGTTGCAAAACCTTAAGTTTTCTGCTAAAACATTTAATGTGATGAGGAATTTCACCTTTCAGCATGAAAACGACCCGAATCAATCCTCCAAGTCAACAAAGAAATGGCTTCACCAAAACATGATCAAGGTTTTAAAATCCAGACCTACACCTAATCGAAAATCTGTGGGGCGACCTGGAGAGGGCTGTGCGCAGGAGATGCTCAGCCAGTTTGTCAGAGTTGGAATGCTTTTCCAAGGAAGAATGGCAAAATATTGCCAAGTCAAAATATGCCAGACTGAATGACTCGTACCCAAAAAGATTGAATGGTGTGATTTTAATTTTTTTTTCTCTAAAATTATGCTTCTTGTTTTTCACTTTAAGGTTAGAATTTCACAGTAAAGGTAGAAAAGGTTCTGACGTGATTTATCTTGGTTTAATTTTTTTTTTTTTTTTTTTTTTTTTTTTTTTTTTTTTTTTTTTTTTTTAACATCACAAAAACCTGTCATTATAACAGGGGTGTATAGACTTTTTATATCCACTGTATGTCATAGCAGCTGTGTTGAGCATTACTCACTGCCCCATTCATATTTTAAGCAGTGGCCTGTCTCTGCTCATACCCTCTGTGCTGTCACTGTGAAAGCTGACTTAAAGGCATGCCTACCACACACATCTCAATCGTCATTGTTCTACTGGGCCTGTAGTGCAATATGCGCAGTATAAAAAGACAGCCGACTGTCTGGCAATATTTCCGATACTATGACACTACATTTATTTGGCTGTCTGATTTTTTTTTTTTCCTAAAAAGAGATTTGTTGTCCTCCTGTTATTAACTCGTGTCGCGCATGTGTCAGACTCTTTATTTTAAAATGAAGTAATCGATTACTTAATTTTTATGTGTTTCTTCAAGCAGTAGACCACAGTTACAAAGTTACTACACTTACACTTACTAATATAAAATATTTTGCTTTGGCCATGATTGCCATATATGCTCTTTTAGCTACTGAATGTAAGTCTGAGACGGCCTCCTCCCCGCAAGATCATCATGAATGTGTCTGTGAACGATGAGGTACAGCTGAAGAAGGCTGAGAATGCCTGGAAGCCTGGCTTGAAGAGAGAGAGCACCACAGAGGACCCCGAGACCCAGAAAACTCAGGTTAGCGCATTGCTCTGCAGTTGCATGCTGTTGGGGTAGAAAAATCTATTTCACACTCAGTGTCTGTGTAATAAATTGATCTTCTGGAATCAGATATTGCCTTGGATGCAGTCATGCTGATTTCCATGTGTGTTCTTCAGGATCTTTTCCGGAAGGTGCGCAGTATCCTTAATAAACTGACGCCACAGATGTTTAGTCAGCTGATGAAGCAGGTGGCAGACCTCACCATCGACACAGAGGAGCGCCTTAAGGGCGTCATCGACCTGGTTTTTGAGAAAGCCATTGATGAGCCCAGCTTCTCTGTGGCATATGGCAATATGTGTAGCTGTCTGGCTACGGTAAGTAACACATTACACCACCTTACTGTTGCTGTTTCACATGTATACCAACCCATCAATGCAATTTGTGGTTCAGATACAATTAATGTCTGTGATTAAGGCATGCTACAACCCTAAACGAGACTGGAGCTTTCTTCCAGAGTTTGGTTTATTGTGCATTAAATCCTAGTTGTGACTATAACAGAATTTTTCTTTTTCCAATTTTTTATTTTATTTTTCTTTTTAAATAGTTAAAAGTGCCCATGGCAGACAAGCCCACCAGCACTGTGAATTTCCGAAAGCTGCTGCTAAACCGCTGTCAGAAAGAGTTTGAGAAGGACAAAGCAAACGATGACGTCTTTGAAAAGAAACAGCGGGAACTGGAAGCAGCTGCCTCAGTAAGCACAGTTCCTCTCACGAGGCTTTCTCTTCATTTTTCAATTTCCATATCTCACAGATTACAAAAAAACTGCTGAAATTGCAAATGATGCTTCAAGTCGATAATCTGTTATCAGGCGTGAACCAGTCTCTCTGTGGAATTTGCCTTTGGTATATTTATGTGGAATATTTATTCCTTCAGTGCATGGATTGGTTTTAATGAAGTGGTTCTTTTTTTTTTTTTTGACTCCGATTTACCTTTTCAGACCAGTGAGCGTGAGAGGCTACAGGAGGAGCTGGAGGAGGCTAAGGACAAAGCCCGCAGAAGATCCATTGGTAACATCAAGTTCATCGGGGAGCTGTTTAAGTTGCGAATGTTGACCGAGGCCATCATGCATGACTGCGTGGTGAAACTGCTGAAGAATCATGATGAGGAAAGTCTCGAGTGCCTCTGTAGGCTCCTCACGACCATCGGCAAAGATCTGGACTTCGAGAAGGCCAAGGTAAACAAACCTAAACCCGGCTTTTAAGAGGATTTTCATTATTTGGGATTGTTATAATTACCATCCTGCAAGAGTTGTGCACCGTTCTACCTTTAATGTACCATTTTGATTATGGATCCCATCTTTTGTTTTAGGTCTGGCATTTATCAATTAATCGTGATAATCTTATTTTTGATAATTATTTGTGTTACATATCCGATTTCAAATATTTGTTTTTATACATGGTTAGAAATAATGGCTTTTCTCAGGTTTAGCATTTCCTGAATCACAACCCAATTACTGATGTGTGTCCGGACAGTGTGCAATTTAAAATGAGCGATACAAAAAAAGTGAAAACTTGAAGAAAAAGCAAAAAAAAAAAAAAAAAAAAAAACATGGTCAAAGTAGAAGGTGTCATATTTGATGCAGTTAGCATGCTGTGCCATTGTCAGTGTATGAGCTAGGATTTGGCAGTAGTAGTAACATTAAAGTTTGTGTGGTTTAGTGAACTTGTTCTGCTGCTTGTGTAATGTTTCGTAAAGGTTTCATGTAGCCAAGTTAAAGCCCTTAATCTTTAACTGACCATGTGTTAAGAGAGCACTTGCTTATGATTTATAGACCAATCTAAAGAGGCTTGGAGAAATTGCTGTAGCTGTATTATTCAAAAAGTCTGTCTCCTGCTGTTTAATGTTGGAACTAGCCGTGCCAAGTGTAAGTGATGATAATGTTTATGTGTATGCAACTACAGTGAACAAATAGGTGCTTTTTAATACTTGCATGTGTCTGGCAGCTGTATTCTCATAAGACGTGTAAATGTCTTCTACTGACCATGATTCCCAAAAAGTTTAACTGAGGACTTCACTGGAACTTCTGGGTAGCAACAGAAAGGCAAACCAAAATATATAAAAACTGTCAGCAGAATAGGTATTGGAGCACTTCTGTGTCTGATCTCCTTTTCTTTCCATTAGCCACGAATGGATCAGTACTTTAACCAGATGGAAAAAATAGTGAAGGAGAGGAAGACTTCATCACGCATTCGCTTTATGCTCCAGGACGTGATCGACCTGCGCCTGGTTAGTAAATTTGTCTGTCTGTGTGCTAGATGTGCATCTGTGTGATTATGTTTAACAATGGTACATATAGAAATTACTAAAACAAATCGATGATGTGTATGATTCCTTGTTTCAGCACAACTGGGTATCACGGAGAGCTGATCTGGGGCCCAAGACCATTGAGCAGATCCACAAGGAGGCCAAAATCGAGGAGCAGGAAGAGCAGAGGAAAGTTCACCAACAGCTGCTATCCAAGGACAAGAGGAGACCAGGTCAGAGAGGGCATATGTGCTATAGGCTAATCCTCTTTACAGCTTAGTCTCCTTTCTCTGTGAGATGTGTGTTACAGCACTTACCCAGTGCACTGTGTCTGTTGTTCTTTTATTTGTTTATTCTACAGTAATTCCAAGAGAGGAGACCTGGAACACTGTGCCTGTGCCTAAAAACAGCAGAACAATAGACCCCAACAAGATCCCCAAAATCACCAAGGTAGTGAGATTACATGTGGAAGGACATGTTTTTGGCTGCCTTACTGTCTTAAATGATGAAACTATGCTTGATGATCTTTACTCAACATTTAAAGCTCTAGATGTAGATTAACTAAAAGATTTCCATCACTGATATGTTCATTATTTGTTTTATCAAACGGGCCCAAGAGCCTCACCTGCTGGTGAAAGCAGCTTCTTTTTTTTGCTTCATTGACTAGCATATATCTAAGAGTTGTCTGAAAATTAACTTCAGAAAGCCCTGAGTGTCTGTGGGTTTTCAGAGCCACAGGTGGACTTGATTTGTCTATTAATCAACAAAGCAGTAAATAGCAACGAGTGATGGTGAAAATGCTGTGGCATCTTATGAGGAAGACTGCACAGAGTCTAATGGGAAACCTTCATGCGAAAGCATGTTCTGATTAAACTGGTGACATAACGTAGAACAGTTTTACTTATTAGCTAGGCTATTACTCGACTTGAGGCTTTTGAATTTCGACTTCCTTTAAAGTGGAATTACAGTCCCTAAACATTTATAATAATCTGTCGCGTTGGCATTGACTTGAAAGAAAAAGGTAGCTCTAATGTACAGACAAAAAAAAAATAGAAAACATTTTTATTAGCTGAGTAGTGGAGAAACAATGATTAACCCAGTTGCATGTTTATAATTGCTGATGTTTATTTAAATAAACTAGAATAGAGATATACTGCAGACTACTTGACTTAAAAAATGAGCAGTGCTTTCACTTTCCTATGGGAAATGCAAGTGAACTGAATTGAATATTGCGCAGCATTGCTCTGTGTTAAAATAAACGTGTTTGGGAAGAAGAAGGTTTCAGACATGCAGAGTCATGCTGCTGCAAGGTTCCCTCTTCACATGAGGTGGGAGGCCAGTTCATTTCGGTTTCAAAAGGGGCACTGTGAAGGATTGAGAAGCAAGTTCAAAAGGAAGCATATAATCAGGCACTTTGCATATCTAGTAAACCTGATTTAACTACACCGTATTTGTGTGTGTAGTCAACAATAGACGATAAGATTCAGCTGGGACCGTTGGGACGAGCACAGCTCAACTGGATGAAGGGCAGCAGTGGAGGAGCTGGAGCCAAGGCCAGTGAATCAGGTTAGAAGTAAATACATTATACAGTAGTCTGTGTCCTTTCCTGGCTCTGTCATGTGCTTGTCCTTTTTGTGAAAAATAAAAAGCAAGTTCTGATTGTAGGTGTTGTTCTCGCAGATATCTTGCGCCCCAGCAGCCTGAACCGTTACTCACCGCTTCAGCCCTCAGTTACAGCCTCTGCCTCCAGTCCATCTGCCTCCCCTGACATTGACTCTAGAGGAGGCCTGAGGTACTGTGCAACACTATCAACATCCATTGTTAGCTAATGTAGCCTGTGAAGTCCCATTAGAAACTGTGCATCTATTTTAATGGTGATTTAAAATATGTGTTCATTGTGTGTTTCCCCAGTCGTGGAAGCTTAGGACGCGAGCGCAGTGATAAACCATTGACTTTAGGTCCTTCGCGGTCTGGCCCTCCGTCTTTGGGCGGGCCAGGGAAGGAGACTGCTGAGGAGCCTCTGCAAGAAGAAGTTCACAAGGACACGCACATCCCCGACACACCCAAACTGCAGCCCAGTGCAGCTAGCAGAAGCAAACTGGAGCGCAGCCAATCCAGGGAATCTGGTGAGCCACTGATTTGGACCCACACAACCTTAATACATTCACTCACAAAAACAGACAAAGCACCTGCTCCCTTATTCATTCAGAAAATTAACACATCCATACACTGATCCAAATGTTGTATGTTGGCTGTAACTCCGTTTAATGCATGAGCGTTATTTGTGATGACACTTGTCCTCTGTGTGGCAGTAAAACTTGAAGCAGTGCCAGGCCCTACTACAGACAAGCCTGCGTTATCAGTGGAGGAGATGGAGAAACGGTCCAAGTCCATTATCGATGAGTTTTTGCACATTAATGATTACAAGGTTGTTCCCTCATGCAACGTCTTTGACGTGGATCACATTCTTTTATTACACGTTGTTATTACATTGTTACTGCGTCACATCATTGGGTGTGTCCGTGTGCAGGAGGCCATGCAGTGCGTAGAGGAACTGGAACAGGCCACAATGCTCTATGTTTTTGTGCGGGTGGGTGTGGAGTCCACGCTGGAGAGGAGCCAGATCACGCGCGAACATATGGGCCAGCTGTTCCATCAGCTGCTGCAGGCTGGGAGCCTCTCCAAATCTCAGTTCTTTAAAGGGTGAGTGTCATTCCTTACCACACAGCTCTGTCTAATTGTGCCTCCCACTAGCACTAGAGGCACGACTGTCTGACTCATGAGATGTTGACAGCTTGATGGCATATTTATGTCCACAGTGATTTTTGTTAGTATTATTATTATTAATGGGGTTGTTTTTACAGTTGCCCATCTTTATTATTTGTGTAAAGGTAAATAGTTGAACATTAGCATCATCTTTCACTGCTGACTGCTAAACTTTTTTTCTTTTTGTTTCTCTTTGGTCTCTTCTTTTTCCTCTTCTTCATTCTTTTCCTTTTTTCTTTCCTTATCCCAATTTCTTGCCTTTCCTTGTTTACACAGGTTTTCAGAAACCCTTGAGATAGCAGATGATATGGCCATTGACATTCCTCATATATGGCTGTACTTAGCGGAGCTAGTTAATCCTGTGCTCCGGGAAGGAGGAATCTCTATGAGAGAATTATTTAGGTATGGTTTTGTTTATTTGGATCTCTTTGGAACATAATGGTGTCTGGTTCGATTAAACCATAGACATTTTTGCTGTAAGGGATGTTAGTGTTTTCTTTATTGCTCTTTTGCAGTGAATTTAGCAAACCATTACTCCCTGTGGGAAGAGCTGGCATATTATTTTCTGAAATATTGCACCTTCTATGCAAACAAATGGTAAGCTAAAAGTTAAACGTGGTCAGTAATCGAATACTGTGGTGATATTATTATTGTAAAAGCTGTGCTTTTCTGTGCTTCAGAGCCATAGGAAAGTGGGGGCCTTATGGAGGGACTCTGAGCTGAGCTGGGCTGATTTCCTCCCTGAAACGGAGGATGTGCACAGCTTCATTTCTGAGCAGGTGAGCTGTTACCAGCACTCTAGATGTTTACTCCACCGCAATATCTGAACTAAACAGGATCCAGTGGAACCATGGGGCTGTAGTTGATTTTATAACAGCAACTTTAGTTGTAATAGTAGAGATGATTAAAAGCGACATCATCCTTATTTCTTGCAAGGCTCGAAAGAAGTGCTTGGATTACTGTTGTTCTTTCGTCTGATCAGGTCACTTGGCTAACCATATTTTTGGCTGACTGTTAATGAAGGGTTTTAAAAGTTTGTCAGCAGTACGAGGAAAAATCTATACTGTGATGAAATTAATTTGTAATTGTAAGAGCATTGTCAGTGTACCTCAAGTGGCAACTCGTCTGATCAGAAAACAAAGTATTTCTGGTTGTGCTGTAAAAAGGATTGTACTGGATAGTTAAGACTCTCTTATTTCTAAACCAGCACAAATGTTGCCTTTTGATGAGACAAAGAGCATCAACTAATTCTTACATATTCTTCCATATAAAACTGTTCCAAATTTTGACAACACTTAATCTTTTCACCTTCGCCAGAAACTAGACTTCACTCTTTCTGATTGCTCAAGTCCACCCGACATGGCCTCTACGAGAACACTCTCACCCGAAGAGCTGAACAAGCAACTTGAAAAACTTCTCCTGGAGGATGTGGCTAGCGATGAACAAATCTTCGACTGGGTAGAGGTACAAGGCCGTTGAAGTAATTTCATGCAGGGTTGTGGTGCTAACCTCTTACGTTATGGTGCGTTTTTAAAAATGCTATTGTTTTGTTATGCTGTGTTTTTACTTTGTGTGTGATTTCTCCATCAGGCAAATCTAGATGAGTCGGAAATGAGTTCACCACCCTTCCTCAGAGCTCTGATGACTGCTGTGTGTAAAGCAGCAGTCAAATGTAAGTGTCTGTGTCTACTGAATAGTCCCTTTAATACATTCTCACACAAATAATGGCACAAATACCTTTCATCTCATTTCGCCTCTGACGCCACCAGTCTAAATGTGGTGTGTGTGTGTGTGTGTGTGTGTGTGCACCTAGGGGAGAGCTCCTCCTGTAGAGTGGACACGGCCATTATCCAAAAGCGTTTGCCTGTATTACACAAGTACCTTAACTCAGACACGGAGAGACAGTTGCAAGCACTTTATGCACTTCAAGCTTTGATAGTGAAACTGGACCAGCCTCCGAGTGAGTACCAACTGTCTTTTCAGCTTTGTAGCATTCTAAGCCTGCGTTCACACTACCAAGCGACAGGCGATCATTCGTTTTCTGTGTACATGCAAAACAGAGCCACAATTTCCTTGGCAAGCAACATTTGAATTTATGCAAATCAGGTATGATTCAAAACAATCGGCTCAAATGATTTTTGGACCAATCCAATGACGCATGTGGTCCGAGGGTTGTTTTTTTTTTTTTTTTTCTTTCTTTCTTTCTTTCTTTCATTTCTCTGCTCACAGCGTTAGTTCCTCCCTGCTGTCAGTTCCCATTTACTGTTTGATGCTCAAAAATGGAAGAAAAGCCTACAGCCGTGGTTTCATCTTATCTTGCCATATACGACCCCTCATTAAACGTGCATAGACATTACAAAGAATAATAAAGCTTGTAAGGAAGTAGCAGAGATCATGGGGCTGATGGTCAGTGTATGTAGCTAGTATACTTTATAGCTATAGTAATGTTCTACAGATGAAAATTGGATTGTTCTTCAATCTGTAAATGTTAAGTACTTTGTTTCTTCTGTTTCTTTCCTCAGACTTGCTCCGTATGTTCTTTGACTGTTTGTATGATGAGGACGTAATATCGGAGGACGCGTTCTACAAGTGGGAGGCCAGCAAAGACCCAGCTGAACAACAGGGCAAAGGGGTAGCGCTCAAATCCGTGACGGCCTTCTTCACATGGCTCCGAGAGGCCGAGGAGGAGTCAGAGGACAATTGACGAAAGGGGAAAAAAGGACACGTTTGTGGGCGTGTGCTGAAAGAGACAATAGTCGCTGAAATAATAACTGCATCTTCTAAAATGAAATACAAGCAAACTTTATGTATCAATGGGAAGAGTGGAGCGCACCAGTGCAAATGGTACAGTTCACTGACATAAAGCGACGTGATGACTTACAATTGCTGGAGCACTAAAAAAATACATGTATTATTTATAGTAATATTTCATTTAAGTTTTTAATTTCCTCTTTTGTTACTTTTTAAGGAAAAAAGACTTTAATAATACATTTATGTGCTATAATGAAACAGAAGCTCAGTTCAGACTCTAATTTATGATTTCCCCCCCTTTTTCTTTTCTTTCTTTTTTTTCTATTTTAAAGACCTGCAATTGTATTTAACATTTTGCAGATGGTCAAAATGAGGCATTGGTGGATATAGAAATAAATGAATAAATAAATAAATAATGTTAATAATGAAATTGTTAATATAATAACTGTAAAAGTTGTTTGAAAGGCTCCCTGACTTTCAGATTGTTCGGTTAAGGACAATAGCATTTAATGTGGAAATGACAGGGATCTAGAGAGGATTGGCATAGATTTACATCAGATTTTTAAGGTTATTATTGACATAACCTTTCCAGATTTCCTTCTGCTTTAGCTTACTCTACATGGAAACGTCGAATCCAGCAGAACTATGCATTCAGAAGACTGCTGTGATTACGATCAAAACAAGACCTTTGAATGGAATTAAATGAGCAAATGGCAACTTGTACAAAGACACTAAAGAGATGTTGCTAAACCTAAAGTGCTTGTAATTCTTAATACTGATAGAGCAAATTTAAAACATGTAAATAAATTAAAACGCAAAAAAAAAAAAAAAATAATGTTCAAAAAGCAAATCATGGTAGAGTGCTATTTCTATGCATTCAGTGGTCTCGGAGTGGTCTATTTGTGCAGCTGGAAACTCAACACTGAAATTCAATTCAGTTGTGAGGTCTGAAATCTAAGTTGTTGTTGTTGTTGTTTTTTTTATGAGAAACGTCATAATGATAAATATCTGACTACTTTAAGATGCCTTCCTTTGTCTGAACATCCCACAGAAAACAGATCGAGATCCTTCCCTTCCGGGTCAAATCGGACAGAAAAACTGTCCAATACTGACAAAGTTTAATTCTTCCCAAATACAAAACTCTCTCACACACTTCCTCTTAATAAATAGAATACTGATCATGTGAAAATTAGAATACTAACACCTGTGCAAAGAAATTAATTTTGGGCTACATTCATTTTAAAACAAGCAAAACGTCAACGTTATCAGTTAGATCCTGTGTCCTGACTGGTGCAGGCTGTAACACAGCTGCTACTCAACCAGCAGTGAGCAATAGCTGTGTCCATCTGTATGCTGAAATATTGTATGGCTGATGAAGGGTTGAAATTTAAGTCTTTGGGATAGATAGGACTATGGCAGGCACATACTGATTATTTTTTCTTTTTTTTAATCTATACACACTATCCCACATGTACTTAATCACACTGGTCGTAATCCCAGCACTGTCAGTATAAATATAAGCAATGAACAGAGGACATGTTGATCTTTTAAATATCTTGTTCACTGTTTGCTACCACACAAGTTTCATTTTCATATTTAAAACAAATCTGTAAAGAAACTAAACTCATTGAACATCTGAACAAGTCCTTGGTATGTAAAATGTAAAAAAAAAAAAAAAAAAAAAAATTAGAATCTAGTTCTAAACTGTAAACCTGAAATGAAATGTAAACCTGTTGCAATGATGCATTTTATTAACTTTTCCTGGTGTGCAGAATCAGCCACTTGTGAACATAATTTAAATCAGATGCCTAGATATTTGTGCTTGCGTTTCATCAAGCTGATTGTTCCTCTATGGGGTCATGACTAGGCTAACCAGACTGAACATCATTCCCTCCTCACATCTTGGCAAGCTGTGAAGAAAAGTCCAGCCTTAAGCTCTTGGGGCTCTGAGCTTTAGCACAAGTCCCCTGGATTCATAACCATAATGGGATATGAAGATAAATCAGTGCAGCAGTTTTGGGTGTATTCAGTCCCAAAGGAGAGGCTAGGAGTCTTTGAGCATACTGATGCGGGCGAAGATTTTCAGTGCAGGCCCCAGTTTGATGTTCATGGTGCTCATGAGATGGTCTTCTTTCAGTAGCAGCAAGGCCTGGCCATCGATCTCCTGAGCACGGAACTCCTCAGCTATCTCCTGGCAGCCTGGGAATGAAAAATTATCTCGATTAAGCAAAAAGACTTCAGCAACCACACACTGCTATTGTGGTCTTCATTATCAAGGATAGACAAAAATACATTTATTACTAGTAGACTAGTAGAAGTTTCAGTGTGCTCCAATGTTTTGTTGCCCGGAAAGCTAAGATATGAATTCTTGTGGAGGGGGTTAATGTATAGCCATAGAGTTTATCCCCTCCTTATAAAGTGTACATGTAACATCGTGTTTGCGTCCTCGACAAAAAGACACTGTGTGAATGTTTCAGCTATGAGCAGTGGTCTTCTCTCCTACAAAAATATTATTCGAGTCTGGCTAGCGTCTTTATTTTAGCTCGTTATGTGTAACTGAAGAGCCTGCATGCTGTGCTAGTGAGTTCTATCACAGCTTTGCACTGCATTTTATTTTGGTCAGTTGTGTCAGCATTTCCCCGTACCACAGTTCGTAATTTTGAAGGAGAAGGAGAAAAAAAAAAAAAAAAAAATCCAGTCATCCATGCAGAGTAGTTAATCCACCTAGTAAAAATAATCCTACCCACCTCCAGGTCGTGCCTGTTTGGGGGCAGTGGTGGCTCAGCAGGTATGGCTCTGGACTACTGATCAGTATGAGAGTTTGTATCCTGGCACTGCCAAGCTGCCACTGTCGGCCCTTAACCCTCATCTGCTCAGCTCAATTTTAAGTCGCTTTGGATAAAAGCGTCTGCTAAATGAATAAATGTACATGATTGTAATGTAGCAGATGGTGGGATTTGGAATGAGTAATATGCGCTACAGTTACCAAACGAAAAATGTGGTTTTGTGAAAGTTAATAAAGCGTATGGGTCATTTTCTTTCTCCACTGGGCAATTAAAAAAAAAAAAACCTAATAGCCTACACTAAGTCTGCTCGTCTCAGATGCCGGTGCTACTCATTTATCCACTCTGGATAAATTAATGAAATTTAGAAGGTTTGGGAACTTTTGCTGATCGCTGACACCACACAGTGTGTTTGTTCAAACTTCACACAAAACCTTCTGTGAAACATAACAGCTTGTTCGAACTGACACTCCACACATCTCAAGAGTGTCACACCCTACCTGGTAGTGAGCAGATAAACTCATAAACATCCTCCACGTTCCATTTGGCGGGGTCGCTGGGCATGAAGTGCTGCGTGAGGAGGGGCAGCTCCCTGCTGTGGTTCTCGCCATGATCTGCTCCTCTCTCCTTTCTCAGCCTCTGAGTGCCAGAGCTGGCTATGGACACGGGAGATGGAGGTTCTTCGTAACTCGACATGTCTGAACACTGGCTGGTCTCTCCGTGACACAGCTGCGAGAGACGTGGGGAGCCCACCGTGCCTGTCTGAGTGCTGGGATTCTGAACAAAAACAACAGAAAGTGAAAATTCAGTTCACGCAGATAACAAAATGAAGCTGCTAAGAAAAAGTTCTCTATATATTACTTGTTTTTTGGCCTCTGAACTAGTGTTGTGATGGTGGTTACTGGAGGCTCTTTGCTTCTTGGGGTTCTCTGGCGTTGGCCGTCTTGGAAAGAGACCCATTCGTTTTGTGCATCCCACGTTATATCTTCAAATTAGAAGACATACATTAGTTAAGAGCAATAAAAAGCCACATTTATTGAAAGCACTTTCTAATTATCAGGATTTACAGAGCAGATATAGTCTTAATACCTTTTTGCACATACTGTAGAACAGAACCGCTTTGATCTCTTGAAGTTGTAAGCGAAGTCGACTTTCCCACACAGTTCACACGAGAGTGTTGGTTCCTTCTCCCTGTTCTTTAACTCTAAAATGGGGGTGTACAAATGTGTGTTTACCATGAAGAAAAATAACAGCAGTCAAAACCATTTTGTTTGGAATTACCTGTTTACACTGAATACTCAAATACAAGCTGGGTAGCCAAAAACATTGGCACATAAGTCTATAATGCCTGTCCATACCTTGCTGTGAGAGATCCTCCATCTCCGAGTCTGCTGTGTGAGAGTCTTGAACCTTCTTCTCCATGTCTGGGTGAGACTGCTGCTGTTTGTGCTTCTTGACGTTCTCGAGGAGTAATGATGGCCGCTCCACCTGGAATTAACATGCAAAGAAGTGAAGACATGCACAACAAACCTTACATTGTACTTTTTTTCTTTTTTTTTTTACATTTGTAAGGGGACAAGTCAGTAGTGATCAGCACTTTTAGTAAAATTTGATTTTCCTTTAGAGTTGTTGTCTTTTTTAAACTGTAAAATGTGTTGCAGTTCCATCAGTTATTTCTCATTCTTCAGTGCTATGATATTAAACTATGAAGTGAGCAAACACAGTAAATAGGTAAGTCATCTAAGACTAAAACACAAAAGGTGGCTTTTATTTTTTACATGGATCACTAGAAACAAAGGTAAAACCTATCAAAATAAATGGTAAGAAAATGTCTTACTATGACTACATAAATATAAACCCACCTCAAACAACGTGTTTGATAAAAGCAGCCAAATTCCATATACATATACAAAGCAGGACTTTGCTTGCACAGTTTTTGTCCAACACATTTCTACCATAAACTATGCTTAAATTTTGCTACTTTTTTTTTTTTACATATACAATCACCAGACACTTTATAAGGAACACATGTCCACCAGCTCATTCATGCAATTATCCAATCAGCCACTCATGGATATAGATCATGTGACGTGTTCCAATTTTCAGCTGTGCAGTCTTGTTGAGCCTGTGCCTGCTGTAGCCTCACATTAATGTTCTTGGCTGACAGGAGTGGAACCTGATGTGGTCTTCTGCTGCTGTAGCCCACCTGCCTCAAGGTTTAACATGCTGTGCTTCTGAGATGCTTTTCTGCTCACCACCGTTGTAAAGAGTGCTGATTTGAATTACTGTAGCCTTCCTGTCAGCTTCGAACCAGTTCTCCTCTGACCTCTCTCATCATCAAGGTGGTTCTGACTGCAGAACTGCTGCTCACTGCATGTTTATCATTTTCTGCACCGTTCTGTGTAAACTCTGGCAAATCCCAGCAAAGTCACAGAGACCACATTTTTCCTCATTCTGATGTTTAACTGAAGCTTATGATATGTATCTACATCAATTTACGCACTGCACTGCTGCCACAATTGGGCGATTGGATAACTGCATAAATGTGCAGGTGTACAGGTGTTCCCTCTGAAGTCAACGGTACATGTATATACTTTAAAAAAAAAAAAAAAAAAAAAAGTAGGTGTCGGTAGGAATGCTGTACGCTCTGGTAGGGAAAAAAAAAAACAGAGCGTATAGAGTAAGAAAGAAATTGTAAGATTCTAAATGTAAGACTTTGGGTGACATTACTAATTAACATTAACCTAAACTAAAGGAGCAAACACCAAACATGTCTTAGCTGATTAATTATGCTTGGGGTAAATGACATTATTAGCCGAACTATTCCTTTGACTGCTGAGTTAGACTGTCCTAGATAAAAAACTAAAATACTTTTTCTTGTTTTGTTTTGTTTTTTTTTCTGTCACTTCTGACCACTAGAGGGAGGCATGCTTCTATTGATATCTAGCTTTCAGGCAAAAATAGCAATCACGTGATAGAGTAATCACTTGACTTGTTATATTCTTTTGGGCAGGAAGGATGAAAACTTCATCAATGGAGGAAAAAAAAAAAAACACTAGACATTTAAACATGAATCACTTAAGCAGTAGGAAAGGAAAAAAAAAAGTCAGGCACTCACGGGGAATGGCTCTGCTCCCTCCTGGATAACGAATCCCTCGATCACATGAGTGAGGATCTGGGGCTTGACGATGGCTTGTGGGGTCTTGCTGTGGCCGTTGTGCGGGGTGCTGCCAGTCACGGTGGGCGCGTTGTTCCCGCTGCCCGACGTCATGGCTGGGTTACCATTCACACACACCAGTGCAGCCGCAGGAACAGGAACTGCAGTATCTGGGCCTGCAGGGTGACAGCGTGCATTACTCAGTCAAACTGACAAGAGACTTCCGTAGTAATTGCTCACACAGCAACACTGCAAAGCATGAATTACTGACGAAGCCAGGTTGCATGCAAACTTGAAATGTATGAAACCGTACTTTTGGAGTTTTTCTGTTTTGTTCCCAATCCAGAAAGGATTGTGGCTTATATCCAATGCACCGCAATAGGTTAGGGTTCAAACTGTGTCCAAAAACTGCACCTCAATTACTACATACTACACTATTTGGAGAGACTGAACATTTTATGGTTTTATATATAGTGGGTTCCAAAAGTCTGAGACCACTAGTGAAAAAGCTTCTAATTTGCATTCTTTCCTAATTTAATACGATTTTCATTCCAAATTATATTACTGAAGACAACTTAAGTGAACAGTAGAATCTGTGAAATATTTACAGGAATTTCAGAGTTTCTTAGTATTTGGTTTGTCCTCTTTTTTTTTGCTTTAATGACAAGTGCACACTCGAGCTGGCATGGGCTGATCAAATTTGTGCAAAGCCTTATGATCCATTTTAAATCAAATCCATCGGAGTGTTGTCTGAACACATGCGTCAATAAAAGAGATTAGGCATGAGGAAAATCTGACCTTCTGTATAAAACAGTAAACATGGTCAATATCAATTGCTTACATTTATATAGGGACCTATAAATAGTGCAGAATCCTGAATATTACATATTAAAAAAATCAAACATTTACTCTTTTTTTTTTTTTTTTAAATATTTAGAAATTCTAAAACCTTTGGTTTATATTCAATTTTAAATGGAAAAAACAAACAGATTTTTTAATGTGGTCTCAGATTTTTGGACCCCACTGTGTATGCATATCTATCTATCTATCTATCTATCTATCTATCTATCTATCACTCTCTCTCTCATTCACACTCATGGAGAATATCTGGTGCACTCATGATTTCCTGCAATATGACTGGCCACAAATGTAGTTCCCTAGCAGGTATATATGCCCACAATGCACTAAATATCTAGAGGGAATAAGGAGTGAAGCACCATTTCGGACAAGACCATTGGACTATAATTTAAAATGATGTCTCACTGTTATGATCAGGATTATCTGGATACATTTACAGCTATTTATGTCTCTAAACTTTCCTGATTTCACAGGTGCAGATTGTGCAGAATTCCCATAATGCTGTTAATGTTTGTAGGGAATAAGGAATAAGGACTGGAGCACCATTTCGGTCAAAACCTATGGACTGTAAGAATCCTAAGATTAGGATTTAAAAAAAAAAAGAAGTTATGATTAGCAATATTTAGATACATTTAAAGGATTTTACGTCTACAAACATTTTGATTCTACAGGTTGTGCATAAGATGTATAATGCAGCGATTTAGAGCAGCGGGCTGCTAGAGAATTATTCTCTCCACCTTCGAGTTTTCTCACATGCATAACATGCCAGTTTGATCTGAGTACTCCTGCGACACTTCACAGACATGATCGATTTCCTTCAGATTAAAAAGAGCTACGAGACAGCAACAGTTGAAACAAGTTGGGCGCGTGAGGTTTCGGGATTGCCACGCTTCCTCGTTCGGCTCGTGCGTTTACGCTAAGTGCGCTAGCGGCTCCACTGTAAACAACACTAAAAACACAAACACCACGGCTAGCTAACGTCAGCGTTTGCAGGTTACGCGTATAAAATGGGAAACTTCGTCCATTTTCCCATCACACAAGCGTGTGGTACAGCCAAACGCTCACATACAGCGTCTCCTCACAATAGTGAACAGCGTCCAGAAGCCACACGCCTTTGTTCCGCTCGGAGACTCCGGGTAACACTCCTCTTCCTTACAGCAGCTCGTAAAAACAAGCACAATAAAGCTGGAAAGCCTAAAACATTCCCAAAACCTCCAGATATTCCACAGAGGTGTACGCTCCCTCTGTAAAGCGCAGTAGGACTCGCAGTGTGATCCGCCTCAAACTTTTTTTTTTTTTTTTTTTTAGGAGGATTTGTTTGGTTGAAGCGACTCAGTGTGCGCGAGCGGCGTGCGCGCTCTAATCCTCTTTGTATATGGGGGGAAGTGAGAAGGGAGCGCGCGCGCCCGAGAACGGGTTCGCGCACTTGGAATTTCAGCCAATGGGAAAGTGTATTTACAAGCGAGCGCGTCTCTGATTGGCTGAAATAATTAAGCGGCTCCAAAATGAAGGCACGGGAGCAGAAAAAAAGGATTAAAAGCCGTCTAGTCAGGTCTCGGATTAATCTTGATCTTGGGGGAAGTTTTAGCTATGTCTGGAAGGCTTAATTATTTCCCAAATACTCAAAAGCAAATAACCATGTACTATGTACAACTATGTACCAATACTAAAATAATCTTTGGTACTATTTACCAAAATAATCTTTTTTTTTTTTTTTTAATCATAGCTCTTATTCTTTTAAATAATACTAGTCAAATTAGTTAACTGTGATGCTCATTAACAAACAAAATACAACAGATCATACAGCTGAGAGCAAAAGTTGGGATACTCTCAGGAAAAATGAAAACAAAGCAGTATGATTTATACAAAGACATTTAGTATGTTAGATTTCAGAGATTTTCCTTGACTATTAGTAAAACAATAAGTAAAACAAAAAAAAGGGATTATAGTATATGTTACAATAATAACAGTGAAAATTCAGAAAGATATTAGTTTAAAACTCATCCAAAAGTGATCACATCTTACCATCAATCCTACACTCATTCATTTTCATTCATTCGCTTTATCCTGGTCAGGGTCTCAGAGTCTATTCCTGGAACACTGGGTGGGAGGCAGAGACACACCCTGGATGTCTATCCACCAGTCTATCACACACACATGTACGCCTAGGGGCAATTTAGTGTAGCTAATTTGCCTACCAGCATGTTTTTGGGAGATGGGAGGAAACCGCAGAACTCAAGAGAACTCATACGGACATAGGGAGAACATGTTAAACTCTGTACATACAGTAAGCCAACCTCAGGGTCAAACCGGGGACCCTTGAGGTGTGAGGTGACAACACTACCTACTTCACCACTACCTACTTCACCACTGCCCCACTCCTACACGCTTCTTCAAATCAGGTCTGGACACCAAGAGGGCTATGGCAAAATCTTTATTTCTACTGATTTCTTTCCAAATTTTTTTAAAAGATTGTTTGATGTGTAGTTGCAGGATACACCCCCATTTAATTCCTTGGAGATCCTTTAATTTGTACATAAATGGTTAGATAAAGTTTGTAACATTTTCTTTTTTCACTCAGAAACAACCGGGCATGCAAACTGTTGCACTCAGCTGAAGCTACACTGAAAACAATACAGGAGCTGTAACTGTACACAGTATAGGCTGCAAAAGGTTATCAGATAGCCTAATCTATTGTCCACTTTAAGTAATAAGAGACCTGAAACAACTGTTCTGATAAGGGGTCTTGGCTTCCACATTCAATAAGAGAAAGCAATGGTGACACAGTATATGTATGGAAATCCTATCTCCCAGTAGATATGGAAGGCTATCTAATCCCACAGCCAGCAGGTGGGAGTCGAAACAGCACAGCTTGAGTTCGTGGGATTTAATGTGGCATGTTTTAATTTTTAGTGAGCCTAGATCTTTACACTTGAATTAGTATTTTCTTATTATTGCTTTATTCAGACACTTTTTGTTATAAACAAAAATCTGTTTTGGTTTATCTTTTCGGATTAAAGTTTTAGTTGCCACAATAAAGCCATTTTCTGTATGCCTTATCTTCTTTAAACCTGAACTTGATCCCCCTGCCCCCAGGCTTAAATCTTTTACACACACAGCTTTGGCTGCATATTTCCAATCTTAATGTGTATCCAGGAAACATAACAGTATTCATATAACAATGATATGTAATAAAGACATATATCGATATTTCAAACACAGCTTCCCTGACCCATGCCGGCCAGCTTGACATGATTAATGATATTAATCTGTTAACTGAATACACAAAAAAGGCCTTTTCAGTCTATGTCCTAAAACAATTAGGGCTCGTTGCTTTCATAAAAGAGCAATTACTCATCATTCATAATTGAATGTCTGAATGCATAGGCCTCAGCTACACCTGCCAGACAGATAAAGTGTGTCCACCTTTATTCCCAGAGCCCACTGGGAATAACAAAGCTGCGCCCCTCACCCTAATTATGGCAAAAGCTGTCACATTCTAGCAAGTGCCCTGACTGGACAATAGACACTGGGGCGTGACAGATCTCCTCTTCCACTTGAGAAGAGAGACAGAGCAGGGAGGGCTTTTTTGTTTCGCATGGCAAGCCTACAGATGGCAGTGACACAGTAGTCACCGTGCCTCCTGGCCATTTAGACCAATCTTGGCACTGTCGTGATTTTAGTCTGGGTTTTTTCTTACCCAGATTAATGTGCTGTATCAGTTATCTTTGTTGTGACTTTATGATATGCATCAGGAATTGCCGGAATCCAGTTTAATATGGCTCTTCTTTAATATCTTCTTCTAATCAATTTCAAGTAAATGTTTCATTTAATTCATAGATGATACTGGGCAGTAACTGAGAATATGGGACTACCTTCTGCGTTCACTGTCAGCTGGTTGTGATCATACAAGCATTGTTCAATCCTGGCTGGCTCTTGCGTTGGTTGGGTTAGCATCTGCTGCTCACTTTGGCCAAGGCAGTCATCTCTAATGGCAGGAGGAATGGCGTTGCCCTTATCAGCATTATCCTGTGTCGTCACTGAAGTCTGGAATTCAGCATCAGAAAAGTTAGCTCAGAGAGGAAGGCTAAATCATTGTGCCATGTAAAATTGGTCAGAAATATGTTTGAGTTTGTCTTACTTGGGTTGGCGGAGGCTGGAAATGGAGGTTGACCGAGGTTGTTAGCTGCACCTGTTTGACTTTGCTGGGATTTAACAAGGGAGACTGACCGTTGAGCATCCTAGGACTCACAGTTGAATGGAAGATGGCGGCTTGCTGAGCGGGTGGTTTGGGCAGCACCGGGATGGCACACGGTTGGCCTGCTAAAGCAGGTTGGATGGCCACGGGTTGCGCAGCTTGGCCTTGGGGCTGGACGCTGGGCTGAGACACCTGGGATTGTTGCTGGATCACAAACTGCTGCTTGTGTTGCTGGAGCAGTTGATGGGTCTGAATTTGTGCATATGCTAAAAACATAATGGAATTAAAAGTGAGCATTTATGTAAAATGAATGTTCCTGTTCAAGACAAAAAATTTAATTCTATTGAATGGTAACAAATACATAGTGAAGCCTTTTCAGATACAAGAGAGACTAAACAAATATATTTAGCATACCAGTGGAAGCTGTAGGATGTTCTTTGACTTTGAATGAATAAGACAAAGAAATTTAACAAGACATTTAATATGTTCATTGTTAAAATTGGTCAACTAAAATATTAATAATAAATAAAAAAGATAAATGATGAAACTGAATGAGTAAAATGATCTTGTCTTTGTAACTGTTGCTGAATCTGGTCAGGAGACCAAGTGCGTTGTTATGAAACTGATTTTCAAAAATATATTTCTGTTAATTTTGCCTTGTTTTTTTAAAATCTTTGTCTTGTTGCAGGATATATCCACATTTCATTTTTCCATTTTTCTGGAATTAATTTTTTTTGTTGGAATTGTAAAACAGAGATACATTTTCCTTTCTTCATTCAAAAACCATGGGGGGTGCAAACATTTGCACTCAACTGTAGCTCATTAGCCTTTGTAGTATACCCCACCCTCCATTACTCAAAGTTGGATTTCCTCCTGAGGTTCATAAATAAATCTGATACTGAGGCCACTGCCACACACTAACCTCAGGCTTTCTCTGGGTGTACTAGCTGAAAGCAATGTACACCCTACTGCTTTCTAAACGATTTGGTCTCATTATGATGGTGGTGTTTTAAGATCTATTCCTGCAGTGCTGAAAACTAGCTAACTAGTTACAACAGTTGAGATTTTAATGAAAGTCAAAAGGGCAAAGTTGCATTATGTTATAAAACTTATTCTTTGCCTTTCTTGTTGCCGTTCACTTAAAGCAAACAAATCTCACTTTGAGAAATCAAGAAAAATATGTTAAAGGAGCAAGAAAAATATGTAATAACAAGAAAAATATGAGGTCTTTTTTTTTTTTTTTACCTGAGATGCTAGCCTTTGACGGGGCGAGTGAGAGCTTTGAATCAATATGAACAGGGATAAATTAAAAACGAGGCAGGGCACTTAGTGCTGTGTTTTGGACCTGATGCCTGAGGGATCCCCTGAGGTGGTGCTTTCATTGTTCAGCAGTGTTGACTTTAGGTTAATGGGTTCATTTGGCAGAGTTTAGCTCTCTATACTGTCAGCTTTCTAAAGAATATCACATCCAAACACAAAGCACCAGGTGTATTGATTACTGTATTCACCAATAGCACATTATCACTTCTGTCCTTCAGTCATGCTCTGGTAGCCTTTTATTGTGGTATGTCAATCACATGGAATGTCAATCACTTTTGAATCACCTTAAGAGATAAATCTATCATATTCAAAATTATATTTAATTTACCCTTTCATTTAACCAGGCATAGTAATAATAATAATAATAATAATAATAATAATAATAATAATAATAATAATAAAAACAATTATTAGTTACAGTGATCGCCTGGTAGACAGCAAATCACAAAGAGGAAGGCACTAAACGAAAACGAATACATTATTCAAAATGAACAGAAAAATAGTTCTTGCAAAAATAAAGTCACATGAGCTGGAAGCTTTAACTTTCAGATAGGAAGCTCGCAGGACAAAGAAAAAACATGTACACTAACAAACGGTGCTCATTCATTCATCCTTAGTAACTGCCTGGACAGGGTTACAGTGGTTTAAATTAGACTACTAGTTTGTTTATATTTTGGAAAATAAAACCGACTAAATTCGTTATAAATCATCACATATTACAGTCAGAAATGGCCGCTTTCTCTTGGTTTGTCGAAAGACACCTAGCTTGTGAAGATATACATGAACTAGCTTCAATTTGCACTCATTTGCAGACACAGAAATCCTTCTAAATATCCTCCTCTGAGATGCTAGCTGTGTTTATACATGCCTCATACCTTTGATACAGGATGCGCATGATGTTCTAGATCGGATGTGATGTATCTTTGGACATGGAAGGCTTAAGTTGCATGCATGTTAATAAATAATTGCCTCCTGTTCTTTAGGCACCCAGCCTGGCGCCTTCTAATGAAAAAAGAAAAGTCTGTAGGACTAAATGATTCTGAAAAAAGATGCCAGAGAATAGAAATTAATTTTCGTTATATGCATTATTTTTCAGCGAAGATAGAAACAGTAGCAGTACAAAAAAAAAGTCTACCCTTATAGTTTTGCCTTGCAGTTGCACTAAGGGTCACGCCAGATTTCTTTACTAGTAATGAAACTAAAGATTAACACTGTTATTCACTGAGTACACAATGAGACTTTTAAGGGTAAGAATAAATATTGTTTTCATGTAGACTTGATTGGGGCTCCTGAAGGTCTTGCGCTTCTATATAGTATATGGCACAGTAGTATATGAGTATACAGTTTATGATATGCTAAGCCCTTCCAACCCCCTACGTATGTTCACTCTATGGAATTGTTCTAATATCTAGGCTTAGGGGGAATCAGTGCCAAAAACGTCTGGTCCTGCTTAGAGTTCACTCCAGTCATGGTCCAAATGCCATAGTGTGGTTCATGCTCCTGGCTAAGTGCTTTTCATGTTTAATGAGTTCCTCATGAAGAAAATATGGGTTGTACGAAATGCCCCTTTCCACACACATCCCTGTAGATTCACTGTTTTAGTGTTTCTGAACGCGCTTCCTCTTTAAACTTAGTACGTGCACTATGTTAACAGTCCACTTATTTTTTTGGTGCTATTATGAGCCAGGAAGGAACTGGCCTGAGTTTATAATGAGTGTGGCTAAGATATTGTAATGAAATTCACAAAACTATTTACTATACACTTTGTTTCTTTAACAAGTTAGATAATTATACATGATGACCACCCATATTTCACATGATCATATGTTCATATGTGATCATATGTGATCGTACGTTTTTCTCATGTGATTGTGAGAATTAAAGTAATTATGTGAAAAAAGATGTGAAAGTGCAGCTCATATTGCACACATGTAAACAAGTAAACACGTGTGACGTCCTACATGTAAAAAAAAAATCACAGTAATCACGAATTAATTTATCACTATTAATTTAACACTATTCTTTTGTTTTATTTCATACTTTATTTTGTTTTTTGTTTTTTATACAACTCAATAAATGAATCATGTGGGGAAAAAAATCACATGTAAAAATAAATGTCCACATGACAATGAAATGTCTAAAATGTGTACATTTCACATGTGAATCATGTGATTATTATTAACATGTGCAGTTTGTTTGACTGTTCTGTAAGGATAAATGCACAATCTCCTGAAATGCTGCTTTTGTTAAGAATCAATAAAGAGTATAATTGTCTAATCTTTTTAAATGTAGTACCCTGTCTGTCTGTAACTCATTAAGTTGAAATACTGTGCTCTTCCCTTTTTAAGTTTATTCAGCAGGAAATATGTCAGCATGATCCAGTACTTGCCACATGATCTGTAATGCTCACTCAAAAATAACACCTCAAGCCTGCTTGTGGTTCCCGTTTAGACTTGTTTGGTGGAGTGTAATTGAGGCCTGGATTGTGTTGAGTGGCAGCTCACTTCTATTAATATGACCGTGACTGATGATGTGTTATGAAGGTAATGGGGAGAGCTTATGAAGCAGGAAGCAAGGCTGTGGGATATATGAGTGTCAGACTTTAGCCTAGTTTGCTTTGAGTTTCTGCTCTCAAGATATGATTGAGCTTGTTATGAGTTGGTCAGTTTTTATTACCCTTCAACTACATAAACCAATGTAGCTATTAACCTTAGATTTTATTCCCCAAGTAAGTATTTCAGCTTAGAATTATTAGATATTGCAAACTACATCTACACATATACACATCATTCAATACATATAATTGGCACACACTTCTGAATGCTTCTGGATTATTTCCACAATTTCAAGATATGCCTTTATTTGAGGCAAGATTCCAATAGCTCCTTTCCAAGGGTCCTCGAACTTTCTGCAGCCAAGGACCCCTTTAACTATAAAATACATTTCACAGACCCCTTCATACAGATTTATTTTATGAAACAAATCCAACTATTCAAATTCAAAAAGTATTAGGTTCATTACTTAAATGTGTACAATAATATTTTTGGCTTTTTTTTATGAATAACGTTCCACATTAGGTTCAAATCACATTATTTACAGGATTTATTTTGGTTTGGATTAAACAATTTCCAATAGTTGATTCAACTGACCACTCAAACGGGCTAATAAATAACATGAAGAACTTAATAATAAGTATAACAAATGAGCAGCTCGTAACCTTAGATTCTGGTGGGGCAGGACGACATTAAATAATGACATAGCCTCAAAGAAAATTTAGCTGAGAAGCTATCACACTTGACCATCTACTGGGCTATCTACTGAATTTTTAGGGTAAACCCGTAATCAGCAGTCAAGACTCAAAAGGACTCGAATGAACTTGAACAAGCTAGATACAATATGTACACTAATTATCAATGAGAGAAGAAAATATATAAATGTGTGGTCTAACAGTACAATTACCCTTAGCTGAACAAACGGAACAGCTTTGACATAACGCTGCCACCTCCCTGTTTTATTTGCCTAATTTTTAAAGAAATTTGGCTGGTCAGTCTTTCAGATGTGCAATATTTTCTATCAAAGAAAAAAGTTACTGAAATCAGGCGTTATAATTTTATAAGCAAGTGGTGCAATTATTATGTTTTCCGGATGCTGATAACTGCAATCCAAAGACATGTTATTGACCTAGCTAGTTATGCAGCTAGCAAGATAACAGTGTAGATTAAACTTGCTAATCACATCCTTTCTAATCAGGGAAAGGACGGAAAACTAAGGACTAAAATGATGGTTCAGTTTGATAACTTACATCCAAGTGGATTAAAAAAAATTCACCTGTTTTCGATACCGCAGGTGTGCTTCCCATTGCCATTGTCACAGTGTGTGATACAATCACAGAAGAGGCAATATCATTAGCAGCCCTGTCTGCTGCCCCTTCCCCAGTCATAAACTAAACATTCACAGAGCGAGCATGGGGCAGAGTGATTCCTTCCCCAGTGGGCCCTTGTTAGTGTTTGTAGCAGTTCCTATTTTTGACCACTTGATCAAAACAGGGCACTGACAGTGCTGCCCCACAATTGTGTAACATCTAGAAAGGCGACCAAATCAATGGGACATTGGCTTATATCTGTCAAATAGCAACGCTTCTCAAAATTGTTGGTCACTCAGAAAATAGCTGATATACAGAACTGTGCAAAAGTCTTTGGCACATGCAAAGAAATGCTGTAAAGCAAAGATGCCTTCAAAAATAATTAAATTAAATGTTTCTACATTTAAAAAATACTATAAAGAGCAGCAAACAGTAATAAATTAAACAAAGTCAATATTTGGTGTGACGATTCTTTGGTTAAAAAAATTTGTAGTCTCAGGTACAATTTGTGCAGTTTTATAAGGCCCTTCAGGCCAGACTGTGCAATAGTTTCTTCCCCCATGCCATCAGAGTCCTCAATACTCAGAAACTGGACTGAAGGAACACACACACACATATATACACACACAACTAAGCATTCTCCATCCTCTCTGAAATCTTTTTGCAAGTTTTGCAAATGATTATGCTGCTACAATACTTATTACTGTACATAGGCTGCTACTCTTATGTTTACACTTATGTTTACACTATTTCAGCTACTTGTATTGTACTCTTAGCACTATTGTCACTAGGTTCACTTTTAAACAGAACTGTGTACTAGTCGGTGCTGCACTGGGACTTACTATGCCCATTGTCTGTCCCAGTAGTTTCACTATGTACTTGTATATGGCTGAAATGACAATAAACTCCACTTGAACTTGAACTAAGGAAATTGTCTGGTAAGTTTTACTGAGAATCTTGCAGAACCAGCCACAGTTCTTCTGGAGACTTTGACTGTCCCACTTGCGTCTTATTTTTGTAGCAAAGCCCAGCAGCCTTCATTAATTTTTTTTTGTCTGAAAAGTGGTTTCCTGCATAATATGCTGCTTTCTTTACTGACAAACAAACTTTTCTTCTGTAACATTTGTTGGAAAGCTAATGTTTGGAAAATGTTTTTGTACTAACTTGATAATGTAGAAGTCATAAAATAAAAATCTACAACGAAGTTTGTACTAAAAAATATAGGGTGCCTAAGACTTGCACATTACTGTGTATGGTTGGGCTCTGCGTCACATGGCCCTATGGGCGAACTGCCACTTGAGGTTTGTGAGTTCCCCAACTGCAAAAGATCATAGACCCCCTGGCTATGCTTAACAGACCCCTGGGAGTCCCTAGTCCCACTTTGACAACCACTGACAAAAGTCAAACATTTGCAAAGAAGTCTTCGATGTGTCTACACATGACAAAGCTCATGCATTGTTTGTAAATGTGGAGGTTCGTCTTTTCCAAATGGCATGTGGGGGGAGATTTGTTCTCAAAGGTCACATAAGGCGGTACATCTGTCTCAGTGTTAAATGATATCCTTAGAGTGAGAATTGAGAGCATCTCTCTCTCTCTCTCTCTCTCTCTCGCTCTCTCTCTCTCGCTCTGTCAGAGCCAATGTGCTGACATACAGCTATTGCTGCCCACCATGTCCTCCTTCTCCTTCAACCCAGACCTCAATGCCAGCTGCTTTCCCACTCAGAGATTTTTCCTTCTTTTCCCTACTCTGCTGTCTCACGGAGACTTCTAGAATACTGGAGGTTCCCTCTAATACAATATTCTTTCCAACAAATCATGTATCATAAAACTATTTCTTATGACATACTGTAGTTTCCCAAAAACTACTAATTCAGTTTAATTTAGCAGTGATAGTGCAGGATGAATCAGGTTTGTAATTCTGCATACTAAATATGAGTCAATATCTTTCTTACCAGTATTGATGAGGGAATGGTTGGTTGCTGTGCCCATGTTGTGGCTCACACCGATCACACGTGCACTCATCTCACTGACACCATCACTCGTCTTCACTGGCTCTGATGAAGCATCTGCCAGGCTGGTCTTCGCTCCCTGCTGACCCAGAGCCTGAGAGCTGGGACTCTTTAGCTGGGGCACAGGCAAGCTGGGAAGAGCCATTTGAGTTGCTCCTCCACTGCTTTGCTTTACACTGAGCCCATGGAGTTGGGGCTGAGGGGTGGAGGAGGAGGAGGCCACTGCCCCCTGCTGGCTACACAACACCAGGTTCTGCATCTGGAGTTGAGTGTAAGAAAACACTTCAGCTTGGAGATATGTTGTGTAGATATTTGGTGTAGTTGTGTGATTTCAGCACAAGTTTCAGGTACCTGTGGGCTGGTTGACTGGAGGTTGACTGACTGCGACGAGGTCTCAGGCTGGACGGCAGTGACTGTGGCGGTCGGAGTGAGTATGAGCTGGGGGGACAAAGGAACAGCACGGCCTAGGCTCCTAGCTACTTGCACAAGGCTATTTTGCTGTGCCTGAAAATCATACCAAAATGTGCTGTTTTTGTCTCTATGAAAACGCCACAGGACTATTGTGTTTGGCACCTGTAGAATAGAGTGGTGCAAATATATTCTCAGTCTTGCCTTAATGTTATGGAAAACATGGAATTATACCTGCTAAAATAGCATACACTATATAGTCGTTAAAAAATAAGACCATCTATTTTAAAGATGCTATTTAAAGTGAACCACATCATAAAGTCAATAATAAACTGATGGGATTCCATTGCACATTCTGCCATTACCTATTCATCCTTCATCCTGTGGGATAATTTTACAAAACCTTGTATATTTTATTTCCTGGGACAATTTTCCCACAAAAATTGTCCATCCAGGTTCTCATTTATTTTCTAAAATAGCTAAGAGAAAGTGCTGGATTGAGTCAATGTGGTAAATGTGGTTGGCCAGCCCAGTGACATGTTTTCCACTATATTTCCACTATAAAATCAGGACATGCCTCATGGTACTTCTATTTCCACTCTCTGAGCTAAAAAAAAAAAAAAGACTTACACACACACACAGTAGGTACTGTAATTTAACCAAAAATATAAACAATGATAAATATCCACATCTATTATAACCTTATTATATAATAATAAACCCTGTAATAATTTATATAATGAATCACTATCTGCTTGATGATTATAAAGTACTTTAAAAACCTGATTTACTGAAGGCATGTGTAAAAATGCACAAAAAACAAGCTGATTTACTAACAGGATCTATAACTGATTGAATCTTTCATATAAGCAGAATAGCATGTGTTGCCAATTATGTGTGTTTGCCTATGCAACATGGGGACTTTCTACCTAAAGGTGCAAAATAAAAAGAGGTGCCAATGGCAAGTGATTAATTTTGCATTTGAAATGTGATTTACTAAACCTGAATGGTGACGGTAAGGGCACATGTTTACAACCAAGGGACAGGTATTAAATTTGTGGAAGCCTGTTTTCACCAGTTTAGACAAAACTACACCAAATTATGCTCATTATATTAGGTTTCCTAAAATGAAGACTCACTATAATGCACACAAAACCTCATTTAAATATTGATTCTGATGTCATTCACACAATTATTGTCTATTTATTGTGTAAATAGATCTGAAATAAACACTAACTGCGCACTATCTGATTACGCACTCAAATTAACCTCATTTTTTTTTGGGCTCTTAGTAAATCAGGGCCTCAATATGCATGCCCTATAGCATCTGTATGTTTCAGTGGGTTACAATAATATTATTAAGGTTATATTTATGTAGGTTTGTGTGCGAATTGACCTACCATCTGTGCACGCAGGTACATCTGTGCTTGGCTGGCGGTGAGAGTAGGGGTGGATGAGTTCCCAAGGAACACAGCCTGCTGGGTAATGCTGACCGGAGAGGCATTCGCCCCCTGGGCCCTGCTGATCAACTGAGCTGCCGCTGCAGGAGAGCTAGCCAGTTTGATCTGGGGAAAAAGATGAGTGGAAGCTTAGTGAGTCAGCATAGATCACACAGACAACAAGTTAAGGTCCATCATTTCTAAGCACTACCCTTGACGTTGAGTCTTGTTCTTAATCATGGCCACTTATTATCTTCCTACAAATGGTTAGTTCTGCAGCACTTTGTATTCATGTTGGCTCCTTTAACAGCAAGCAAGTTGGGCTGTATTTTGCCTCACTAATTATTTGTTTGAGATCAGTGTAATACGCCAACATTTTTTCCCATCTGATGTCTTTATAGCTCCACTGGTAAAAATCTGAAAAGTTTCTCTTTAATGAGAAAAACCAGTGAACACACTTAGAATGGAAGTCTAAGGGCAGTTGTTGGGGCAATCAATAAATTATGCAAAAGAACAACGCTTTCATAAATTCTTCAATCAAATGTATCTGTGAGTTTTAAATCTGTAAAATTCTGAGATGGTTATGCATTAACAGCATTTTTAAAATGACATAGCTCAAACTATACAAGAAATGTCTCAGTACCCATCTGAAAAAAAGTTCAAGGGGGGTGAATACTTAGGCAAGGCACTATATCATGTGTGGGCTTTGTACAGCTGAAATATATGGTTACAGAGCAGTATGCTGGAATGGTATTGTTATTGTCATTTGCTCCAGGGAACTGAAAACTTGTTGAATGAAACATTAGTGGCAGGATTTATGATGCTTACAGTGGTCTGAGAGGATAAGGCCTGCTGAGATGCAGCTCCGCTCTGACTGCAGTTCTGTCTTCCTGCTACAATGCTGGCCTGAATAAGAGAGAGAGAAAGTGGGAACGAGAGAGAGAGAGGGTCATAAGTCAACTCCAGCCCTCATTAATCAACATAAAGGCACCACATACAAAGTAAACAAGCATGGCAGGAAACAGATCTCTTTTTCTCACGGCCTGGCATGCTAATCTACGGATCAAGCTAAAAGTGAAGCATGCAATTATACAACATTGACCAGCTAAACCAATCAACTCACATTTTTTTGTGCTTGATTTTAGAAACGGTGCAATAATCTGAAGCTTTAGTTGTGCTTGATGATCTTACAGTAGCAGCAAATGTGAAGCAAACAATTCCATTTGGGTTACATAATAGTAACCGTCTTGTTTTCATTATCTAGAAGTACAAGATGTGGTTTTGCTAATGATAATTTTTTCATGCATTGGGTGAGGGCGAGGCTTAGTGTGATAAACATCCGGAGTTTCCAAACTGTATAACAGAGTCTTCCAAATATATAATTTATCTGTAGGGTTCAGCCCTGTTTTGAGCACTCTTTCAAGCTCCACATTAATTGACTTCCTGTTTGGCAATCGCAGCACCTTGCAAGCTGGTTGTTTTTCTTTCACTTTCAAAGAGAAGGAAAAAAACAATTAAAGTAGAACCAGCTTCTACTTGGAACCCTATCTAAGGAACTCAGAGGAACAAATCTAGAAATTCTTTGGTTCCTTATTAGATAGGATTCCTAGGATAGGAAGGGGGCTTTAGGGGGCCATTTTGTCTAGAAGTGTATGCTAATTTATAAGCCAACTATAGTAAAACAACAACAACAACAACAACAACAACAACAATGCCATCATCATCATCATCATCATCTTTATTTAGCCAATATTTTACATATAGAAGACCGCAAGATTTAACAAAGTATTTATAATAAAGCACATTAATTTTTAGTAATTACTGCACATTATAAAAAGTATATAATACAGTTTAAGAGCTGAGATCTGAGTACATTTGAATCTTTATTTAAGTGTGTGTGTGAGTGTGTGTGTGTGTGTGTGTGTGTGTGTGTGTGTGTGTGTGTGAGACCTGTTGCACCGCAGCTAAACTCAGGTGCTGTTGTTGGAGGGCGGCGGTCTGCAGCATGAGGTGCTGCTGCTGTGCTGCGTACATCTGCTGCAAGTACTGAGCTGCAGTACTTGGCTGCCTGTGCAGGGCCTGCTGAATCACCTGACACACACACACATACATACATAGAAGAAGACAAGCCCACATTCATGCCTCATATGACTCTAATAATGTGGTATAAATAATTGATAATGTATATCAGGTTGTAATGCAAGTGTCACTATTCATATAATTCATTCTACAGTATGTTATGTATTCATGCAGTATAATGCTACCTGGTGTACTGCACAATGTATAACTAAAATACCCTGTGAATAATTATAAAGCAACTGTTATAATTGTTAACAATTATAAAAAAAAACCATTATAACCATTTAAGATGTCTTCATTGAGTGCTTCTAAAAATGACAAGGATATACATACATATTGCATGTGTGTTCTTGTAATGTTTGGGTGTATTAGAACAAAACAGCCATAATTCTTTGTGATGTGCCTTTATTATTAAAAATTTCAGACTTCAATAATGTGTCTGTATGTGGTTTTGTAATTAATGTGGAATTAAGTGTTAAATTTCGAAATACAAAAATTTAAAGTCTATAGTGTCTTACAAATGACTAATAATGAGAAACAATTAACATGTTCACTTTACGTGAAGTATGTGATGTCATTTTAAATGTTCATAATGTTTTTATAATTGTTGGTAAATATTACAGTTGCTTATTAAATTATTCACAGGTCACTGTGAGTTATAAAATTGTGCAATACACAGCATGGCATTAAATTGAATAGTGATACATGCATTGCAACATGATTATAAGTTATCAGTGAATTGTTTATAGCACAGTATTAGAGCTTTATGAGGCATTATTAAAGTTTATAAAATGCTTACAAGGAATCTCTTACGACTTGCAAAGAATTATATCACAGTTACGATGATTCATATCAAGTATGCATAAGGATATAAGGTCTAGTACATGGGTGCTGCCGTGTACCACCGCTGGTCTAGTATAACTGTAAAATTCTGAGAGAAGCATGCAAACCATTTAAGCACTAGAACTTTTCTATTTTCTTTCCTTTAGGAAGTAATCAATCAAAGATTTCATGAATACTACTTGGTAAGCTTTAGGAAATGCCTTCATTGCTGGAGAGCTCAATGTTGAAACAATGAACTCTAGACACAGACACAGTTACAAATCTGCAACTCTATGGCATGCGGGGTCACTGCCATCCTTCACAACAGATCATCAGAGTAGACACAACAAGCCTCTGCACTCCAAAACACACAGACAGCTGTTTAAACTGTGGTGAAACTGTTCGCTTTTCAATTTAACATTATGAGATGGTTTAATCGTAGCATAGAGTGTGCAATATAATCATCTAAAAACTAATATACTAAAATAATATATATACCACTCAATAATAATTACTTTTATATATTAAATATGAATTTAACATTACATTAAATGTCATGTGGCCTTTTATTTTGCACCATTAAGCAATAAAAAATATTGCATGCAGGCACAAGTTTGCATGCATTTTCTCATCAGAAGACATAGCTTTGAAATATTTCAAAAATAAGTTCTACTTAAAGAAAAGACTATTGTGCTATCACTAAACTGAAAAATATGAAAAATTGAATAGAAGCTTCTCCAAATTACACTCAATACCGTTTACACTCAATACGGAAATAAAGCAATATAGCTGCAGTATAGTATCAATAAAGTTTTATAGCTTAGATGATATTTTTCTTGCTTGATAAGCTACTTGAATTCAGATGTTTCAGATATAACAGCCAACCCAAATCAATTCTACAAGTCAATCTCAGCATCACAATAACAATAATCAGTGATCACCCAAACAACCAGAAATGAAACCGGAGATGCCCAAATACATTTTCCACTGAATATCTTTAATAATAGAACAAATACCTGGAGCCTGATACATGACCTGAAATAGCTCAGCAATCTGTTATGGCTCCTGTTCAAAATCCCCATAACAGGGTCTGAATGCAAAGCCACTTTTTTTAAGCCATACCAAACTGACCTTAATATTTTACAGAGAAATGTCCAGGATCAACCCAACATTCAATCCCAATCTCAAAAAGTCTAAGATTTGTAATTATTAAAAGTAATCCAAAATTCAGTTATCTTAATAATAGATCAGAAATCTATTCCATCTTAATGATCAGAACATTTCCACTGTTATTTGACCTATATTATTATTTGACTATAATTTTACTTGTATTATTATTTGAGTTGTCTTACACTGATGTCTGTACACTGTTTATAAGTTTATATATCTGTCTATAAGGTGCTTTATAGGTGGACCTAATAAATCTAATTCTGCATTATTAACACAGGCTAATTATAAAAATAATAAAAGGGAAGAGTTGTGAAAAAGTAACCTGCTCATATATTAATTTTTTTTCCCATAATACTTGCTGTCATTTGTTATGATGCTCCACTAACATTAAGAGATGGAAGACTAAAGAGTAATGTTGGTTGTCTGCCTGTAGAGGGCAGTAGAGGAGCATGGCATAAAGTTGGTTACTTGCGGCGTCCTTCCTTTCTAAAAGCAAACCTTTCTTTCACAAATATAAATGCTTGATGTTGTATTACGAGTAGTGTTGGGGGGGACAAGTTCAGACACAAAGTTGCAGCACCTACATGGAGAAATAAGAGGAACATGCATACAGCTGAACTTGAGGCTGAGAATTTAACCTAAAAGCATTCAGCTTCCCATTTTGATCAAACCACAAGACCAAGGTTCAGAACCATGGTCCACGAAACAACTGCCTGTTTGCCTGTACTACTGGGAAACCTTTCACTCATGAGTTTAGCTGAAATTTAAGTGAGCATATTGCACTCTACCTGTACTGTCTGTCTGTCAGGGATTCCCCCATACACTGATATCTGCGGCAGAGTCTGCTGTCTGCTGCTGGCACTGACACTGGAGCTGACACTGGTCATTCCCTGGCTGTTGCTGTTGCTGTTGGAGCTGGAAGTGATGATGGGGTTGCTGGGGGCAGGTGCACTAGAGCCAGAGCTCACAGAGGCCTGTGCCCTCTCCATGGCAGCCCTACGCCCTCCTGGGCTCGATCCACGACTATTGCTTCTCTGTACAACACCTGACACAAACACACACACACACACACACACACACACACACACACACACAGAAACACACAGAAGAGACACAAGCATGAGTGAAGACCTTGTAATTGGGCAGCTGCTGCATGAAACATTGACTGATTTTTGATTAAAACCCAAATTCCTCAAGCAACACACTAAATGAACAGAATGAATGGTGTGTCCTCTGAGACGAAATTTAACTTAACAATTTAACCAGGCACAAAGGCAAGTTGTTTTGCGAATGTAGTATCCAGTCAACATTTTCTTGATCCAAGACATCACCACCACAAATTTAATTGTATTGTACTGTAAATGTTAAATTTCTAGAATATAAAAATAAATAAATGCATGCATCAATTCATTCATTCATTCATTCATTCATTCATTCGTTCATTCATTTATATTCAGTGATCACTTTGTCCTGGTCAGTGATTAAGATTGTGGAATCCAGAGTCTATCCCAGGAATAGTGGCTGTGAGGCAGGAATACACTCCAGTCCACCATGCACACACACATTTACATACTCATTTACACCTAGAGGCAACTTAGCATAGGCAATACGCCAACATGTTTTTGGAAGAATGACACAGGCAGAACATGTCAAACTCCACACAGACAGTAACCTGAGCTCGAGATCGAATCATGGACCCTAGAGTTGTGAGACGGCAATGCTACCTGCTGTTCTACCGTGCCACCCCTAACATGCAAGAAGACTACTATAGCCAAGTATAAACAGTCTACATTTATAGAGTACACAACACTATAGAGTATGCAGTGTAAACAGACCTTTTTTTGATGAGCAGCACTAAATTTCCCTACAAAGTATCAATCCTGCTAAAATAAAAATTAATAGAATGATGACAGGCTTCTACTGGTTTTAACTTCTTCATTTTCACCAACAAAGGTCTTGACAGAATTTTAGCTTGTTAGCTGGGCTCTTCACAACTTTTTAGTGATGCATCTTGGGATTTTTTCCTCATTAAAGAATTCACACTCATGCTGTTTTTTTCTGTCACTGCTTGACCTGGTATTTTCACACCAAATGGTTTAGCTAAACTAAGTGAAACTAAGAACAGATGAGCCAGATAAATCACTTTATGGCTATGAGATAAACCAGTAGGTAAACTTAGCCAAATAAACAAAACACACAAGCAACAAGAAGCAGACTGAATAAAATAGTATAGTGTGTGCACACTCATTTACTGAACAGGCACGAATGTAAAAATTCTAGCCGATGTAGTTAAATTAATAGTTAGAATGCTTAAATGTATCCACATCTGGCATGCATTATAGTGCTAATTTCAAACTCTAAGAGTGAGAATCAGTTTTGTCCAGCCCACATCAACTATAGTAAATACATATACATTGCAAACTTATTGTAAATTTGCAAAAAGTCATATTTACAGGTGCACAATTCACATCCTGGATAATTTTGTTCGTATTCCTGCACAGTTTATTGACTTCAACTGACTACACTTCTGATCAAGCAGCAATAATTTATTATCAGTTAAGTAGTTGTGTCTCCAGACCTGCTCTTGAGTCTGTCTGATTTAAGTACAAGTACGGTTTCTTTTCTGCTGTCTGGCTGTTTAGGCTCAGAGGAGCTGTTTTCCTGCCATAAAACACAGCAAGTGTGTTAATGCTTTGACTGTGAGAGTGCTAACCCCCGCTCTCCAGGCTGACACCTGAGATGAGAGAACACAGACTCAGGTTACCTTCAAATCAGATGTTCTACTGTCACTAGAAGGAAACTTGAGCTGCATGAATCACAGTTCTCTACCACCTCTGAATCACAAAACTCACACAGTGAATGGGATGTTAGACAGCAAACAAGCAGATTCCTTTAAACCAGGGGTTTCTCAAACGTTTTGCAGTCAGGAGCCCTTTAACTCTAAAATAAATGGCTCCTCAAGGGTTGTTTTGTATAGTTAATGGTTCTTTGTTTCCTAAAGTGGTTCTACTTGGACCCCTCTCTGAAATAATATCTCTGTCGTTGAGTTATACATAGAGCCATTAAGGGTTCCCATAAAATGATAACCAAAAAAAACTATATATAGCTCTAGATTTAGCTATATATAGTGAGTTTTTAGCTTTAGCTTCTGGAAAATAAATACTGTAATCTTCCAGCAATTTTTACAATATATCCTCAAAACCTTTGTAACCCTTGCAACCTTTCACTCAAACTGAATTCCTACAAATCTTTACTTCTACTATTCCTACCATGTTGACTTCTTCTCATCAGCCCAATCATCTAGCTCACCAACACTGAAGGTTGCATGTACACTAAAGGGGCTTTTGATGGAGTAGCAACAACTGTGATCGCACTGGGGCTGCTTTATGATGTATATACAGCCTTCACTATCACCCTGAAGGTCCTGATCAAAAGTGAACTTCGACAGGTGCAAACAGGACCATTTCTTTGCCTTGATGTATCAGGATCTCTCAAAAGACACTTGAGTCAACAGGATTCGTGACTCAGTCTTGTCTGAAAGGCAGCAGTGTGTACTTTGCTACATTGCTTTGGTATGCATTTGGCATTGAAATGTTCTTTACAAAGGAGCATGAAGCAAGGAAGATGACTGCTCCACTGAGAATCAGTCATACGTAACAGTCATTCAGATTCATTTCAAAGTTTTATGGTATGGGTTGGTAGGAGTTTCTTTGCATAGCCAACTATGAGACTCTGTTGAGAGGAATAAAATATGGTGTAATTGATGAAGTACAGTGTAATACAGCAATATAAGACAAACTCAAAATCTTTTTATTTCTAGGGAGGTAAAATTGTATTAATTTCCACTAACAGTGACACACATGAGCAGAGCATAACTGTCTTAGTAGCCAGACAGCCTTTCTTACTCACTCCTCATGGCAGATCAGTTGTGTGGAGTAAAATCCACTCCCTCATTCTTTTCTGATCCCCAACTCCTCCCATTACAGAAGACTGAGACCCTGTGTAATCATTATGTAAATGTACTTCAAACACCAGCATGGGTGCCGAAATGGGGGAAATTGAGGTGGAGCCGATTATCAAAAAAACTACAGTTGGTGGGTGGGTACACCAGACCAAGAGCCCCTTTTCTTTTATCCACTAACGTACCAGCTAGACCAACCTCAGCACTCCAAACGAGCCAAACGGGAATGAATGTCTTCTCATATGAGACTGTACACCTGCTAGGACATGTCCAGATCCTTCCAAAATCCCCAAGTCCCATGACCTCAGACATATAAAAACTTTAAAAGCTGCTTTTATATCCAGTTGGCTTATTTGAGTCTATGGTCTATGAACACAGAGCAAAGAGTAATGAAGAGTAATACAGGGCTGTGGTAAGTTAAAGAGATGGGCTTTCTCTCTCTCATCTCTAAATTGAGACCATCAGGTCATCAGATTTATTTAGTGTCAATTTATTAAAGCAATTAAACATGGAAAATTTCCTAAAAGAGACATGTATCTCCTCTCCATCTTTCTTTCACTCTTTCTCTTCATTATTTTTGGCTGGCTGGCACTGCAGACTGCACATTATTCCAGTCAATTTGCCCTCAAGCCAGCATTGGTTAATGGTCCACCATAGACATTTATGGCAACTGAATTATATCTTTGTCCTGCACAAAAAGACACTGGAAAAGAACTGCCACTCACCTGTTCCAGTCGTTTAGAACCGGAATCACTGAATCAAACCTTCTGTCACTGACAATGATAATTTCTGCCTAGGAAGTTGGCATATGTGTTGTGTGTTTTTCACACTGCAACTTGCTGGTAGTGTGTCAAGCTAGAGGGCCAAAGAGGGGTTACAACAGAGATGGGTAATTAGCCAAGACCACATCAAACAGACAGGGTTTCCTCAGGGTGGACTGACACCAGATGGATGAGACATCCAATCTGTGCCTGCCTGGACAGGCTAAAGCTGCAACTCTGCCTGTTAACCAGCTAACAGGAGAACTGCAGAAACATAGACATTATTACTGACTAATATCTGGCCACCATCCTGGGTCTCAGCATCTACCTCGTTCTCCAAATGGTCTCCCAGTGAATGCTATATGTGTATTACATCAAACTCTGCTTTACACAATGCGTGCCTGAACACACTGTTAATAAGTTCTACATCTCTGATACCACAGTGTGGGCTCAGGAAATTAGTGGACCTTTTTGTGAATGGACCCTCATCCTCACCAATTTATGAGCCAAGCGCCATAAAATGAATAAGTACCAGAAGAATTTGACAAGTTTTACCATCCAAGTAAAATACCAAGTAAAAACACTGACAACTGTTATAGCCAAAATGGCACAATATTCACACTTAAACTATTAGGGAAAAAACGTTCCTCAGGTGTCCTTTGAATTGATAATTGTTCTTTCACTCACTCACTTTCAGTAACTGCTTTATCTTGGTCACGGTTGCACTCTGGAGGATCTGGAGCCTATCCCGGGAGCACAGGGAGCGAGGAGGGAATGCACCCTGGATGGGACACCAGTCCATCGCAGGGCGCCATGTGCACACACATTCACATACGCATTCACACCTAGGGACAATTTACTTAGCCAATCCATCGACTGGCATGTTTATGAAAGATGGGAGTTTAGGTTTCTGCACTTCCTGAAGGGGTTCTACATAGATCCATTAAGGATTCCCAAGGAACAAACCAAAGAACTATTTAGACTCCTAGTTTTTTCCTAAGCCTTAGTAAGGTACCCATAATGCATTTAGCTATTAATAGGGAATAGGAGCCCACTTTAAACACGTGACAGATACAGTTTGTGGAAGATGGCAGAAACATGCTTGTATTGTGATTAGCTATTTATTCTGAATATGTACCTGCACTAAGGACGTTTTGTTAGTATTAGCCTAAGCATAAGTAATGTAGCTCTTCTCCGATTTTTATGGTGCAATTACCAATAAAAAGATTGTTTCTTCTTCTTCCAACCATTGATTTTTCTTTGTGTCAGTATCTAACATTGCTATTTTTTCAGCAGTAATCTTTAAAATTCCCAGTGCTGTTCATATATTTTATAAATGATTTCACCAGTTCATGTTTCCTGTACTGGAATTAAATCTGCTTTTGTCAGAAAAGAATCAGCTCTCTTGAAATGGAAAAGCATGTAATAGGTCAGAGATCATGCACTGGCTCTGGGACTTGCACCCACCTTGGACAAAGGCTATGAGTGACACATGGCTAAAACTAATGACATGACAGAAACTAGCATGTGTTCCTGCCCAGCTAGTGGGTTCTCAGACTTCCTGCTCTCAGGATATTAGGTCCATCACACCTGATTCACATGCTGTCAATATTGACACTTCTGTCAATTGTGAACAAAGAGAAATGTGAGAGAGATAGAGCTGTGGTTCTAGTGGATACCCCAGAGATCAATACTGGAGAAAAACTAGCAGAACATACCATACTCTGCAGGTCAGGAGGCAGTATCGCTCAGAGATATAGGAGCTATGAGGTTTTCCATAACAGCCAAAGGGCCTTTGTCACATGTTGTTCACTTCTTAACATGCCTGCTTAGTGTAAGTCAGAGACAACCTGTCATAAATCAGGTGAGGGAGGGGTTGGAGGGAGGGAGAGAGAGAGAGAGAGAAAGAAAGAGAGAGAGAGAGAGAGAGAGAGAGAGAGAGAGAGAGAGAGGAAGGACTGGTCACACGTTAGCTGGTGTATCAGAGTCAGCAGGGTGTCGGTCAGAAACTGGAGCGCAATAACACACCCCAATTACTCTCAAATAGTCCCCATAACCTCATACTGGAGGGACTTAAGGAGGTCCTCCTCCTTTTTTATGGTTTTTGTGGTACACTGTTTTCCCACATGTTGGAGACAAATGCAAAAGTGACAAAATTTGTGCATTTTTTAAAAGACTTATTATAACAACTGGACTAGACTCACAAACCTAAACTATGGCAGCTTAGCAACCGCTGGTAACTAGAAAGCATAATTAAACATCATTATTCCCATAAAGAAAAGTGAACAAGCATGGTACTAATAAATCATTCACTGGTCTCTGCTTTCCATTTACTGTTAGCAGCAGTCAAAGTAAGACGTTTGTCCTCTCTTATCACATTTCTCTCTCTCTCTTGCTCTCCATCATCCTCCACGTTAGTGCATTCCCTGCTTTGTAGCATCCTGCCAGATGAAGATTTGTGGCCCTAATTTCCTTAAGATCCACCATAAACCTGCCTGCTTTGTCTGCAGGGGGACTACCGGTTTGAAATATGGCCCCTGCTGTCATGGTCTCGCTGATTGAAGAACACAGCCGAGGGAGTCTGTGATCGTAATGTTGACATACTTGTGGTCAGTGTCTGGTGTATATCAGAGTTTTTTCATGACCAATGATATGGATATGAAGGACCATATCTCTCGAACATTATGAAGGTACTATTATAAATGCATTGAGTTCAGCAGGAAATTAAATTGTGTAGGTGGCTGATTCAAAATTCAAACATTCGTTTCATTGCACCATTTCAAGGTGACCTTATAGCCATAAAATAGGCATGAAAATAGCCTGATGGGGAGAAAATGAATAAGTAGCCATCTGTGCATGCACGCTTTTTAAAAAAAAGAGACATCAGAGGTAGAGTTTTTTGTATATCCACTCTCATCAGCAGCGTGAACTGCATGTAGGTGTAATTTCAGATTAATTTGGAAAAGCGCGCATTTGCGGGAATTGTTTATCATGGACTCATTAACATATAAATAACTTGCCCACACAGCCAGATCATTTGGGGCTTTAAAAAACATAAAATGAGATAGGTAGGACAGTAATAGTCCAATGATTTCACTTGTTTGAGCTAAACAACCATGAATTCCCTTCATATTGTTTTTTAAATGCATGTGAAGTTGAAGCATGAAATGAGCTCGAAACAACAATGCTCAGTTTCTTCAGTTTTCCTGAACACCAATAACTACTAGTAGCCAATAACTCCCTTATCTTTTTATTCCTATATAATGTCTTCTCAAAACATTGTTCACATTCCAGAGGATTTCTTTTGCCTTATGTTTTCTTTTGGTTATTACTGTAGCATTTTAATGGTACATTTTAAATAAAGTGTTCATTATTGATTGCTCAATATTGAAATCTAAGGTTATTTATTATGATTATTTAGCCAATTTTAGACCAAATTAGTATTAATCAGTTCATTATTATAGATTATAAAGTGTTCATTATTGATCGCTCAATATTGAAATCTAAGGTTATTTATTATGATTATTTAGCCAATTTAGGACCAGTTTAGTGTTAATCATGGCACTTTTGAGTACTCCAATCTGACTGATCAGAAGGTGTTTCTTAATTTTCTATAACAGCAACTCTGACAGTAGTGCGGCTGTGTGGAAAATCACAGGTTTATATTAATGTGCTCTTTATAATATATTATCGGTTCTATAGTAATCTAATTCACAGGGACTTGTATGGCTGATGCTCCACATAATCTAAGTAAAATAAATGGATTAAAAATTGTGTTGTAAGTCAAGAAAAAGAAACACGTAACTGTTGACAGGGTGAAGTTTTTGTTTAAGAGATATTTATTTAGCATTTTTAAAGGAATCTTCAGTGGCAGCGCTTTGTAGCAGTCAGAGTTAAAGCTGAATCTTTAAGTTTTCCATCAAAGAAAATCAACACAGAGGATGTTTTCTGTTTTGCGTTTTCTTTGTAACAAGCTACATTTTCTTGCATTTGCTAATTTCAGGAGAAAGTGAAGGAGCGACTGTTTACAGCTGCTGTACCGATAAGGGGGACTAATTTGTTTTGCGGATGTTCCACAGCATTAAATGTAACTGATAAAAAGTATGACCTGTCATCCTTTAATAGAATAAAAATTGTAATTGTTGGTAATCTGTTGTGGTGTAAGAGGAAAAAACCACTTAAGGATGTGCTGTTATAGGAAAAGAAACAATTTCGGGGTGGTAACTTGCATCAATCCACCCCTTCATTGATTATTTTCTATAACCACACATACTTATCATTTTAAATAAAAAAGCGACATAAAACATGCCTATATTCGTTTAAACATGTAAATATTTGAGTAACACTAACACACAGAGTCATATGGAGTGGAGCTTTAATATGCCCAAGTTAATAACTAATGTTGGCCAATTTGCCCACCACTTTTGCAGTTGATTATGTGTAATTTACTAGACATTGTCATCTCAATTAAAATACAATCAACTGTGGTGTATTACATTTGGGGAAAACAAACTACACCAATAAACTGTTCTAGCTGAGGTCATTAAAGCAGCATTCATTTGGTATATACTGTAGCAGCTCATTTGAATAGGAAATGCCTTATAGCTTGCTGCCAGCATTATCAGATATCAAACATGCAAAAGCTGAAGACACCAGCATGCTGTCTCTAAATGAAACCCTGTACACTGTGATAGACTCCATCAGTTGACTAGAAAGAAACAAACTCTGTGAACTGTGCACAGCTGCCTTTGTACCAGCACTGGCCATGTGTACTGAAATCAGCATGGGCCACCCTGCCACACATCTCTCTCTCTCTCTCTCTCTCTCTTTCTCTGAAACTATCAGGCAGTCGTAAAGCTTCAGCTTGACTGGGAGAGAAATCAGAGCCACACGCGCCTCGGGGGAAGCACCTCTCACAAAGGGCCTCAAAGCCTGCCAGGCCGTGACTTACGACTGGGAAAGTGTTTAGAGGGCACAGGTGTAAAGAGCTAATCAATGACACCATGATTTCTTCAGAGAGCAGTCTTAAGAAACTGCATATATGTTAAAATAAAGCGTATTAGGTAAAACAGGTTCGTGAAGAGCATCACGATCGTAGCAGCAGTGATGGACATTTGTTGGACACATTTCTGTCTAAACAAATGGTGACTCCTGTGCAGTTTGCCAAACAGAGACGGTTACACAGGCACCCGAACACCTGAGCAAACTCTCATCTCAGGTCAAACAGCCACCTGTTTCAGACCACTCAAGCATGAAGTGACAGGCACCTCTAAACAAGCACAGGGCCGAGGAGTTGACAAACTTTGTATGCAGTCACATCCATCAATCATGAAAAAGTAGAGTCACTGCTGAACAGCGAGACAAGATTCTGGACAACACTGGGCTCTATAAAGTGGAATCTCTTAAATGTAGCACAGCTTGGACTTAAACTAAATCATTTTTAGAATAAATTATGCAATATTTGCAGCAAAGGGTGTTACAGATATGGCACCCATTTCCCAAAAGTATCATTTTACCTGGAGAAAGAATGCTCAATGAGATGCTTGCTCTAACGTTTAATGATGATCTTTATGCTGCAGTGATTTTCAAGTAATGAAAATTTAATGTGGCTGTCCGCATACAGTGCAATGAAATCGGCCTAGTCTGATCCTCTGATGCGTTTTGTGCCATGAGCATGTTATCGAGGGATAGGACACAGGTTGTACATCTATGTTGTCCATATGACTCTGTTTGTCTTGAAGTCCATTATCATCACGCCTATGACATTTTGCTTTACCTACTTGCAAACCACAAAATTTGTAAGAGCTTTTTTGTCAGTAGTATATGAAAAATGGATAATTAAAATTGAAATTTGTCCTTGCCTTTAAAAACTGACAGTAGCATTCATTCATTTATTCGTTTTCAGTAACTACTTTATCCTGCACCCAAAGTCTATCCCAAGAACACTGGGTGTGTCGCAGGAATACACCCTGGATGGGACACCAATCCATCACAGGACACCATACACACACTCCTTCATACCTACTGGCAGTCTAGTGTAGCCAATCCACCTAACTGCATGTTTTTGGGAAGTAGGAAGAAACCAGAGAACCCTGAGAGAAACCCACATGGGATAAAATGTGAAACTCACAGACAGTAATCTGAGCTCAAGATTAAATTGGGGAATTTTCAAACATGCCTTAAATATAATTGTGTACTTCAGTAACAATGAACCTAATATTTCTAACACAGGTAAGAATATGGGTCAGAAATCATTAATGTTCAAATTTCTGAATCTCCTAAATGAACATTACTGGTTGTCTGTCAGCATTTGAGATAGCGACAAAGAGAAAGAGATGTCTGCACTCACTTTAAAATAACTTACACATGTACTTGTGCATGTACATTGTAATGTAATAACTCCTGATTTAGCTTGTCAAACTTTTTGAATCGTTAAGAGAATAATTGGGTGCAACATGTACGTGCTTGTAAGACTCACACACATAAAACAGCCCCGAGAACATTCCTTTGGGGTCAAATGTGAGGTTTCTGGAAAAGAGAAGATGGGCTGAAGAGAGCTCAGCAAATATACTACCTGCTGACAAATGACTCATTTGGACAGGTATAATGAGAGAATGAATGATACAGTAAGCTGCACTGAGTTTGTCCTCATGGCTGGGTCATGTCAGGGAGAAGATCAGAAGAATGTCACTACAAGTGCAGAGCTCAAGATTTTGTGCTTAGAGATTCTGGAGTAACCAAACATGCTTTTTAAACACATCAACATGTTCTCCATGATTTAAATTAAAAAAAATTAAATACACATTTTGCAGTCCAGAGCTTCACAGCTTCTCAGTATGTTTATTAACTCAAAATAAATCATAAAACTAGGTTCCCGCTAATAATTATACAATATACTATTTGGCCAAAATTTTGTGGACACCTGACCATTACTCACATGCTGTATGTGGTTGGAGTGGAAGAACTAGTGTTCTGCACAGATCCCTGACCTCAACCCCACTGAACACCTTTGGGATGAACCAGAACGCCAACTACACCCCAAGCCTTCTCGCACAACATCAGTGCCTGAACTCACTAATGCTCTTGTGGATGAATGGGCAAATCTCCAAAATCTAGTAGAAAGCCTTCCCAAAAGATTGGAGGTTATTATAAAAGCAAAGGGGGACAAAATCTGGAATGGGAAGTTCAAAAAGCACATATGGGTGTGATGGTCCACAAACTTTTTGAATTTTTGTCGTTAATCTTGCTGTAGTTTTAATAGTTGAATACTATATTAATGTACATGACAGATGTACACTCTATACTGAATGCATACAAAGGAGCTGAATGACTTAAATCAAGTTGATGACATGACACGGCATGGTGCAGCAAGTAGCAATGAAGCTTTATAGCTCCAGAGACCCTAGTTCAGTTCTGAGCTCAGGTTACCGTCTATGTTGAGTTTCACATTGCCCTCTGGGTTCTCTGGTTTCCTCCCATCTCCCAAAATGTGATAGTTTGGCTATCACGGTTTGGCTACTCTAAATTGTGTGAATGAGTTTGTGAATGTGTGTGCATGGTACCCTATGATGGACTGTCATCCCACTGAGGGTGTATTCCAACCTTCCACCCAGTGTTCCAGAGATTGGCTCCAGATCCACTATGACCCTGTCCAGGATAGCGCTTACTGAAGATGAATGAACGAATGAATTTAGGCATGAGTGCAGGCAGGCGATTTGCTGCCCCACAAAGTGTAAATGTAAATGTGAATGTAAATATAAATGTAAATTGCTTTGCTATACACTATTCACACACTATCACAGGTATTGTCAGAACATTTATAGCACAGACCAACTCTGTTGTTACTTAGTAATGAGTAGCTAGTTTGGTGTTAAAATCAATCTTTCCAATCATATTATTTTACTTGTTTTGCACAAATATAAACAAGGCCTTCAGCAGTATCTAAATATTACTGGCAGGTCCACAGTTTTCACATGGAACCGGGCTATTCTTGAACTTTTTTGGTCCGCAGGTGGAAGGTTTAGCAGTGTGTACATTCATTAGATTAATTGCACTTATATTACAACATTAAAACCCATATGAATATTAAATGCAAATCTTATACCAAACTGACCCCAAGATCATGTCAAACACACATTGCCATGGAAACACTCCAAAATTCTCCACATGTGCTGTGTATAAATGAATTGCACTACTCACTCTAATAGCTACTCGTAATTTATTTATGACAATATATGTAGTAATATGAGGTCATTTTAGGGCCTTGGAGAAAGAAGTATTCAGGGTAATTTGCATGTATTAATATTACTTTGTTCCAAAATATTGCACTTTACATTAAGGCTCCCTTAACAGACATTATTTAACACATTACTTAACATGAACAAACCACTACCATCAGCACTAATACACCATAATTACCATAACAAACTAACACATATTAATCAATGCTTTTTTTAAATGATAAACCAATTAAGCCAAAAAATCAACACTTCCATTAACAAATGTTCATACCATCAGTGAGGTAAATGAAGCCCACGATGATCAATATGAGCCAGCACCTTAATAAACATGTTTTAGCAAATTCATCAGTTCAGTAAGTTATCAACATTCAGGAACATGCTGTAATCTAATTAATGTGGAATTATTTTTATTTCATTAACATTCAAATAAATGTCTATTCATACATGTGTTCATTTGCTTTGTTCCTTTGCCTTTCGTTACATTACTTACAGTTTAATATTACTGAAGTTCATATTTTGTTAATGTGAACTAATGTAGTAAATAATGTTAGTTAAGAGAAGTTTAAAGTAAATCGTTACCCTACATTTATATATTACGATATATTTGAAAAAGTAATTGTTGCTGTAATTTAGAAGCAGTGTAAAGGGTTGGAAAGGGGCAAATCTTTTACTGGGCTAGTTTTAAATAGCCATTGAGCTGTTTTTGTCACGCAAACTTGGCCACCCTGGTTGTAACTAAATCCTTCAGCGTCATAGATATTAAAATTGGTATTAGACAAACTTCCACCACTGGAACTGTAGGACTTCACTTCTTCTTTCCTGTCCTTTAGGTTTGTGAATCAACAATATAAAAGGCACATGTATTTCCTCTAGAGCTTGCTATGACAGTGGATTGTAAAGATGTAAAGATTTAAAATAGATCATGTCCTTCAGCCCTGGTTTGCACTGATGCACAGGTGACTAATGTTACATATTTGAATATAAACCTCATGCAAAGTAAGAGTGCAAACAGGTTTGGGTTTGCTGGGAATACAAATATCACTCAGTTCAGCTCGTAGTACAGTGGAATATCCTAAACATCAAGGGCTAGTTTATAAGATGATGCAGACGGACGAGAGAATGTACACAAGTGCAAGGCGAGCATGGCTCAGGTCTGGGATTTTGTTTACAAAGCAGGGGGTAAGACCAAAGTGTGTGGAGAGGGTGCAGATGGTCATGTTATTTGAGATGCAGTGTGGTTAAACACGTCATATCAGCACCCCACAGGTCAATAGTGGAACACTCTTCCGGTGTTCAATGCGCCGTCTCCTCTTGGGGATTAAGTGGGGTCTAGAAAGGTTTTTAATGGCACAATTTCTCAAGTGCACCAAAAAGACAAAACTTAGCAACAGTTCGATAGGGGAATGGACATCTCAAAAAACCTGCTTTTCTGTCTCACTGGTTGTCTCAGGTATATTCATTGAAAGAAACTCTGAGCCCTGCAAACTGCCTTTGAGGGAAATATTTGTGCACTTTGAAACCCAGCCAGATCACTCAGTCCATCTAGTAACCGTTTATCCATTGCAGAGCAGATATTCAACACACAGCAGCAGAGTATGTGGTGGAATCCAACTGGACAAACAGTCATGTTTAATAAGAAAACACATGCACAGAAAGACATTTTCTCTTATACATGCAAACACTGATACTGTATGCACAATCTCTCTCTCTCTCTCTCTCACTCACTCACACACATACATACACACCCACATATATACAGCCAGAGGTAAGAAGTAGGAGGACTTCCAACCTAGCAGCATGTATAAGCATATAAAGGCAGCATGCAAAGTGCAGAAAGCAACAAATCTCCATGTCCATACCTTCCACATAGACCTTGTCCTCTTCCCTTGCTTCAGTGTCTCGTTCCTTCCCTGATATCCTACACCATTTCTGAGTGCGGCTCTGTCCGGCAGGACAGACTACACCAGGCAGTGAGGAGGAGCTCAGGAGGAAGGAAAAAAAATTCAGCATGAATTAGCATTCCAAAAGCAAGCATGTGACTGTTTTCTCTCCAATCACAGGGCAGCATGTCACTCTGGCCCTCCCTGCACTGCTCCCACCCTCCCTCTCTCCTCTCTTGTTCTCTTCTCCAGTAGAATAGCTGTGACAGAACTGTAAGACATCTGAGGTGTTGTTGTTACATAAGGAACATTGTATTTACCATTCACATTCAACAACAGCAAGATTATTCTCATCTTAATAGTTTGTTAGAAAGAGTACATAAGGACCTAATAAATCAAAGCTTTATTTCTATAATGTTTAACACTTTGAACTTATAAAACTTTAGACTTATTTATTCATTTTCAACAGCGGCTTTATTATGACCCAGATCCGGAGTGTATCCTGGGAACACCCTGGATGGGATGGCAGTCCATTGCCGGACATCACGCGCACGCACACACACACACACACACACACACACACACACACACAGACAAAATCTCACACTCATTCACTCCTAGGGGCAATTTAAAGTCATCAATCTGGGAGGAAGTGGGAGGAAAGTGGAGAACCCATAGGAAATCCATGCCGGCTATGAGAGAACATGCGAAACTCCACACAGACATTATAAACTCTGGACCGAATTAGGGATCCTGGAGCAACATAGACCCACTGCACCACCATACCACCCACCTTACACTTAGAGTTAGTAAACCTGAAGAGAGCATGGACAGAAACATACACAAAATTCACATCAAAGTGACATTTTCTGCCATAAATCCCCAAAGTCCACAACAGGACATTCATAGGTGTAGCAGGTGGGCTACTGAAAACAGTGTTTTATCCTCAGTCTGTCACCTTAGCACACCAAACGTCTGTCCTCCAAGTGCACCCTACCCTTCATCTTCCTGAAGCCTTTGCATCTCATTATGACTGGTGCTGTTTATAGCAAAGCGGCCTACAGCACACTTCTGCTGCATGACCCGAGCCGCCCCGGCTTTACAAGCCTTCTGTGCAACAAGTGTTAGAAAGCAATCACTGCTGAATGTCGAGCACTTAAAGGGCCATGATTAATCTGTAGCGTTTCTTGGTCATGCCATACTCAGATATCAGTGATTTGCTTGCAACCGTGGCATGGGGTAATAAAAGTTTTCGGAAATTATACTGGATGGTGCTGCTCTTAAGGCTGTTAAGTGATGGAGGATATAATAGTATGAGACTCACAGGTGCTGAGGCAGCACTGAGATAATTAGACAGGTCAGAGAACAGCAAGGGAAATGAAGGAGGTGATTGTGCTATTTTCTGCTCTGATAATAAGTTCCTTATGCTTCCCTTTTATTCACTAGGAGAGGAGGAGAAAATTCCCTATAAGGAAGGGTGTGAGGATGAACATTGTTAATACGGTAGATTTTAAAGTTGTCCAACACATCAAAATCACCTTGTACAACTTGCATGACTACCTGGCAGACGTATGCACCAGTTTCACTTGGTTCCATGTCCATTAGTCCTGCATTACATGATGAGTGATTGTATACTTTTACTTCCTATACACGTGACCAACTTAGCATGAGACGTCTAACCAGTGGAACCAGTTCATTCTTTGCAGTTGTCCTTTATAATGAGTTATAATGGTCATGAAAAACCCTGCAAAATCTTGCTTTATTCAATCTCTGTGTAGCAATTGACATGCAAAAGCCTTAGAGACATGTAAAGAAATTATTTGAGCACAAAGGTGCTTTCAAAATAATGAAATTATAGGTTTCGAAATTTACTATGAAGAGCAGCGAACTGTAAAATAAATAAATAAATCAGATCTATATTCGGTGTGGCCATCTTTTGCCTTTAACATTGCATCAATTCTCTAAGGTAAACTGTAGTACAATTTATAAGGAATACAGTTTACGATTTATAAGGAAATCGGCTGGTACGTTGTTCTGAGCATCTTAGCAAACTTCTTTTCTTCTTTTCACAGTTCTTCTACAGGCTCTCTTCTAAATTACTTCTGTTTTTGCAGGTCTCGGACAGCCACCATGATCCCAAATGTGGTCTTTTACTTCATTTATTTATAAAATAAGAATAAAAGATGAAATCATTATCATATAGGGTGCCCAAAACACATTATTGCACATGACTTTACATTTTGATTCTCTTAACTAATATATTTTAGATTATTAATCATGATCAAAGCATAAACCACAGCACTAAAAAGTGCTTGCAACATACTTTTTGTGATTACATTCATCAGATTATCAACATTTAGTAGCATGCCAATTTAAGTATTTAATATTTTATTTATGATGTGTGTTAAAACATTATATGTAGACTTATTTTTAGTCCTGGATGAAATAAACATTGGTTAAAATGCAAGTGATTATTTAGCTAAATTCTTATGGGCTTTTTATATTCTCTTTACCTCTCAGTTACTATGAATTATTTGGTAACTACAGTGAAACTAATAAGAACAGTATGCAGTGACAAGAGTGAGGAATATAAGTCTGGTTTAACTAATGCAGGAAATAACCCGACTTAAGTGCATAAGTGCATAAATCAGACCTATTTCATTTCCTTGTGTTTGGCTGTTAGCTATTTAGGAACAAATGAGTCCAAGTGTAAAATACCATAGTTCATATTTCATAGCTTCATTTTCAATATTAAAGTACAGCTTTAGTATCAGAAGGCACTTTGGTAAAGAAAGTGAGTTGAGTGCAGTGTTCAGTCCAGGTTTGTCTTACCTTCTTGCATCCTGATCAGAAACAGCAGGTCTCCATGGTGCTCCACCTCAGCTTCCTGGAGACTAATTTACAACTTCCTGTTGTCAGCACTCCTGTTGATACTAATCTCCTGCCTGTTACAATAGCAGTAGGGCTCTTAGAATCAGCCACTGTAGCCAGGATTAATAGGTACCTCGGGCTAAACACCTGAAGTGATAAATGGGCCTGAACAAACACGTGCTTGTTGTAACACTCTTTATTTAATGGGTTGTGCTTTGTAATTGTAGCAAGTAAAAGCTTCCATTTGTGATGCTGGAGTAGGTATGCTGATATCCTTGGTAATGAACCTACATTAATTCTTCTTTACATAACATTCCAAAATATCAATGGAGACTTAACAGAAAATATGTTGTGAAAGGACGACAGAAGGGAGGAGTGGAGAGGATGAAAGACAGGAGTGAGAAGTGAGAAAGGGTTGGTTTTTTTACACCATCCATCCTAAGCCTCCGGTTTACGATCCCCCCTCTTAATGATAGCTTATTCCAGTGGGTGGGATGGAGGTGACTTGCACAGAGGCTTATGGCTGAAGATCCATCACTCTTTATGAGGCTGTTGTCATGTGCAGAATAGGGGTAATGCTCCCACCCAGCTTTGTTTCTTTTCAGCTGTAAACGCTGCACTGTCACTGTAATTGCCCCCATATATAGAAGTGGCCCTTACCTCCCTGCTCTGGACTATAAATCAGTCACACCACAGTCACACAAAGGGACCAGGCCTCTGTCTCTTGTCTGCCCACCTCAACAAACTCCACAGTCACACCTAGAAACACAGCATTTACTTCAGGGGAGCACTCACACTCATAAACCTGCTTCCTGGTAGGCTTTCTAGTTATATGGTTACTACATGGGTCTTCTTGTGGTTCCAAATGGACTGTGAAAACATTTATCGAGACTATCAACCAACTGCATGCACAATCACGGAAAACAATAGATGGAAAGGAACACTCAATTAACTGACATTCACGACCAAGTTAACAAAAAAAAACATTAAATTGAATTAAATTAGATTTTAATGACAGACATTGCAACAAAGCAGCTTTACAGGAATCCCGATGTAGATTTAAACCCCTAATGAGCAAGCCAGAAGGGACAGCATCAATAGAAACCTGGAGAGGAACTAGATTCAAAACAAATCCATGCTCTTCTGGGTGACACCCGATAGTGGGATTATGGATCATTACTCTTTTACAACTCTGTATTGTAAATCAAACAGTTCTAATTACCTAACACGCTAAACGTCTTGTTGGGATATCATACATTTTGTTGACGTCTTCATTTTGTCCTTAGGGTATGCAAACTTCTGCACTCATTTGCATATTACAACTTTGGGGAATGTCAACTCGTGCAGCACTGAAAAAAGCTAAATGTGTTGGGTGTATATGTCTTATACCAACCAGTTATGTGCACAGTCCTTTTGTTCATTTACCTTTAGTAACTACTTTATGCTGGTCAGAGGTCAGAAACACTGGATGTGAGGTGGGAATACACCCTGTATGGGACGCCAGTTCATTGCAGATTCACACGCTCATTCACATTAACATGAACATGGGTTCATTGCACACACACACTTCCACATACTGCTCTAAGTACCTTCTTAATACTGCTCCTCCATTTCTGGTTCTTTCACTACACTCACAATGGTAGTATTTTACAGTCAGCATTGATCTGATATGTAAGAATACTTGAAAAGACCCTTCAAGCAAGTCAAAGTTAAACACTGCCAATGTGTCATTGCCCCAAATTACAGATTTCTCTGTCCTGATGAAGTCCCATTAGGCTGAAATGTGCCATTTTGAGTTTTTCTTTTTCAATGCTGGTGCAATTGATTTAAGTTTCCTACTCATAGTTAAATCAATGCTGGTCTATCATTGCTTACAGAAATATTACAAGAAGCTATTTTTCAGCATGGTCTAGAATAAGTAGGCCTATGTGACACTAAAAAATCAATACTATTCAGAAGACAAGATCAATATGTGCAATTATGATAGACATCATACATTATGTATGATGGCTTTGAAATATTAATGATAAAACCCACAGTTTTGTCTAACAAAGCCTCTTCGCCAAAACCTTTATTCACAGCGTGATCAAGTGTGAAATAGTTTCCTCCAATATGTGTGACATTTACATCTGTATCCAAAAGAGTTGTAACGAACAGTTCCTAAAATATGCAGCATATAAAATATGAAGGACATAAGCTTCTGAACAGTGAAGCTTGAATATTGTTTATGCAATTCATTTCATTCTTGACTATGAATAGAAGGATTTGTTTCTTACCAGGTTTGCATAGAAACATGTCGAACCTATCGAGTCCATCTACTGCTGCCATCTTCTGGTCTTTTTTGTAGTAAATATTTTGTAAGGCTTGAGGCTTGCAGCAAAATCTGCACTACTGCTACTCATCATCATGTTACAGTTAAATGCAAAAGTTTTCACTCCCCACGAATTCTACACGAAAGTGTTCCGCTCTTACAATGTCGGAAAGATCACAGAGTAGTTGGATGCAGTTAAAAAGGCTGCAAAAGAATGAATGTCAGCTGTTTGTTTTTTTATCTTCACAATCTGGTATCATCCTATCCCTTAGGTCCTCCCAAAGTCTGATGTGGAATTGTACCACAAGTGAAAATTATGAGAATTATAATGTAGTTCCACTTCAAAACATATACTGTAATTCTCTCTATTTCACAAATTTGGGTAATTTGGGTTGTTTTACAAAATTGTAAAACAAAATTTTAAAATTTTACTTTATTTTGTTGCCTAGAAATGAAGCAAGTACATGAAGATTTGAAGAAGTGTAAGGATTTGCAGAAAAGATTTTATGTGAGATAGGTTTAAATTACTAGTTACCTATGCAGTATGAATGGGAAGAGTGGTGACAGTGTGTGTGTGTGTGTGTGTGTGTGTGTGTGTGTGTGTGTGTGTTATGAGTAGGAGCTTGATGATGCGGTGTGGGAGTTATCTTTTCTGCAGGAAAAACAGGCAGCTGCTCACACCCAACCCTATCCTTTCTCTCCATCTCTCCATCACTGTCCTTCTTTCTTTCCACTCCTGGCAACATCATGAGTGCCACAGACCAGTCCAAACTGCCCATCTGCCAGCCGTGTGAGACCACCAGTTTGGTCAGTGGACCCACTAACAAAGCGGTAAGTTTTTTAGTGACTCTTTTATGTCTATTTACTTTACCCCAGTATTTATTAGTGCACCCACCAGTTCTGTTGATGTTCTGGAACCTTTTCACTGTAACTGCATTGAGCTGAGAGAGACATACTGAGATGACTAGTGCAGGTTTGTCTGCTTAACATGCCCCTAGGAGCAGACCGGGCCTGGATCCATGGTATAATTAGATTATTATTTAGCACTGCAAGTACATGCAGCGCTTTAATCCTATTTAGAAGTGTTTGTTTTTCCTAGTCAAATATCCGGTTCAGTCCTGCTAGTGTAGCTGTGCCCTTTTGATGTTGGTTAAAACTCTGTGATTACATTTACAGCACAGCTGTCTCACTATTTTTTTTTTCTTTCTCAGATTTACATTCAGATTATTTAAAGATCACAGGTGGAATTGGTTCCAGCAGTAAGCAGTTTACAGATATGCAGTAGCATAAAACACAATACAATACAATACAATTCGATGCAATACGATACAGTGCATAACAGACTTCACAGTGCAGTATAGTTATGATTACATAATTACAAATACATCCTCAATACAGAAGACTCAATACAGACACATAGACAGCAGATAGAGAAAAAAGCAGGAGGAAGGAAAAATATGCAGAAATTACATGGAAAACATTATTTTTCTTTCTTCTTCTTCTTCTTCTTCTTCTTCTTCTTCTTATTATTATTATTATTATTAGCAGTGATCTATAATGCTTCCTAGAGCATTGTTGCTGCATGCACATAATTAGGTTACTCATTAGCTGCTGCAGCAGGCTGATTTTTCCATATATTAAATTAATTGCAGCAAACCTTTGCAAGCAAAGTAGTTATAAACTGATTGCATAAATTATTAACCTTAAAGAAAAGTTGCACGAATTTCACACATGAATAATCTTACGATTAATGTGAATTTTACAGATGTGAGTTTTAATCAATGCACTTTATACTTCGCACCTTTTTTTCATGTGTCAATTTTTCGCGTGCAGTTCATATTTTTCTTTTCCACATTTGACTGTTGCACATGATTTCATTATTTTAAACTCTTAAAATAAGGCATGAAGCTTTTTTTTTTTTCTTTAAATGTGATCACACTTGAATGTGAATTCACATGTGCAGCTTGAGGGCATAAACATGGTGAAATGCATTGGCCTACTTCTTCTCATAACTAGTATGATATTGTACTGTAAATAATTGTTCGGTAGAGTTTGGTACAGTGTAGTGCTCGGGTTGGTTTTGACTTGCAGATGCTGTCTCAAAGGGCAACACCTGGAAAATGGGACCTAGGTATTATAAGCTTCTATTTCCCATTTAATCATAACCCAGGGAACCTTATAATACTAAATCTCATTATGTGCTAGATTGCAGGGATTGAGGCAGAGTTTTTGGTTGATGGGAGTTGGATAGATACTTTGAATGACTTGTTGGCAGTGTGTTTAAATTTCTCCTGGGAAGGTTTGTCCATACTGCTCTATCTGACGGCTTGGATGGGGGTAAGGATACAATCTAGGGATTCTAAATAGAAATGTAGCAGGATTTACACTTTTAGAAAAAAAAATGGTACAAAACTGTACCATTCCTTGTTGCTTGTCGCTCAAGTGTGCACCTTTTTGGACCTTAGCATCTTTTTACCAAGAAAGGTGCATGTTGAGAACATTTTATGCTCTACACTAAACTGTAATTATGGTCCAATTATGGACCTTAAATCATTTTTAATTATACACTATGCCCACAGTTCCAGGTGAAAGATACAATTAATGGTACAAAAAGGGGTACCAGCCCCACAACAAGGAAGGGTATGGTGTAGTATACTTTATTTCTGACAGTGTACAGTTTTCTTACGCTACATTTCTGTAGTTGTTCAAAGACACAGTCTTGTCTGGGCTTTTTTTCTTTATTATTACTCTGTGCTGTCCAGCTGAGGTTATTACTGATGTAAATGCAGAGAAATGAAATTAAATACATTAATAATGGATATGGGCATGCCTTAAATAAGTATAGGGTTTTATTTTTTGTTGTTTTCTGGATCTGCTACAGCTTCAGCTTGGTCATTTTAGTAGAAGATGAGGTGTGCCCCTGCACTTACTGAAACAGGGTAATCAGAAAGTCTTTGTTGTGTGGCCCTGTCAGTGACGCAGAATGTCCATTACGTGTATGTCAACAGTGCTACCGTGTGGACCTTTCAAAACAAATAACACACAGTAATTGTCATGTTGGCCAGATGGTAAGCAGGATGTATTTAAAGCTCATATTAGAAGCGCTGACCTATAACAAAACATTTAACCCAAGTGTTCCTTCCCTGGCGCAATATACAAATCATGCGAATAAGTATGTTTAATGTACATGGGTGTCGAGTAGAGCCTGTTGATTTGCTGTCTGGTTCTGCAGTGTGAGCCATGACAGGGCAGGAGCTTGTTCCCAGCTGTTTGCATTTAAGTGGCTCATTGCACATAAATCAAAAAAAGGTCAGCAAAGGACTGAGGTTAAACAGAGGCGCTTGTGTTAATACAATAAAGCTTGTCTCAGCTTCACTTTTCTCTCTCTGGAGACAGTTATCCTATTTCTGTCCTTTACTCAGGGTCATAGCAAAGGCTCCTTGGGGATTACTGGCAAATTGATTGCCTGTGACATGAACATTTTGAGCTGAAGGGAAAACGAGATGACACTGAATGATATTTGTGGCTCTTGCTTTATTATTATTATTATTATTTTTGTGGGTTAATATTATGCTTTTTTAATTGTTTAGATAACGGATTGTATTTCCACTGCTTGGCTTACCATGATCTGCTAAGTTTTTTATTTTTCCACTTCTGATCTTAGATAATTAGAATTTAATCTGGTGTATTAGAGAAAAAAAAACAATATGGGCAATGGATTAATGAGAATAACAAGCAGTTTACTTACTCCAGTTTGCTATTTGATTAAACATGATAAGGGGAGAGAGAGAGAGAGAGAGAGAGAGAGAGAGAGAGAGAGAGAGAGAGAGAGCAAACACTTAACAGTCACTAATATATAAACATCTACTCCAACTTCCTGTTTGTATTGTCACATATATCACAGCTTTAGCTTTCTTTACTTTTCATATACCACAGTGCTGTTGCATTCTCAAATCTGATTGGTCAGAAGGTGTTGATTGTCAGTACAGCTCTGACAGTATTGCCGGCTGTAATTCAAATCACGAATGCACTCATTCTAATACATGATCAATTCTGCAATATTAACTCACTCACAGGGACTTGAATAGGAGATTTTCCACATAATCTCTAAGGCTAATAATAAAGGGAATGTGCTATTTAACAAAGAAAATTGGTGATATGGTGAACCCTTTCTGTAAGAAGAATGTTTATTTAACATTAATGGAAGGAGTCTCCAGTGCCAACACTTTGTAACAGTCCAGATTCTCTGTAACATGACAACCTGCGATTTTTTGTTTGAATGGGGAAATAGAGAGGCTGGAGAGATTGCTTATAGTTGCTATATGGTTAATGAGTTTATTTTTGGTATATAGTTCAAAAGTGAAACAAGTGAAAAATTGTTGTCACTGGAAAATAATCAACTTTGGGGTGGTAACAGTAACTCCACTTTACATTGGGCCACCTCACACGATCTGTGATACTTTCCTATAACAGCACACCCTGTTGTGCTTTCTTCTTATTTTATTTCATGTAGTCTCTATGAAAGCATGTAGTTAGGAGGTACTGCTGTACAGGGGAAGAGAATTTTCTGAAAGCAGGCCATTACAGCATGTTTTACACACGTGCGCTTGCTGGAGCACATGGCCAGGGCACAGGTCAATTGTGTGTTCCTGGGAAAGTCACTAATTTATTCTTGCTTGCCTATGATTTAATATGGTGTTAAAAAACTAAATGGCTTTGGCTATGTATTAAACACTGAGTCTTTATATTGAGTCCATGGTGACAGACAAAATCTTTGGAACATTTTTTAGTCAGTAGGTCAATATTACATGAGACTAATAAATTTGTTAGCACCAGAAAACATTAAACAGCAAACACAAATACATCTATGTAGGTTATCCTGTGATTTTCTGCCTGTTGGGCTTCTTTGGGTTGGATTTGTGTGGAAATCTGAGACGTTTCCTTAACAAATAGCAATCCAATTTTCACTGGCTTGCATTCATTTTTTTAAATTAACTTTTAATGTGCTGTATTATATTGAAGTATATTAATCAAGTACAAAATCAAGTAATTCAGGCACTTATCAAAACACTGACATTAATTTATATAAATTGTTCAAGTATATAATATAACATCTGTTTTAAACATACTTAAAAGCATGAATTTGTGAGTTGGTTTTATGGATGATTAAAATCACTAGAAAAATGTTTCTGGTGATTGTGCTGGTCGTGCTGCGCTCATTATCCGTGCTCATCTAAACTCTTATGTTAGAGTTCTACATACGGTCGTTTTTTCAGTAGATATAGACTGTGTCTTATAGCTACATACTGGAGATTATTTTAAATGGAAATCTGTGTGTTAATTCTGACATGCAGTGGGGTACAAAAGTCTGAGACCTCACTGAAAAGCTGCTTTTGTTTTTTAATTTATTTAAAACTGGAAATAAACAGAAATTTTGAAAATTCTAAAACAAAAAAGAGAAATGTGCAACATCTGGAATATTTAATATTCCAGATGTTGCACAATTTCTTGGTCTACTTAAATGTAACAAATTTGCGATATTGTCCATGTTAACTCCTTTGTACAAAAGGTCAGATTTACCGAGAGTCTCTTTCCTTCCTACCAAATACTAAGACATTATGAAATTCATGTAAATATTTTTAAGATTCTGTTTTTCACTCAAGTTATTGCTGATAATGTCATTTGTAATAAAAAGCTTTGTGTTAAAAAGAAAAAGATGAAACAGAAGCATTTTCACTAGTGGACTTTTGGACCCCACTGCACAGATAAATAATATTGTATTGTAAATAATAAAATTATGTATAAATAATTGAATAATATTGTATTGTAATATTGTAATTATATTGTAATATAATAATATTTATATTGTAATATAATATACATTAACACACAGAGTAAATTTGAAACTAGTTAGGGCATCTGAAATGTGTCTCAATTCAGTTAAGTGTAGTCGTTATCACTTATTTGTCCACTATGGGCAACATAACATATTTAATATTTAATATGGTATCATCTGTGTGATAGTTTCCCAAACCTAGTTCTCAGGGTTTTCCACATTCCACACAATATTGCTCTGTCTCAGTGCACAACACACCAAACAAACATTTAAGAACACTAATTCCTCAGACCAGGGGCCCCTGTAGAAATATTCATGCCCCAGGCAGGTTAATACACTGGACCTGATCTACCAAGGCCACTTTTCATTCATCTGGATGAATGGTTCCCTAAAGTCAGCATCAGGCATGTTGACTACTTAGGGTTCCTGGAATCACCTCTTTAAAGCAGCCTGGTGTCAAAAATTAAAAATTTAAAAAATGTATATTGTGAATGGCTGCAATAAATAGCCTGAATATAATTACACAGATTTAAATCATGAGCCTCATATTTGAATACTGAATATATTTTACAGTTAAAGGGGTCCCTGGCTGCAAAAAGTCTCAGAAACCCTAGTCTAAGAGACAGAGGATGGGAAACAATGCTATGGGCAACATAAAGTTCCCAGGATTCATTCAGAATTAAAGGCTTGAGACAACATGTGCATTTTAATACTTACTTGTCCCCTTTCCTTGCATCTACATGTTACTCATGGAATGGATTTGATTTCAGTTGTTCACTGATCTAGCTGTCCACATGTAGACGTTTGCGGCATCTGTCGCTAAAGTTGTGTGATATGATAGTCCACCAGGGGATGCTGAAGTGTGTCAGCAGCAAGTCCCTAGACTCATGGGGAGTCCTGCTTCTGTTTGTGCTGCTATATGCTGTCTCCGTCTCAGCAGGGCTCATAACAATAGCATTATTCTATATAAGTCAAATAAGGCACCTAGCCGGGTGTGTAGACATGTCTCATTCACAATAGAGAAGCAGGAAGGTGCTCCTCCCTTACTACGTACGTCCGCTGTGAAACAGTTTACTTCATCTGCAGGTCTTTTATTCATTCGTGGTACATTCCAATGCTTTCTGAGATGCGTCATCTTGACTTGTGCTAGACAGGCTTTTGATTATTGTTCTCTTTTATGAACTTTTCCCATTTTTTTATGGTTCCCCTTGTGTTCCCTCTCATCTGTCTAATCGCAATGGTGTTCATCCCACCTTACTGTGTAGAAGTAGAACACATTTTTCATGCAAGAATGAAGTAAAGGATTAGTGGTATTACTTGGACAAAATGTCTTGTGATGTAGGTCACATACACAGTGCTTAACAACACCAGCAATGCTTCAGCAACCTCTTTTATAGTTTGCTCACACTCAGAAGTCAGTGTGACCAGCTATATGTTCAGTTGCTACCATTATAGTTCTTTCTCTCTAATATTCTAAGCACTAAAAAAACCTAAAGTTGTTTTAGTAATCTCTTTCTCTGTTTTTATCTCTCTTTCTCTGCTCCATCATCAACCCTATTCCTCTTTCTTTCCGATTCTCTCAGCATCTTTCCCTGGTGCAGATGTATTATATGCAGAATGAATTCTTTAAACAAGAAAAAACAAACCATGGGTTATTCATATACAGTAAAATAGATATTTGGAGTTTCATTTTTACTGAGTTTTGGTAGCATTTTGCTTAAGGGCACTATTCGTAGGGCTACATGAAACTTTCATAAGCACTACATAGACATACACTATATTGCCAAAAGTTTTGGGCTGTCTGCCTTTACATGCACATGAACTTTAAAAACATCCCATTCTTAATCCGTAGGGTTTAATATGGAGTTGGCCCACCCTTTGCAGCTATAACAGCTTCAACTTTTCTGGGAAGGTTTTCCTATTTTTGACCATTCTTCTAGAAGCACATTTGTGAGGTCAGGCACTGGTGTTGGACGAGAAGGCCTGGCTCGCAGTCTCCGCTCTAATTCATCCCAAAGGTGTTCTATCAGGTTGAGGTCAGGACTCTGTGCAGGCCAGTCAAGTTCATCCACACCAAACTCACTCATCCATGTCTTTATGGACCTTGCTTTGTGCACTGGTGCGCAGTCATGTTGGAACAGGAAGGGGTCATCCCCATACTGTTCCCACAAAGTTGGGAGCATGAAATTGTCCAAAATGTTTTGGTATCCTGAAGCATTAAGAGTTCCTTTCACTGAAACTAAGGGGCCAAACCCAACCCCTGAAAAACAACCCCACACCATAATTCCTCCTCCACCATACTATACACTTGGCACAATGCAGTCCGTTCAGTACCGTTCTCCTGGCAACCGCAAAACCCAGACTCGTCCATCGGATTGCCAGACGGAGAAGTGTGATTCGTCACTCCAGAGAACACGTCTCACTGCTCTAGAGTCCAGTGGCGGCGTGCTTTACACCACTGCATCTGACGCTTTGCATTGCACTTGGTGATGTAAGGCTTGGATGCAGCTGCTCGGCCATGGAAACCCATTCCAGGAAGCTCTGCGCACTGTGCGCCTCAGCATACGCTGACCCCGCTCGGTGATTTTACATGGCCTACCACTTCGTGTTCCCAATTGCTTCCACTTTGTTATAATACCACTAACAGTTGACCATGGAATATTTAGTAGTGAGGAAATTTCACAAATGGACTGATTGCACAGGTGGCAACCTATCACTGTACCACGCTTGAATTCATTGAGCTCCTGAGAGCAACCCATTCTTTCATAAATGTTTGTAGAAGCAGTCTGCATGCCTAGGTGCTTGATTTTATACACCTGTGGCCATGGAAGTGATTGGAACACCTGAATTCAATGATTTGGAGGGGTGTCCCAATACCTTTGGCAATATAGTGTATATACTCTGTGTGTGTGTGTGTGTGTGTGTGTGTGTGTGTGTGTGTGTGTGTGTGTGTGTGTGTGTGTGTGTGTGTGTGGGTGTGTGTGTGTGTGTGGG